>JAWWEV010000029.1:7501208-7582609 GCA_035583235.1 Hafferia zeledoni | reverse complement strand
TGGGGCTGTGCCCACTGCCCTGGGGAGCCTGGTCAGTGCCCACCACCCTCTGGGGGAAGAGCCTTTCCCTGAGATCCTACCTGCCCCTGCCCTGGCACAGCTCCATGCTGCTTCCTCAGATCCTCTCACTGGTCACCAGACAGAAGACCAGTGATAGATCTTATTTAGATGTCTTGTCTTATTTAAGAAATCTAAGCAAACACAACCTCTCCTCCTGCTGTTGTTCTCTATCAGACAGACCCTTGCCCGCCACACCACAGCTGGTGCCACCAGTGAGCACCCACCACTGGATCCAGGCCAACCCTGCTGCATCTCCAGTGAGGAAATAATGCTTGTCCAGACCCAGCACTGTGCACACACAATGCCACAGCGAGAAGAGTGTCTGCACTGCAGATACAAACCTTATTTTTACAGAGTTCTGCATATGTTCCCTCAAACCCTCTTTTCTTTGCCCAGCCTGGCATCACTTCAGCATCAGGCACCACAATTCCCACCAGGAAGGCCTGCAGGTGAAGGAGAAGGAGAGTTGCAGGCAAAAGCTGAACCACATTCAAGGCCCTACATTGAAATGAATACATAGTTGGGTGAATTTCTGCATGTTATCACTTCGTGTTTGATTATGTCAGTAATTTGTTAACGTGTCATGGTGGAGTATATTTTGATGTCTGTGTCTTTTTCTCAGATAAAAGGGTTCTCTGTGACTATTGGTGGCATTTGCCACCAATTTTAACACCCTCAGATGGGTTTGTGTTGTGCTTGGACATTAACAGCTCATGTTTTTCAGAGGCACGAGCCAGAGCAAACAACCTCTGTCATTTTGTCACCTGCAGTTCACAGCCCTACAAGACCCAGGCAAGCTCTGAGGCCAAGGCAAAGCTCCTGTTTGTGGGCAGTGAATGCAGAGGATGAGTTGCACAGTTTCAGAAGCTCTGTGTGTGTGTGAGTATAAATGTGCAAATAAATGGGACAGGGCCAGTCAGGACCAGCAGGCAGTGGTGGGAGGCAGCAGTGGCTTTGCCTTTGCCTGGCTTGCCACAGACATGGTGGCAAGGACAGCACCAGAGCCCCAAAGGGCGACACCAAAGCCAATTCAAAGGCTTGATCTTTGGCCACAGCGTGCTCTGAGCTGCTCAGGGCCACAGCAGCAGCTCAGCTCCTGCCTGGCTGGCAGCATGGAGACTTATGGTGTCATCCACTCACACTTTCCTCATTCATGCCCAGCTCTCTGTCTTCTGTCCACAAAGAGAAGAGTTTCTGAAAACTTGTTCTTACCTGCAGGCTGTCACCATGGACATAGATCTGGGCAACAGGGTCACTGCGGATATAGATGTTCTCTATCTTCTCTGGGGCAATGTATTCTCCCTGAGCAAGTTTAAATATGTGCTTTTTCCGATCAATAATTTTAAGAGTCCCATTCTGTGAGGAGAAAGAAAGGAGAATTCCCAGAGAAGTTATTTAACCATCAAGACTCAGCAAGAGTCTGCCTTTAACAGAGCTTTCAATTCCATGTTGTGCTTTCATACCAAGCTTATTCTGCCAAACATAAACTTAATCCTATGTAAAGAGAGATCTGCTTGGAAATTAAGTTCAGTCCTTGGAAGTTTACATGGGATAACACGACTGGCATGAGGCTCAGAGCCTGCCCAGTACGTACAGGTAACCATTTGCCAATGTCTCCTGTGTGAAGCCACCCCTCCTGGTCCAGCGCCTCGGCTGTCCTCTCTTCATCTTTCAAGTAACCTTTGAACACGTTGGGTCCTTTCACACAGATCTGAAAAACAGCCAGGGGGGATGGCAAATTATTTTCTTATCCTGCTATAAATACAATTTAAGTAGTAACTCACAAAAATTGAAGTATTTTAATGACTGTGTTCCATGAAACTAAAATAGGCTGGGTTATAAAACTACCTATGGATTTTTTTCAAGCTCATGGAAATATGAAGGAGGATTTACAAAACTGATTTGCTTGAAGATGATTTGCATTCAATTTGCAGTTAAAAATAACAAAGTTATTTCAATAAGTTTAATTTCTGTGCAGTGTAGAAATGACAGCAACGTAGAAATCACAGCAATTCAGCTCTTTTTAGCTGAATTAATTAATTCAGTCTTAGCTGTTCAAGGAATCAGGCTGGAAGCACTGCCACAGCTCCTTTTTAATTAATGCTTTGCTGCTCTATGGCTAAACTGCCATTTTCCTTTCCTGATTGCAGGATGTAACACATCAGCAACCATGCACCTGACAAAGGTAAAATGCTTCAATAACTACACAACTACTTCGTACAGTGTTAACTAATGAGAATTTGATATAAAAACGTGATTTGCTACCTCTCCTTCTCCTTTGGAAGCAAAATAATTCAGTTCTTCCACATCCTTCAATCTGATTAAGTTACAGGGCAAAGGGGCTCCTACATGACCTGGAAATCAAAGTTATCAAGTCACTTGTCATCTCTCCTATAAACAATAATTAGCATTTTATTATTAGTTACTTGCATAGTTGTAGATGAATGTTCTTGCAGGAGCTGTGTCTGTGTACAGAAATAATTTCCTTGATTAAGGTTTTGCACTATTCAGACTAAATACCCAAACCTCCTCTTTAGATGTAAAACCTATTTTCAAAGATCATGGAATGGTTTGGGTTGGAAAGGATCTTAAAGCTCATCCTGTTCCACCCCCTGCCACGGGCAGGAACACCTTCCACCAGCCCAGATTGCTCCAAACCCCATCCAGCCTGGCCTTGATGTTGCAGTACAGAATTTTCTAAAAAAACCATGCATTTCTTTTATTTCTGCAAATGCTGGAAGAGAATCATTACCTGATGTCCAGTCACCTGGAGTTGTAAAGGTGCATCCAGCTGTGCATTCTGTTTGGCCATAACCTTCATAGACCTGGCGAAGAGATGGGTACTTTAGAGGAGCAGAGAAGATTTCCCAGTTGCAGAGTGGAATCCCAAGCACTGCCCTCTGCTGCCCAGCCCTGGGAGCAGCCCCTGCAGCTGCCCTGCACAGGGGCACAGCCACCACAGGGACACTGGCCCTGCCTCCTCCCGCTCTCAGAGTTTCCTTTACATGCCTAAGAATGGCCAGGGCTCTGTGGGCGAGAAAACAAGTTGAGCACTTAGCCCTTGAGTCAAGAGATGTGCTGCTCTATGAGAGGAATTTATTACTGGGGGTAAAAGCTGTTTTTGTGGGACATTTTGAGAGACCTTTTTTTTCCTGCCTAATTTTAGGCTCTTGAATGAGACCTTGGGCTTCCTAATCACAGAGAAACAAGGCAGTGGACATCTTAAGTGGGTTATGCTGATGTCTGAAGATGATCTCTCTCCATTGATATATAGGATAAAACTGGTGTAATGAGGTTCCCAGCTCTTGCATGAACACGTTTAATTGCACATACTCAATTTAGTGCTGAGAGGCAGGTGGGGTGAGCCCTTGGGGTTCTTTGGGAGATGCCCCCAGTGAAAGCAGCCCTCTCCTGCAGCTCCACCAGGGCTCAGTGGCTGCCCAAGCCCTGCCACAGCTGTTGGGTCCATCCTGGAACAGCTGCCCCAAATGCAGTTCTGAGGGTCCAACCCTCTCCTTTGCTAAACTCCTCATCTTTTCTCAATGGCAGTGGATGAACAGCCCCGAAGAGCCATAGGAGCCCACCTGGCACCCCAGGGCGGCACTGAAGAGCCACAGGAGCCCACCTGGCACCCCAGAGTGGCCCCAAAGAGCCACAGGAGCCCACCTGGCAGCCCAGGGTGGCCCCAAAGAGCCACAGAAGCCCACCGGGCAGCCCAGGGCGGCCCCAAAGAGCCACAGGAGCCCACCTGGCACACCAGGGCGGCCCTGAAGAGCCACAGGAGCCCACCTGGCAGCCCAGGGCGGCCCCAAAGAGCCACAGGAGCCCACCTGGCAGCCCAGGGCGGCGCGGAGGAAGCCCAGCACAGTCGGAGACGCGGGCGCAGCTCCCGTCACGATCATGCGGACACACCCCCCGAGACTGGCCTGGTTGGCAGCAGGAGGAAACAAAAGAAAGCATCAGAAGCTGCCACAGATGGCACAACCAGCAGCAGGGTGAGCATTGGTTACACAGAGCTTGCACAAAATGCACTCTCTAGGAGAGAGGTGGAAGATTCCCTGCCCATGGCAGGGCGTGGAACAAGATGATCTTCAAGGTCTCTTCCAACCCAAACCATCTGTGATTCTATGATTCTGTGATGTGGAAAGACACACTGGCTCTGAAGTTTTCCTTAGGGATAAACCCCAGTTATTGTACTGAGGAGGGAGTCCCCACATCTCTGGCAGGACAAGCTGCTCAGCCTCAGCTCCTGTGGCTGCTGTGCCTGGGCAGGCTGCAGACCTGGCTCTGGGAACTGCTGGGAAAAAAAAAAGAATATTCCTCCATCCAGGCCATCCAGTTTTATTTGCTTATTTACACCTCATCAGTTTTAATGAATTGCCTCTAAAATAAAGCTGTCCCTTTTTTCAGGCAGATGACCTTCAAACATTTCTGGAGGGTATTACATCAATTCCTGTGTCCCATTTTACTTCTTTCTCCTCCCCCTTCCTTTCCTTTTCCTTACTCTAGAAGAGAAAAAGAAAACCCAGCACAAAAGCTGCCTGGGTCTGCCCGTCTCGCCAGCCCCTGCATCAATATGCAGCCTGGCTTACTCCTGGCTGGGTGAACTCTGCTATCTTTGCACACTGAGGACAACTAATCCACAGGCCACAAGTACAGTCGGTTTCTTTAGTTAAAAATAAAGTGGCAAGTCTCCAGAGAAGTCATCCGATTAAAAAAATGAACTCATCAGAGCCACCTGCAGTAGTGCAGAGCCCAAAACACCTGGTTTAAAGTCAATTCAATTATTTTTATACTGAGATGTGGCACACAGCAGGGCATTCTGCTTTATTCCCCCTCTTGATAAACTATGATGCTTGTGTGCATTTTTCTTTATACCCTTATTCATGTTTTCCTGGGAAAAAACCCCCAGGTTTGAATGTGCCCAACTGAAACCCAACCCTAAATCCAATCCTATCTGTAGTGATTTCGCAGGGAACTTTGGAGCAACATCTCTCTGATCTTCACGACCACCTTCCTGAATTTCATCCCTGGAACAGAGTTCATCCTCAGGCAAGCAGGACCACCCTGACTGTAGGGAATCAGAATCACAGAATTGTTAAAGTTGGAAAAGACCTTTAATATCATCAAGTCCAACTGTCAACCCAGCACCATCATCACATTCACCACTAAACCACGTCCTCAAGTGCCACATCCACACATTTTTGGAGCACTTTCAGGGATGGTGACTCCACCAACTGCCCTGGGCAGCATTCAACGCTTGACAACTCTTCCCATGAAGAAATTTTTCCTAATATCTCAACCTCTTTAGGTGAAAACCCAGTCATTGCTAGAAGAAAAAATTCTTTGACGTCAGACTCGCTTCTTAAATCACTTACCTGTATTTTATTAAAGAAAAGTTTATCCCACAAACTGTCATTTCTAATGATGCCGTTTCGAACTTCAGCCTTTTTCCGTCTCGCAGCAAACTCCAGGATCCAGCGCTTGAGGGACGTGTCAGCCTGGCTGAAGATCTGCAGGAGTGAGGAGTGGCACATCAGCACCTGTTCCTGCCCTTGCCCACCCACCAGGTGGGCACAGTTACATCTGCAGCCCAGGTAACTCGGCTACACTGGGGCTTGGGAGTGGGGAAGAGCAGCAGCACATTTCACTCTGTTCCCTATTGCACATCTCGTTCTTTTGGGGAAAAAACACAGGATGGTGGTGCAGGTTTTGACTGGGTTGAGAGGGTTGCTATTTCTGTGTGATTTCCATGATAGGATTCAGTGAAGTCATGCAATCTGAGCAACAGGGAGTGAGCAATGTGGATACTGGAGGAGGTATCAGTGCTGGCTGGGGCTGTGACAGGGGTTGCACTGACCTGAACTGAATCAGGCACCAGCACAAACTACACCTCAACAAAAAAGAACCCCCCAGTGCCCATCCCTCTAATGAGGCACCAGACCCCCTGACCCAACAGTCCTGACCTTGGGGAAAAATTAAATCAGTACCTTGTGCTTAAGCTTGTCTTTAGAGGATAAGTCTTCTGAAGGAATAATTATTCCCAGCTCGTCAAACAGATTTAGCATGATGACCAGACGTGCCTGTCTTAAATACCTTGCAATACCTTTACCTGAGTTTTAAGGATTTCTAAATCCAAAAGCCACCCTCACATTTACACTGCCTAAATCCTCACAGGCTTTTTGAAGTTCCTGATTTTCAGCTGTTGTTGCCACCAGAAAGAGAGATCCAAGTTTCAAAACTGGTTGAAGGGCACAAAAAGTCCTTGTGCAGCCAGGTTTGACTGGTATCAAACATCCCTTGTGTCTAGAAATGTCGCTGGTAAGCTCAGTGAGAGTGGGATAAGAGGCTAAAAAAGATGGATTTCATATTCACACAGCTGTGTGTGTGTTAGCTCAGTTGGTTAAAACTTGGTTGTAATAACACCAAGGTCATGGGTTCAATCCCCTGTGTGGGCCATTGATTTATGAGCTGGACTCGATGATCCTTGTTGGTTCCCCCCAACCCAGAATAGTCTGTAATTCTAACTGAGTATGTGTAAATCATCATAACAGAGACTTAGAGACTGGAGGAGCTGTGTAGGTTACACAGGGTGAGGATGTGTTTGCAGTAAGGCAGAAACAGCATAATCTGCTTGGGAAATCTCCATGACTAAGGGAATCCTCCCCCCTGAGCAAAGGAACACAAACTTTCTTGCTGCAGGAGGAGCCAGGCCCAGCTCACCTTGTCGTACATCCTGTTGAGCAGCCGTGGCACCACGGGGAAGATGGTGGGTCTCAGCGCCTTCATGTCGTCGGAGAGCAGGCGGATGTCTCCCTGGAAGAACCCGATCCGCCCTCCGTGGCAGTACACTACGGACTGCAGGGACAGAAGGGGACACATGGAGCCCCTGGGCTTTTCACTCCCACAGCACAGCAGCCCTCCCAAGCAGGGAAGAACCTGTCCTGGAATTCTACTCTTATCTCCACTTTAAAAATACATATAGAAGTAACAATAAATTTTGCACTGAATATCCAGATAGTTCTGGGGTGTTTTCAGCACTGGCAATTCAGCATCCACCAAATTTGCCACTTGTTCTGGAAGAACAAGGAATCAAAGCTTTTGGAAGGGATTTCCCCTGATCCCCTGCATGTGGGGATGGGGAATCCCAGTCGTGGTCAGACTCTGGCACTCCCCCCCAGAGCAGCTCACAGCATGAGCCCCTACTGTCAATACAGAAATGTAAACTAAGAAACATGGTAAAACACTGAGCAGCAGGCAATGTTTAGATGTTAATACTTTAGTTTTGTTTAAATACAACAATACAGACTACGTTAGCAATACAGTGCCTGATCCTGTATCCCAGAAATAAAGCCCACCTCACAAAAGGTGCTTGACGTGTATGGCAACTGCAAATCCAAAGTTCTGTACTTGGAAAGAAAGCAGGATGCTTTAACCACATCAGAGTAGAGCTGGATGTGCAGGATGGGCAGGGGGGCTGCTGGCCACGAGCCAACTGGTAGCCAGTAACCCTGTGGAGGACCAGTCATGGGCTGGATCAAACTGGCCTTTTATCACTGAAGGACATTTGGAGACCAGCATTGCTAATCTGCTTTTGGAGTGCAAGGAGCAGAAGGAATCCTCAGAGCTGGGCCCAGCCTTCCTGAGAGACTGACAAATTCAGCTCCCCTTGGTGGGCTTGTCTCCCCCAAATAACTAACCCAGTAGCAAATTCCTCAAGAGACACCCAAGTCTTTTTGTGCTGCCCCTAAAAATCTGTGGTACTAACTGGAGCACTCTCACTGCTCTGTCAGGGAGTTAAGACTGTTTCCAGCAGCTGAAACCACAGGAATTTTATACATGTGATGTGGGTTTAATAAACATCACACTGCTGAATCTGTACTTTACACTGCATGTGAATTTAAAAAAAAAAAAAAGGAAAATATAATCAGAATGCTCACTGGGAATTAAAAATAAAAGCTAGAACTTTTTAGCTTTAAAGAACGTATCTGTATAATTTTAACTGCAAATCCCAGGAACTAATAATGGTGGCTCAAAGTAGGGACACTGATGCAGTGCTTCCTGTTCAGAATACTTTTGAAAATGACTTTTTAGCCCTTTTGAAAAAAAAAATCTTTATATTAATAACTATTTTCAGCAGGAAGGATAAACCTGGACATCCTTTGAAGGCTGTCCCTTTCAGTACAGCAACATCCTGTAAAACAAGGGCATTTCAAATGTTTTTCATTTCTTTCCACTCCCCCATTAGATGACTTTTGAATAATTATATTCTAGTTTGCTGGCAAAGAGCAGCAGTGCTGGCACAGTGACCGACTTGCCTTGCAAGTGGGGAAAGGCTGTGCTGTAATTCTCCAAATCTTTCATGGGCTTTCGCTTCCAATTTGTGAGGTTTTTAACAGGGCAGAAATATATTATTTCTGGCACAGATGTTACTAAGGAGTGGGAGGTTTATATTCAGATGATTGTCTGACTCCAAAAATGTGCTTTCAGCCTGAAAGAGTCCTCCCTGAGAAAGCAGAGCTGCAACTGGATCCAGATCCAACCATCACATCCTGGATCAGTTTGGAGTCTGCAGCTCCTCGGGCCAGGAGACCTGATGTGGTTGTCTCACCTGACCTGCCTAATCCAAAAATTGCAGCACAAATTATCACCTTTTTTTTCCCCAGACAGACTGAGGTCAGTTCTGTGGGCTGCCAAGAGCCAGTGCTTGGATCTGCCACAATTCCCCAGGGACAGGCTCCAGGGGTGCCCACCACACACCCTGCCAGGAGGATCCCGTGTCTCACACCACGATCTCAGGTTCCTCTGTTTC
Organism: Hafferia zeledoni; assembly: GCA_035583235.1. NCBI lineage: Eukaryota > Metazoa > Chordata > Aves > Passeriformes > Thamnophilidae > Hafferia > Hafferia zeledoni. Next base: position 7,573,737 of record JAWWEV010000029.1, on the reverse strand, counting down.
GGCGTCTGCCAAACTGGGTGGGGAGTTTTTGCAAATCTGGTTATTTAGGCAATAAAATTATTTTAGCTGATGTAGAAAATGGCATGAAATTGTCTGGACTGCCATGATACCACACCCTAAAGAGCTGTGAAAAGCTGCCCCCCAGACTGCAGAGGTAGCAGTGACCATGAGCTGAATGAGCAGGTAGCTCATTGCTGAAGGGCTGTTTTCCCATCTCTGAACCAGGAGAATGCTGGAAAACTTGGAAAACTCTCCTGGAATGGCTCTGGCCTCACAGCCATGTCACTGAGACTGCAGCTGGGCCCTGGGGTTATGCACATGGCACTTCTGGAGTACAAGTTTTTTTAGTGCTACAAGATATCACTGGTTATTTAGTATTTTATTCATTTTATTTTTTTGTGTGTGTGTGGAAAAAAAGATGATTTCCACTGACACCAGCACCTTACCTGTACCATTCTCTCAAACATGTGTGCTAAAGGCAAATAGGAAATGTGTACATCCTCACAAGTAGGAGACCACTGACTCTGGAAGAAAACAGAAGGAGCCCCACGAGGCCTCGTCAGTGCAGGCAGTTTCTTACCTGGATAACTCTTTCAAACATGTGAGCCAGAGGCAGGAAGGAGATGAGCACATCGTCCTGTCTCGGAAAGATCACTTTCTGCAGGTGAAGGGCATGGGAGACAGAAAGGAAAGAAACACTGACAGGAAGACAACAAGAAAGTCATAAAACAATAAAAAGAAAAATGGCACCAGAGGAGCAAAAGGGTGAAGATTGTCAAGAGAGGAGGGAGTGGCGGACACAGGGAAGCGTTAAAGCCACAGCGTCATGGAGCTGGGTTAGCAGGAGGAGCAGAGAGCACGGAGATGGACACACAGGGCAGCAGAGAGGCCTCCAGGGCAGAGGGCAGAGCACACCTGCCCAGCTCAGGCTGGCAAGGAAGGCTCACCCTGGCACAGAACCCAATTCTTATTCACTGCTTTCTACCTGGAGGTGCTGAGCCCCCAGACTGTGCTCTCAGCCGTGGGCAGACCTGCAGGATCCCGGTGCCAACCTGCAGGAGCCTCCAGGATCCCAGTGCCAACCTGCAGGAGCCCCCAGGATCCCAGTGCCAACCTCCAGGAGCCTCCAGGATCCCAGTGCCAACCTCCAGGAGCCTCCAGGATCCCAGTGCCATCCTGCAGGAGCCCCCAGGATCCCAGTGCCACCCTGCCCAAGCCTCCAGGATCCCAGTGCCAACCTGCAGGAGCCTCCAGGACACCAGCAGGGCTGTGCAGGAGCAGCACTGTTCCAATTGCACAGAACCCATCTGAGAATCACAGTGTTACTAGAGTCAAAGGCAAAGATTTTCTTTCTTAGGTTAATCACTGATTTGAATCAGAGTATGGTGGAAAAACTAATGATTTCAATTTCAGCTGCAAAAATTAATTACTTCTGTTAGTGTTTCTCATTTTAAGTGATTAAAATATGATTTTAAGGGCATTGTCACTGTCCCACAGACAGGCACAGCGGGGAAAGAGAAAGTTGGATAAATTATTAAGAAAATAACTGACAATAGTCTTCAGTTTGCCAAGTTTTTAACACTCTCTTGCAGGCTGGAATAAACAAAGGCCCCAGCAGTCTTACCTAACCCAAGCCCACCAAAAAACAGCCTTTCTACCTGCATTTCCCAGGGTAAGGCTTGCCATAATATTATGGATTAGAAAACTGAAAGGGTGACTACCCAGTAACTTCCATCAAGGCCACTCGTTAGGGAAAAATGGATATAAAAATCTATCAGCTCACAGTACTAAGAGTTCACACCCACTTTGCATCTCCACTGCACGGGTGGGATCGACAGCCCATGACCTGGGACAGCGTGGGAACACACACAGGAGCTCCTCCCTCAGGGCATGATTTATTGAAGTGAAATCTGGACTGGTCAGATTCGGGTATGGCCTCCCAGCCATCACCTACTGAAGTCAAACATCATTGACCACATGGGTGTTTTCAGCATCCCCTTTCATATTATTTTGCCTGTCAGTCTGAATGAAGCCCATTAGGGCCTGCAGATCTATTGATATGTTATTACAATTTGGCTTCATGTTTTGCAAGCCCAGAATGCAAAACCTTTAACATCACCAGGGTTTTCCCATCCTGCTTTAAGGGCCCAGACAAAATAATTGGGTTTTAAATCAGACCAAAATGATGACATTGCACAGTGTTTCACAGTTGGTACAGTTGTCCAGTTAACTGTAAAACCCAAAACAGCTTCTTGGCGTTTGAGAACAACCTTAAATAAAGCTCTGGACTCACTTCAAAATAGGCTGAATTTGTAAAAATCACTGAACTAAGCAAAACTGGCAGAAGAGTATGTAAACAGCAAATCTACAGGGCTTCTCATTTTATTTCATTAACTTATCCTCCTTTCAAGTGCTTTGCACTTTGCCCAATTTCATTACTGTGGCCAGACATTGCCCACATCTTGGGGATCAGCTCCAGGCGTTTAACCTCTGCCTGCAACACTCTGGGGCCTGGAGCTATTGAATTCACAACCACTCACACCACACTCTGCTCTCAGTCTGATACCTCTGAGATTAATCCAGGAGTCCCACTGCCGTCAGCAAACACTAAACCCGCTTTTATGGGCCAGTCCTGGAAGAAGCCAAGTTCCCTCAGCTCTAAATTAACTCTCTTCCAAAATAAACCTTCCTGCCCTTTGAAGCTCAGACCTGTCCATGCCTCAGCTTTCATTTGTGCCTCTGGGGGCATGGAGAGCTCGAGGGCTCCCTGCAGCAAAGCCCTGCCCTGGCCTCTGCCCCCACTGCACATGCTGCAGTCACAGCCCTGCAAGGGCTGCAACACGGGAGCTCACTGGGGTTTCCTACATCACATGGCAGAGGTTCTTTACACCACGAAACCTCAAAAAGCTCAAGGGTTAAGATGACAAGACTGCAGTGATTTCAACATCAACAATCTGACCAGCAAGGGGTATGAGGTAACCAATTGTCCATCCAATGTGCACATCACTACTTTATATAATTGCCTGTTTACTACCAAAAATTAGACTATTTATATTTATACAAACTGTTCATCCTTACTGTGTTGTGGTGAAGTGATTCTGTTTCCTGTATTGTTTCTAAACACGAATTTACACCTTGTGTGAAACGTACTAAAAGGCCCTTGGCCACTACTCTGCTTTTGAGAAATATGCATAGCAGAAACTGAGATACACTGGAGTATCAATGATATTAACCATTCTTGTAAAAAAGCTTGTATGTTCTTAAATATATATATATATAACACACACCCCCTTCGTATGCAGGGAGCTTTCAAATTAATGAGGAATTGTGGGGCACAACAGGACACAAAGAGCACAAGTGGCCCCTGAACTCCTCTTCAAGCACCAGCTGGAACTGCACAGGGCTTGTCTGCTCTCCTAATTCTTCAGAACAAGTTAATTAATTGATTTACACAACTCAGCACTGCTTCTCAGCAATTGTGCCCTCCAGAGCCTGGGAGCCAGAGCTGGAAAGGGGATTCAATGCCCTCCGGTGCTGGAGGCTCAGCCTTGCTCCCATTCCCATGTTCTTGGTCCTCTGAGCAGGAGAAATTTCAGCTCTGATCTGCAGAATGATTTCCAGCCCGTGCAGGGCCACGGCTTAACCCACACCCTGTGCACGTGGCAACGTTCTCGAGCCCAGAGTATTCACCTCCGTGACTTTCAGAAAGCCTGAAAAATCCGCCACCACGTTCCCATGGGTCAGCATAGCACCTTTGGGGTTTCCTGAAAGGGAACAGAGAGACAGGTTAAAAAAGGAGCCACAGGGGGACTTTCAAAAGGAAAAAAAAAAAAAAGTTAAAATATTGTCTTCTTGAATTTTAAAACTTACATAATTTTCACCATCATTTCTGTGTGGTAACATGCACCAAAAGCACTTACTACAATACTCAAAATGTAATGAAATGATACTGTAAACACAAATATTTCTATTGGAGACTATAGACAACAGTTTCCTGCAGAAATAGCCCAACTGCAGTTTCTGAGAGTGCTCAGATGGAGTTACTTGACAAGCACAAGCATCAGACCAGGCTGGCTCTTCCAGCCTCTCCAGGGAGAATTTATTTCATCCAGATTTTGATTAAGACTGATCTTGAACACCAAGAAACACCATTTAAAAGGTTTTTGCACTCTTAGCCAGTACTCTAGATAACCTAAGCAATGCAGAAAACAGGTAAACTTGGTAAAAATTAGGCAGCAAGAAGACCCTCCGAGTCTGCAATTAAAGGAAGTCATTAACAGTGTCAGCAGCAGAGGAGAAATGTCTTGGAGACAGCCCTAAATCCATCAGGGATTCAGCAAAGCCCCGGAGCTGCTGGCAGGCACCTCCCCACCATCAATATTTGCTTTTTCACCCTCTTTTCTCTTCTCAGCTGCCCATGACACACCTCTTGCACTTCCTCTCTGTTTGGATGCCAAAATACAGGGTTTGCTAAGCAGCAAACACACAGGCTGGAGCCTCCAGGCACCCAAACCAGTGGCACAGAGAGCACTGCACGTCCTCCTGTCACAGCACTGTCCCTTTTCATCACCCTCCAAGGGGGTACTTCTGAAAAGAAGGTGTAGCTCAGCTCGAATAAAGATTACAGGGCCAGCCTCTCTCTCTGGGCAGCCTGTTTTTAAGCAGATTGATTTAATTCTGTCACACCACTGCCATGCAGCTCCTGCTGCTCCCTGTGGAGGCAGATCGGAGTCACCTGGGGGTGCCCCGCGTGGCCCCAGCACCGTGGGCATGCCAGCCTGACAAAGCTCCTACAGCTAAAGCAACAGAATGGTAGATCAGCCAGAAATTCATCCTGCCTTCCTCAGATTACGAAGGGGCAGTGGTGCTCTGTGAATATGTTTCAGCACAGGAAAAGGCGTTTCATCCTCTCACTTCAGAGCATTTCGCAGGCTGTGTCGCTGGCATGGGCACACCCAGCACTGAGCCCTGTGCCCTGCCAGCATCACCAACATCGCTCCTGCTCAGCATCCCAAATAATTAAAGGCAGACCCAAACAGCAGCAGTAATTGTTGCACACATTTATTGCACTAGAGCAGGCTATTTTTAACATATTTCACTGAAAATCCATATCTGCTGCTCCAAGTGCCTGGAGTAATTCAGTCCCAAACACCTGCAGAAGAACCAGGGCACAGGAGGCTGGTTTGGTCTTGCTTACAGTTGTCCTCATCCAAAGCTCAGGGGTGAAGGTGGGGCTGACAGCTCTGCCAGCCACAACTGCTCCTGTCCCCACATGTTGGACCAACAGGCTGGCAGGTTATTTCCACAGCTGGATCCAGACCTCAAGAGAACTCCACAAACCATGTCAGTTGTAAATACACACCAAATCCCCAGAATTGCTTGGGTTGTTTTGGTTGAGTCCAAGCCAAACACGCAGCTCTCTGAGCAGCTGTGCTCCCACAGCACTGCACAGGTTGGGCACTGGTGGAGAGGATGTGCTGAGAACTGGTTTGGAAACTCCCTCCAGCTGTACCAATGGCAGACCTGGCAGCTGCACCTTGACAAAGCTCTTCAGATTTTTTTGGGAAGCTTTCAAGTGTTCAAGACCAGGTTGGATGGGGCTTGGAGCAAGTTGGGCTAGTGGAAGGTGTCCCTGCCCAGGGCAGGGGGTGGAATGAGATGAACTTTAAGGTCTCTTCCAACTCAAACCATTCTGTGATTCTATGAGAAGATTTCTCAGATCTCAGACTCATTTTCTTACTCCACCTCTGCTTTTCATGCAGATGCAGTTCCTCTGCTGAACTGCCCATGCCATGTCTGGAAGCACATGAACATCCTGGCTCCTTCCTGTGTCCCTCCCACTCAGGCTCTGCATCCCAGACAGGCTGTGCTGAACACGGTGCTGGAGCAGAGCAGCAGTGCAGGAGCCAGCAGAGTCTTCACCAGGAGAAATCCAGAACCAACCACGCTGCCACAGGGCAGCTGCAGCTTTATGGGTTGGGAGACTCCTGTATATTTTGACCTTCCTTAGTAGTTCTAAGAGTTAACCCAGCAAAACAGGTGCCCCTTTCTACAAGCCCTTTCCCAGAATTACCACTTTGAGAGAAGAAGGTTGGCAGTGATGCTGCTGTTCTGTTCAAAAAAATCAATGCCAGGTCTATAATGCTGGTCTTGTTTGAACTTCCTCTTAAAGACAGAGCCTCTCCTGGAATGCATGCCCCGTGATCTCATCCACTAATAGCCTGGAAATGTTTGTCAGCTCCTCCTTATCTTGCTGCCAGGCTGGTTTGACAGTTCTCAGAAGCACCAGAAGAACCTTTTCCACGTTGCTAAATGGGTCTTTCAAGTAGCAGCTCCAGCACTACCTTCATGGTGTGATCCGTCAGCATTTTGGGATGGAGGCACTTTCCTCCCCCTGGGAGCTCTGGCAGAGAGGAACATGCACTGCCAGGCTGGGAGAAAGTGCTGGGAAGGGATTTTTATCCAACTGGTGATGGGTGGATCCCCAAGGGAATGACAGTTGACTTCTCTGCAGTAGCCAGCATGAAAAATTTTTCCTGATGGTTTGGGAACATCTGTGTGCCTTTGGCTCATTTCAGAGTGCTGATGGTTTCTTGGCACAACCATGAAAATTGGTCTTGTCATCTGAGTTCAGCAACCTCAGACTCCCCCTTGTCCCTGGGGAGGCGTTGGGACACCTGGGCCTATCAAAGAAAAGCAAACATTAAAATCTACTTCTGGGCAATTGTTTCCAATTTTACAATTTCATGTTGCAAATTCTACAGCAGAGATTTTTTTTCACACTATACAAAAATATTTAGAGCCCTTGAGAATTGAAAAAGCCCTAGAGATGACATCCTTTGGAAGAAAATCCTAAATCTGGTCACTAAAAATAATGGGCCTCACAGAACTCCAAGCCTTTTACATCAAAAGAAAGACAATGGGGAAAACAGACCTCTGGAAAAGGCAGAGAGTGACATGCAAAGTCCTGCAGCAGCAGAGCATGGGCTGGTGGGTCACAAAGCAATGATCTGGGAGAGTTCAATTTGAGAGATTTGCAAAATTTGAAATCTCTGGTTTGGATGGGAGAAAGAAAATGAGCTCCCTGGTTGTCCTATTTCTGTAACTTTGGGCATGTTTCCAAGAAAAGCACAAAATCAGAAACTGGTCCGTGACTGCATTTGCAAATAAAAAAAGAAAATTAAAAAACACCTTCTCTATGCAGAATTGCTTAGAAATAAAAATTGCTTTAGAAATAAAAATATCAACAAAAACATGACTTGAAAAAATAATCACTCTGCACTTGAAAATGCACTCAAACACCCTGTGCCCTGCTGCATCCATGGCACGTTTCCTACAGCTCCCAGTTGTGCCAGGCCGCTTTGCACTGCTCCTGGCCATGGCTGTGATGTCCATGTCCTCCTGACTTGAGCCGTCCCCATTCAGGAATTCCCAGTGCTGGGACACAGCAGAGTCCCAGGCCCCTCTCCTCAGGGCTCTGCCCTGGGCAGATCACAAAACTGAGAACAATGTACAAAAATAAAATACCCAAACCCTTCAATACAGCCCAAGTTTGTACTTGGAGCTGATAAAGCAGTTCCCTACCTGGTCTGCAGCACAGTCTTCTCTGGGAGGTGGAAGATGAAGGTGCCCCTCGTGCTCAGGCTGGGCAGCACCAGCAGGTCCCGGCATCTTCTGCTGGCCCAATGAGCCGAGGCCACATCGAGGATGCTTTCAGGTAGGACCAAGCATTAGGCAATCCTGAGAGCACAGGGGAAGCTCAGGAGCTGCTCCAGCAGTCCCTGGAGCACGGACCTTCCCCACAGGTGAGTGGAAAGGCTGTTCCCCAAGCAGTGATGCCCTCGTGCATCTGCCCGTGCAGCCTTCGGGGAGATGTTACAGGGGGTGAGTTCTGAACAGCAGGAAATTCCTGCAAGCTGAGGAAATCTGGAGAGGGGAGAGAGCACTGACCCTGCTAAGAACAGGCAGGAAAATGGTGCTGCTCCTCTCCAAGGAAAGGAGGCCAGTGGCACACAGGTACCAGTGGCACACAGGTACCAGTGGCACACAGGTACCAGTGGCACACAGGTACCAGTGGCACACAGGTACCAGTGACACACAATTATTGGTGGGACATGGGTACCACCAGTGGCAACACACAAGCAGAGGAGACAGGTGACAAGGACCTTGGAGAGGTTGGGGACATGAGTGTGCTTAGGATACACAGAATGGGAAGCTGTAGAACCACATTTCAGAGTTTTGGGATTTTTTTCTAAACATTCACAGAAGATAAATACGAATCAACCAAGTGCTTCCCAACTACTGTGAAATGGGAAGCAGAAACATGGGCACATTTCCAGATAACTGGAAAACTGTACTGGCAAAGTGTATGTCAGAGAATTCAAGTGAAAAAGAAATATGTTATTTTTAACTTGCTATCTGGAGAAATGTATGTGCATATTTATATTCTTAAATATTTTAAGTGCATACAAGTATCATTACCATGTCAGTATAACAGTAAGTTTGCGAGTATTGAGGTGGGATTAATGATTAATTTCATAATCTATTCTAACATTTCAAGATTAAAATGCCTCTTTTACCTGTAGTGCCACTAGTAAAACAGACAATTGATAGATCTTCTGGTCGAGGAGGCTGGAAATACACAAGGAGAATATGAAAATCACATCAAGCAAATGCAGAAGGGTCAGTGAGACAGACTGTTGTCGTTGTGTAAACCTAAAGATTAAACTACTTATGTTTTAGCTTTGCCACAAGAAGTTTTCATTCTCTCAGCAAATATAAAACACCATCATACAACTCTTTTTAACAGGTTTCTTCAGTTGATGCAGACTCTATTCCTCCCTCATGTGTTGCTCCAGCTGCACTAAGGGAATACTTTTGGGTAAGAAGACCATGAGAGAATATTCATCCTGCAGTATTGAAGACCATGAGAGAATATTCATCCTGCAGTATTTTCAAAGACACCATCTAGACCTGTAGGTGTGTCGGAAAACTTGAGATAATTTACTGATTACCAAATAAATCTGAAAACAAGTCCACAACAGGGGACAGGATTGCAAAGCTGCTGATTGCTCCCATTTCCAGCAGCAGCTCTGTATTCTCAGCACCACCCCATGAGTGCACTATTTTGGGTCACAAATGACTAAATAAAGAGCTTGAACATCAGGAGCTGCTTTTGAGAGTTTTGCACGAGTATGAGCAGCCAGTGAAAAATATCCAAGCAGTTTTCCAAAAACATCTCAGATAAATGCTGCTAAGTAGTGAAAAAACCAGCAGAAAGCAAGGGGTGCCACCTGGGTCAGGTCCTGGAATGAGGGTAGCTTAGCAATGGCATTTCATTCCTGTCCCATGAAGGTGCCCAGCAGGGGGAAGCTGTCTCAGGTGAGTGTCCCAGGTGGAGGGAATGAAGCAAATACTGCTCATTCTTCTCTGTGAGGGTGAGCAGGCCCTGGCACAGGCTGCCAGAGAAGCTGTGGCTGCCCCATCCCTGAAGTGTCCAAGGCCAGGGCTTGGAGAAACCTGGGAAAGTGGGAGGTGTCCCTGCCCATGGCAGGGGGTGGGACTTGAAGAGCTTTAAGGTCCCTTCCAAGCCAAACCATTCCATGGTTCTATGATCTCCAATGGACTGTCTCAACAGTCCCATGGCTCCTCCACAGCTTCCTCCATGGAGAGGGTGCCAGGACCTTCTCCCTTCCCTCTCCTGTCAGTGCAATAAATGTCACACAGTCAGCTGCAGTTGTAAGTGGGAAAAGTGACATGCCAAGACTCACCACAGGCACGTGTCGACTCTCACGGCCACAGTCCTGGAAGAGAATAAAGTAACAAAAGTAAATACCACTTTAATTTCTGCAATGTAACCCACTTGCTAATAATCTGCAAACAACCAAGGGAGTGAGAGCTAGAGCAGAAAAATTCGTGGCTGGCACTTTGGTCATCTCTTCTATCCGGACTTTCTTGCTTTAACTGCAATGCCATCCTTGGATTTCAAGCAGCGCTTGGGTTGGCTGAGCTGGATCCAGGGTGTTTCACACAAGTGTGAGGCTGTAGGCTGACATGTAGGAGGACAGCACCTCAAATAACAACCCTCTTCTGAGGCTTAAATAGCAGCTGACAGTGTATTTAAGGAGAAAGGACTGAAATGTTGGTTCTGCGATCAACAAGGAATAACACCAAGAGGCGACTGCACCAAGCACCAGTATGATCAGCCACAAGCTCAGTATTACCAGCCACAAGCTGCTCTTTTGTGCTCTCCAGACACTGAACCTGCCACGTGGTTCACAAGTCCATGTATATTTTACTGTCTTTTTACAGAAATTACAAAAGGTTGTAAAAGAGGAGGGAGAGCAGACTCACCTCCACCTCCTGCATGGTCTGGATGCGAACCCCGCAGCGCCTCCCTCTCTCCATCAGCTCCTTCTCAAAGGGGTCCATGAGGATGATGGAGCTCAGGCCTGGTGTTTCTTTCCTCTCCACATGGTCGAGGAGTATCCTGGCTTTTTCAGGCTTGTCACAAATGACTGTAGAAATGTCAGCTGGGAAGAGCAGCCAAACAAGCAGTTTGCAGTAAATCTTTTTTAATGCAAGACTCTGGCTCATACCTAAGGCTGCATCAGTCCTGATAGTCACTCCAGGCTACATCAGAAATCCCAGCACCCTCTTGAAAAATTGCTGCAATCTTAGCTAACCTACATCAACGCCAAAGCTGTAGCTGACATCTATGATTATTCTGGGATTCGGTTCGAAATACTAAAATTGCTCCCCATGTGGGTTAAAAAATCTAGGAGGCAAAATACAAAGCAGCACAAGAGTGGGTGGGTGGCTGTGGAGTAATTCCCACGTCCAGAGCAGCCCTACCCATGGCTATGCATGGCTGGCATGTGGGAGGCACAGCAGAGGCAGCCCTGACCCAGCATGGGGACACACAGCTCCCCAGGAACCTCTAAAATGACTTCAAGACACTCAATGAGTACAGTCACAATGGTCATCCCTGGGAGTGCCCAAGGCCAGGTTGGACAGGGCTTGGAATAACTTGGGCTGGTGGAAGGTGTCCCTGCCCATGGCAGGGGGTGGGACGAGATGAGCTTAAATGTCCCTTCCAAGCCAAACCATTATGGGATTCTATGATCACTTGTCTTTTACAAGCAGAAAGTGAACCATTCTGAGCACCAAAAGTGATTTCTGAGCAGATGACATCAATTTTGGTTGTACCTGTGTTGACAATGTACCGAATGGCTCCAGGACCTAAGGTGTCATAGAGGGGAACCACCACCATGGAGTAGGTGTAGCAAGCCAGCTCAGAGATGATCCACTGCAGGAGCACATGAAGGCAACAAAGGTGAGAAGGGTCATGGGATCAGATTTAACACACTTGAGAACAAGCTGACAAGTCAGGAACATTATTAATGCAACATCCAGTTGAACTTAAACCCTCACCTCTGGACGGTTTTGAGCGAAGACCCCGATGAACTGCTTTGTGCATGGCTTGCAGCCCTGCTGCAGCAGGCCTGAACCCAGAGCTTCTGCTCTTTCAGCCACCTGGAATTGGGAGAGGAAAAAACACATTAAGAAAGAGGAATATAAGCGATACCAAACTAAGTGAAGACTTGTACAGGGAAGCTCTCAAATTTGCTGCCTGAAAGTCCGATTTTTATCTTACCATGAGCCATCATTAGCTGATTAGCTATTGGTGTCTGGTTGGCAATGCCCCATGGCTCCAGAGCACGCCCGTGCTGCAGTCAGCAGGGGATCATGGCAGAGCCAGTCCCTGGCCTACAGAACACCTGGATGTGCCCAGGCAGGGGCACCAGGAACCCTCACATGGTGCATGGGCAACCTCCTGGTCTAACAAGCATGTCACCAGTGGGCACCCCAACACCTCTTCTTCTGTCAGGCAGGGGAGGGGACACATGGGGGTGCCATCCCCAGCTCACCTCCTTGTAGGACAGCCACTGGTAGGGCTGCTTGGGCTTCCTGAACCCCAGGCAGGGGCCATTCTCTGGAAGACAGAAGAAGAGATGACAAGTTACAGGGGCAGTGCCAGGAGTGACCACGCTGCCCAGTGCCACGCTGTGGGCATGTGGCAGAGCCCTCCAAGAGCACATCTGTAGCTATGGGGGTTGGCTCTTACTCCTGGGGCAGTGCTCACAGCAAGCCCCAACAAATGACACACACAAGTGCAGCTGATGGGAGTGAAGCTGCTGGATCTCAAAGAGCTCCAGTCCTCGCCCCTGAGCTCCAGGAGGGGCAGCAGCAGTTTGCCCCAAACTGCTTCATTAAAAGACACCTCTCCAGAGGTCGTGTGGGCATTAGAGTCTGATGAGGGCTCTCATCCCAAACACCAGCTCCCACTGCCTTTTGATTAAAATGCTTCCAAGTGGAAACTGCTATTTTTAGCCCAGCCTGCTCTGGAGGAGGGTAAAACAACACACAGCACTGTGTGACAGGATGAAAGTCTGAAAAGTCTAAATAATTTGCTAACTGTAGCCACCTGCACAGATCCTTTGCTCCAAACACCTATGGAGTCATTTCCTTACCCCGTCCTGTGGAGTGGAATATGTCCAATTCCAATAAGGTTTTAGGTGGTACCAAAAATAATAACCTGACCATGAAATTGTTGTGTCCAATGAGGCACAACATCATAAAGAGCAGACACAGACACAGTTATGATGGAGCAGGGAAGAGTCCTCGTGGCTTTTTGGAGTGGGAAATGATGTCTCACGAGTGTTTGAGAGCTCTTTGGTGGTGCCATCACCCATGGGGTGAGGACACGTGCATTGCCTGGTCCCCACCTCTCCCCCGAGGCCTCCCCACCACCCGGCTCTCACCAGAGATGCTGAATCCCCTCCTGAAGACCTCATACATGGTCCTGGCATCATCATAGTAGTGCGTCAGGAGCTGTGGGCTGTCCCCGATCACCGAGCGGCGCGCCCCGGCCAGGCCCTGTGGGACACCAGGGGACACCAGGGGACACCAGGGGACACAGGTGTCAGCACTGCCCCAAGGGAGGGTGATGGAAAACCCCCACCACAAACCATCACACTCCCCAAATGCTGGTGAGATCTCTGGCCACCACCCCACTGCTGCCCCAAAAAGGGATGGGAGAGGAGGGACATTCCCCTCGGCACCCCAGTGAGATGGAGAACCACCTGCCCAGGGAGAACACCAGACCCAGCTCATGGTCACAGGAGATCCCTGATACTTCCCAAGGGGATTCAAGGAGGAATTATGGATCTGCAAGTAATGGAGTGGGGATGTGCTGTGGGGGGTGACTGCTCTGGGCTCCACAGGTTCCCAGTCCTGGCACTGACACTGTTAGGACTGGACTGACAGACCAACACAAAGGACAGACCAAGGCACAGGCCACAGTGCATGGACTCAACAAGGATGTTTTGGGAGTGGGCAGAGGACACAGCCAGGGTGAGAGTTACCAAACTGGGACTGCACTGGGAGCCAGAAGAAGGTCCAGCTAAAGCCCAAACCACAAGGGAAAAACTGCCTTGAAAAATGTAAATTCCTCCCACCCTTTTAAAAAGCTGTTGGAAATAAAGACAGTAATGCCTTAGAGGGAACATCACAAAAGACATCAAAAATTCTCATCCCACTTTCAGATATTTAATTAAGTGGAGACAATTTTCAGAAATATTTCTGCTCTTTAAACCAGAGCAGCTTCATTAAACTTTAAAATCTTTTCAGGCACGAAAATTAATAACTCCTCAGTCCCTAAGCATGGATTCAGGTCTGCTTTTTCTTACTAGTACCAAGTTTGCAGGACCAAACTGATATGAAGGGTGCCAGCTGATCTGGTCTTGCCAGCTGTTGCCTTTCAGTGCAATAGCAGTGCCTCTAATTTTTGGCCATGGATCGTCAAAAAAAGCTAAGACCAAAATGTTACTGAAAATATAAGAGAATAAATTAATGTACTGCATTCTGGTTACAGAAGAAGGTGAATTCAGGGGAGAAATAATCCCTGGCACAGCACATTACGTGGCTGATTTCAGCAGGAGGTTGGAGAACCCTCCAAACAAAAGCCCTTCCTGGCAACCTCTGTGGACACAGACCTGTTGGAGCGAGTCCAGAGGAGGCCACGAAGGTGATTAGAGGAATGGGACACCTCTCCTGTAGGAAAGGCTGAGAAAGCTGGGGTTGTTCATCCTGCAGAAGAGAAGGCTCTGGGAGACTTAATTGAAGAAAACCTTTACAAGAGCTGGGGAGGGACTTTTTACAAGGGCACACAGTGACAGAACAAGAGGGAATGGCTTCAAACCAAAGGAAAATAGGGTTAGGTGGCATATTAGGAAGAAATTCTTCCCTGTGAAGGTGGGCAGGCCCTGGCACAGGTGCCCAGAGAAGCTGTGGCTGCCCCATCTCTGGGAGTGTCCAAGGAAAGGTTGGATGGGGCTTGGAGCAACCTGGGACAGTGGGAGGTGTCCCCGCCCATGGCAGGGGTGGAACTGGATGAGCTTTAAGTTCCCTTCCAACCCACACCATTCCATGGCTCCATGATCTCCAATGGATGGTCTCAACAGCCCCTCCACTGCCTCACCTCGACCTCCTGGGACTGCATGCGCAGGTCGCAGGGCGGCTGCACCGCGCGGGGCCGGCTGGCGAACCAGTAGGCGACGACGGCGGCGAAGGCGCCGATGCCGACCAGAGCCGTGGCCGGCAGGTTGCGGAAGAACTGGCTGAGGTCATCGAACTCGGGCAGCCGCAGGCTCCGCAGGATCTCCTGAGCCTGCATCTTCTCCGCCAGCGAAACGGCAAACTCTGCAAGAGCCACAAGGATGGGCTGGGTCAGGCCGGGCTGTGCCACGGACACGGGCATGGACAGCACAGGGCTCTGCACAGCTTGGGAAGGGGAGAACTCGCTTTCCCTCGTCCCATCACAGACACTGCTCTGCTGAGCCGTCGGCTGCCTGCAACAGCCTTAACTGAGCAAGAACAGCACAAGGGAAGGGAAAGGAGAAAGCATCCCCAGCAGGGTGAGCAGGAGCAGGCAGCTCACTCGCAAAGGACAAGTGTCCAGGAGGTGATGCAGCTGCAGTTACCTGGAGCACTGAGATGCTATGACAAACTCCAGGATCCAGCTACAACTGTCCCCTTAGGGCTGCCAGGAGCTCCCTCTGCCTTCCCTGAGCAGAAAAGGGCTGCATGGTGGCCACAGCCCTTGCAGGGTCATGACACAGCACCAGTGCCAGCCACAAGCACTCAGCTCCCGTGGAGTGGGACAAAGCCAGGTTGACTCTGTGTGAAGAACACAGTGCAGACACCCCTCAAAACACCACTTTCTTCCTCTAGGCCAGTTTCACATTCCCAGCTTCGAGTTCCTTATGATATACATCCAGGTAAATTATAAGTGATCCAAGCCATAACAGTTTCATTTCATCACTTAACTGTTTTCTGGAAGAAACAAAATGCCACAGCTGAGTAAGGATAAGGGGGTGATGGGGTATCAGGCTGTGGGCACACCAGCACAGGGTGCTCCAACACAGGGCAGATGGGTGGCTCTCAGGAGGCACAAACACCAGGACATTCCCCAAGGAGAAGGAAAGGGCTGGATGCTCAGCTCCTGGCACACTGTGGGGCTGCTGGGCCCCCCAGCCCCTGAGCTGCTTGGACAGTGTGGAAACAAAAAAGCAAAGGGGAAACCTGTTCCTGTCTGTGAGGAGGGCTGTGCAGGGAGGACACAGGGGATGGGACAAGGGCTATGGCAGGGCATGGTGACACTCTGCTGTCTGCAGCTCATTCCCTTTAGCTGCCAGCAGTCTGGTTGGGCTGGGCTCATGGAGCAGAACCTGCTCCTGGGAAAGCCAAGGGCAAGCTGCAGGTCGGGCATCGATCCAGACACCACAACAGGTTGCTTTGCTTTGCCTTTTGCACATACAGAAACAGCCACCAGAGAGGGAGAGCCAGGCAGGTGGCTGCTCCAGGGTGCAAGGTCATGGCTGTCCTCAGGGGACTCCTGTCTGGGTGTTGAGTACACAAGGAGCATTTTTAATAACTCCTGTTTACAGGGATGGTCCAGTATCAACTCCCCACTGGGGAGTCTCCACTATCAGCCAGCCCTGTGAGGGATGAGCCAAGCAGGTGCTGCCCAGGGGGAATCCAAACAGTTAAGGTTTCACACACCTCTATTTATGACTTTACAGGAGTCAAGGTCTAAAAAAAAAAATTTTACAGCCACAGGAGCCCAGGCAGCCCTTTTCCTCTTGCCCTCTGGCCTTGTTCCAGCTTGTGGAGCTCCCCTGGCAGGGCCAGAACCTCCCACACAATGGCACCACTAACATTAACACAAACCAGCTTTTTTCCTCCTGGGAACAGCGTCTGGGCTGTGCTGTCCTGAAGGTCAGGGCTACCCTCTCACAGCCTTCTCCTGTGTTTTTGCCAAGCCAGTGCTGGGGCTGGTGCAGGCCAGGCAGCAAAGGCAGGGGACACCCCTCACATGAGGCTCTGGAGGAGGTTTATGAGTTTGCACAAGTAAAAATCCATAACAAACAATTAAGCTCACTCATTGTTGGGCTCTGAAGCAGTGGAGGGCAGCAGCGAGGGGACAGTGACACAGAGCCCTTATTCCAGGCCATCTCCATCCTGGGGATGCTGCACCCCAGTGCCAGCCCAGCATCCCACAGCCACCTCTGCTCCCCAAGAGCTCCTGACCCTGCAAACCCCCTGGAACCATGACCAGCCCTGTCAGAATGGCTGAACTCCTCCAGTGACCACATCCAGATGATGTTACTGGGCAATACCCACCCATGAGGTAATGTTCTCCTGAGCTTTGAGCACCTTTTCAGAAATCTAATAGAATACTGTGTGGCTGCAACGATTTCAGGGAGAGCTGTGAGGGTGGTGAGGCACAGGCACAAGTTGCTCAGAGAAGCTGTGGTTTCCCCATCCCTGGAAGTGTTCAAGGAAAGGTTGGACAGGGCTTGGAGCAACCTGGGCTGGTGGAAGGTGTCCCTGCCCATGGCTAGGGGTGGAAAGAGCTGAACTTTAAAGTTCCTTCCAACCCAAACCATTCTGGGATTCTGTGAGCTGAGACAGAGTACTGATTGCTCCCCTCAGTGTTTCTGCACACCAGCCCATGAGAAGCAGCCTGCCAAACACACTTTTACTACAAAGAGTGGGAGAGCTCAGCAAGGGAGCTATTCATTGACCATGAATTGGCTATTTGTGCTAAAGCACTTCAGCAAGTCTCACTTAAGACTGTCTGCTCCCAGAAACAGCCTGTCCCACCAAAGGCAGCCACCCAGTTTGCCACGGTTGCTGGTTACACTGACATCTTGGGAATTACTGTCTCAACATCAGGCTGTAAGCGCTGTTTGGTACCCATCCGAGCAGCCAAGCTCAAAGTGGAAAGCTGGGCAGGTGCCTGTGGGAACAGCACTGCCATGGGGGATGCTGGGCCACAGCCACGTGCTGGGGGGCAGCAGGGCTGGACCTTCACATCTCTCCAGGTACAGGGTGTCCTCAGACATCTGGAGCTCACAGCACCACCCAAAGGATCACGAGAGTCAGGGCTGCAATTTCACCTCACGTTCCATTTTTGTACTACAGAGCTCACCCAATCTGCCCTTTGCAACAGTTAATCCTGATTTTTGCATTCCAAAGTGATTCACGATGGGCCCATACCTGATTTGCTCAGAGCAGACAAGCTGTCCTGGGCTGGTGGCCAGGAAAGGGGCCCAGGTGTGTTTGGGAGCACTGTACCTGCAGAAAGAGGGCTCAGGGCTGCCTGGACCACAGCCTCCTCCTCCTCCAAGTCAAGACAAGCAGGTGAGCACCTCATGGTCACACACCCTGGGAATACATTTCTCATATGACCAGGAAAACAAATAATAGTAATTTAAACCTGGCAGCAAGGCAGGATCGTAATGAGCAGCCACTGCCCTCACCATGGGCTCAGGATCACTGGCAGGACGGGCTCCACCATTTCTTCCACCTTTTTTGCCCCATTTCTGTTGCCTGCAGTGGATCCATCTCCGTGCTGCAGTTCATGTTCCCCACAAGCAAACAGCCCTGGGTGCCAGGGAGCAGAGCACAGCATCCATCCAGGCACATGGAAACACGGACATTTCCATTCGTTCCAAACAGGACCCCACATTAGCACCGGATTTCTCAAATATTCTCATGGCAAAGAAAAGGGAAACAAAT
Source organism: Hafferia zeledoni (assembly GCA_035583235.1). Classification (NCBI taxonomy): domain Eukaryota; kingdom Metazoa; phylum Chordata; class Aves; order Passeriformes; family Thamnophilidae; genus Hafferia; species Hafferia zeledoni. The sequence goes on along the minus strand of JAWWEV010000029.1, from coordinate 7,555,590 downwards.
ATACAAGGAGGGACAGAGAAAGTGTTTTGGAGGAAGGAAGAAGTGCTGGGGAGCTGCCAGGAGGGAACAGCCGTGGGTAAAAGCCGGGGATTTGGAACCTCCCAGCCTGGGTCGGGGTGAGCAGAGCTCCTGCAGTGGCACTGGGCTCTGAATCACCCACAGTCTGTGCTCACAGCCATCACCCCTGGGACAGGGCTTATTTATTTATTTGGGTAACAAATGGCTCTATTGTGCACTTCGGTTTTCATCTTTTCCTGCTGGAAGTGATTCTGTAACTCCAGTCAATGGGGTTTCAGTGACATAAGCCAGTGTGGGAACAGCCTCAGTCTCTGGCGTTTGCATAATGCAATTAAAATTTTACCGGTCCTGTGCAGCCATGCAATCACATCCTTCCTACCATTCCCTCAGTGCCTGCTTGGGAAGAACAACTCCTTCTGGGAGGGTTGGGAAGAGGTGGGGCATTCATTTTATCTTGGAAAATGGGCAAAGTGTCCCATTACCATCCCTATATTGAAGCCCAAATAAAGCTACTTACATTAGACTTTGTAGCACTAAACCAAACCCAAATAAGCAGCTTTTCGGGATGTCCAAGAGAATTAACTATTTGCAGTGGGGAACTGCAAAGGGCAGCCAGTGACACGTGATGGCTCAGAGCCCACGGACCCTCCACTTCTCAGAGCAGGCTGGAATATCCCCTCAGCCAGAAATCAGCACGGATCTGTGTCCTTGGCTCCAGCACTGGCTGCTCACTCACTGCACCGAGGAAATGGAATTTACAGGATCTAAAACATCTCAATCCACAGAGGCAGATTTAGAGGGATTGCACTCCAAAGAAACAGTGTGAGATTTTTGAACTTTTTTCTCTGCAGACTCCAGACCCTGAGATTTATAGTTGTTTTCCTGAAATGGGGTCAGTGACAGGAGATTTGCACAAGGAAACACCCAGCAAAACTTGGATCATTCTCACACACCATCCCCTGAAGAAGAAAACCATCCTCAGTGCCCTACAGAGGGTTTAGGGGACTTTGAGACAGGGATTCCAATCATGAATGTCACTCCAAGAGTCTCCATTTGCTGAGGGGAAGGGAGCACCAGCATTCCCAGGGCCACTCAGCACTGTCAGTCATTGCCTCGCTGGAAACCATTTGCTAATTTAAACGAAAGCTGCTGCAATAATTAACATCTTTATGAAAACATGCACAGAGGCTGCCACGACCGTGCAGGCAGAGGCATTTGGGGATATTGTGTGTTGCTTGCAGGGTACAATCCTTATTTCTCCTTTTTCCCAAGCTCCATGCAGGCACACAGGGGCACGTCAACCTTGGGAGGAGTCATTAAATGCAGTTCAGGTACCTCTGACCTTCTCCAGTTTGGCCAGGGAGCTCTTGGGACACCACAGGTTGTGAATTCCTAATCACTGCTGTAATTAAAACCAGAGAGGTGATGCCAAGTCAGCCTTTGCTGTGCAGCTCCAGAATTTGGCCCGTGTGGGCACAGAGGATGAGAAGCTGGATGAGCCTTCAGTTCCCATCCTGAGGCCAGTCTGGGTTGGGGTCAGGCTCAGGTGAGCAGAGGGAACACTGGCTGCTCTACAACAGGCTGAGCTCACTCCTACATAGATTTTATGGGAACAAGTGACCAAATGAGATCTCCAACCACAGACAGTGTTGTGCTGCAGCCACAAATGCAATCCCCAGTCCTCACTGCCTATAGCTCAAGGAGTCACAATTGGGAAGGGAATGGGGAAAAAAAGAGGAAAAAAAAACCCAAAAAAGAACCAGTTTAGGGATAAAATTGCTTTTTTTGGATTATTATGCCAGTGCTCAGGCAACATGAGAGGGGATGGATAGCGAAGAAAGGAGGAAAGGCACACAGTGCCTGTGAGGCTGTGGCACTTCTCTGGGGAGCAGATGCTAAAGAAGCACCAGGGAGCAAGAAATGTAATAAAAGCAGCTTATATTTTATATTTTATTTTTACTATTGAAGAACATTCTCCTCCCTTTCCTCTGAGAATCAGACCCTTCCAATCTGTGAAACTGGCCTTTTGCCAACAAGACTATTAAAGAACAGGGTTTCAATGATACATAAGCCTCTTTAGCTCCAATTGCTTTTGTGCTGGGGGTCGGTGCCCCCCGAACTGGGTGTCTGGGGCACAGGGAGCAGATGTGGGGCTGCAGTGATGCCAACAGGGATGCCCTGACTCCCCACCCACCCCCTCCCAGTGCTGTCCATCCCTGCTCAGCAGGGCAGAGTTATCTGCAGTGGAAAAAGGCTTTGCATCCGGGTCAAGCCTCAGATCTGCTGGAGAGGAATAAGGCAAATAAACTTCATGGCAGGGAGGCCAACTGTGCTTTCCTGTGACCTCTGGTGACTGTGGGAGCAGGGAGAGGACAGGGATGGATGGATGGATGGATGAAAGGGACCAGTTCAGCACCAGGACGTGGTATCTGGTGTGTGTGTGCATATATATATGTGTATACATATATGTATATAAAAGTGGTGTGTATATATAAATGTAGTATAAGCTCTGGTATAAACTTGGCCCACTGATCATTTTTTCAGGAGAGGCAAGCAGTTCCACTCACTACAGAAAAACTGCCTCAGAGAAAAGGCTGCTGAAGTACCCTCCAGCCTCCTCCAGCCTCCTGACCACCCCAGCGCCAAAGGCAGGGCACAGACAAAGGCTGGGAATCTCCAGGCAACCCGGAGGAGCAGCACTGGCCTCTGCCCCTCCTGCCGAGAAATGCACTTGCAAAACACAAGATCTTTGCAAGCATCCACTAAAAAGGGGGAAATGCTAACAAGGAGCTCAATGTCCTGAAAGCCCAGTAATTACACGTAAACAGAGGTATTTAAAGTATCTAAAATATCTACAGCATACCAATCCCTTGTCAAGAGAAATTATTCAATAAATAATTCAGTGCTGTGCAGAGATCTTGCTTTAGATACTCGTGATGTTTCAGAGAGCAGAATCCACCCCCCAGCTGGCTGGAAACGCCCCACGCTCAGAGTCAGGCAGGGACCACACCATCTTCTCATCCTTACCCTCTGCATCGGGTCCCTATTCAACCACTGCTGCCAAATCCTCCTGGGAAACTTCATCCTCCATCCCACACCTCCTCCTCACCCGCTCAGCACAGCTCACAGATGTGGACCAACCTAAAAATACCCTTCACAGCCCTGAGAAGAGCAGTGCAGCAGCACTCAGAAGTCACTGTGAGTCATGGGTAAAGCCAAGGCTGGGATCCTGGTCCAAATCTGCCATTCCTCTGGATAACAAAGCATTGGGAAGCTCGTGCAGGCATTTTAAGTTTCCTACCAAAAGGGAAAAGCTCAGCATCTCAAAGCTCTCCTGTCTCTGAAGCCTACCAGCTGCCTAAGGTACAGTGACAAAAAGCTCCTCTAACTGCTGAAACATCCTTAAAATGCTACCCAGGCACCAGCATGAGCCAGAGCCACGAGGTTTCACTGACCAGGATAAAATCCTCAGGCTGTGGTTGCAGAGGATGGAGTTGAGATGGCAAAACCCACACGGGATACTTCTGCACCCACTGCCCCCCTCACCGTATTATCTCATTCCCCTTGTGCCAGTGTGGCTGCTTTGTGCTCACCCTGAGTGGGCTCAGGCCTAAAACATAACCCACCCAGAAGGAAAAGCAAACCCCTAACGCTGTGGGGTTTTCTGGCTCTTTATCCTCTTGCCTGCAGCTCTGTGGAACCTGCTCACACAGCTGTGCCAAAACCAGCACAGGGACTGCGAGGTTCAGTCTGGGGAAAGCACAGCCTGATCCCTCCCTGGGAGCTTCCTTGGCCTGCAGGCAGCATCCCATGGAGGTGACTAAATCTAGTTGTAAACCTCAGCTCTTGTGAAGGAGGTTTGTTAGGTTGGGTTTGGGGCTTTTTTATTCTTTTAGCAGCATTGATGGTTGATTGTCCCATATACTACATGATTCTTGAATACTCTGTGTCATGCAGCAAACAAACAGCTTAAAATGGCATAAAAATAGTTATCTGGGGCAGAGTACAAAGAGCAGCAGTGAATGGAGAGGGAGAAGGGAGCTGCACCCCTGACAGCCAGCTTGGCAGAGCAGACATGCGAAGGTGCTCTGCAAAGAGCTTGATGGCTTGTTGCCAGGGCAAGTTTTTATGCTTTCCTTTAAATCTTGGTTGGATTTAAAGAAGCCTTTGCACTGCCTGCAGAGGCCCTGGTCCTGCCAAGAGCCCCAGTCCCCTGAAGGTTCAGCAGCAGCATCAGTGCTGGGCAGTGCAGAGGTGTGGGGACCACAAGCGGACACCCTTCGGTGTGCCCAGGTGGGAGGTACTCCCATCTCCAGCTCATTGCAGGGCTCATTTTCAGTCTCTCCACACGAAGGTGCCAGAGCCAGGCCTTCTGTGGCCATTTCAGTGTGCAAAGCCCCTTGCCCAGGGCTGGGTGGGGAAAAGGAGATTTCGGGTGAAGCTTATCATCCTTGCATGCCCAGGGAGGGAAGAAGCAGGTACACAAGCATGCCTGGCCCTGGCTATTGTGGGCTCTGCTGTCCCCATGGCAGGTCACTGCTGGAAAGGACAGACACACTGGCAGGTCCCTGCAGTGCCAGCTCCCAGCTCTCTGTGCCCATTCACACACTGCCCTTGGCTGCATCTGCAGGTCACTATGTGAGACTGGTCACAGTGATAGGGGAGGGCTGAAGGGACAACCCTGGCCCTGTCTGCCCTCCCACTGGGTGCACATATTGCACAGGTCTGATTCCTGCTGGTTGCTTGCACAGTGGGATGGGGTGACCCCAACCTACACACCAGTGCTGGACAGGGCTGTGGAGCTCCCCCCTGGGACACGGCTGTTGGCACAAAACTAACTGTCCTGCTAAAGCACCAGAAAAAATGGTGAATTTCCAAGCAAATCCCCACCTGGCATGACCAGATGGCATCCTGGTGCCATGCCAGGGCCATGCCCTCCCTGCATGACTCCCTGACCCACCAGTCACCTGCCCCCCACACCTGGAGCACTCTGCAGAACAGTCCAAGCAGGCTGTGATGCCGCCCTGCATCCCAGGCCATGGCTGGATGGCACAGCAAGACCTGCCAGTGCAAGGAGCCCTCCTGACAACCTGCCCCTTCTATCATTCCCATACCCATCCTGCCTTTCCCAGGCACCAGTACAAATATTTGTGCAGCAGCCCAGGGGTGCTGGTCCAGCTGCAAACCTTTTTGGGTTCATTGCCGCTGTTTGTTTTGGCAGCAGTACCAGAATAAAGTGGTTTCTGAATAACACTCTGAGCACCCTGCCCAGCCACTGCATTCAGGCAAGAATGGCAGCCCTGGGAATGCTTCATCCAACATGACACACAAACCTAAACAAGCTCATAACAGAAAACCTTCCATAACACTTAAGACATGACACAGTGGCACGCTCAGAGCGAGTCCTGCAGAGGACAGGGAAGGAGAGGAATGTTTTGTACTCCACTTTCCCAGCCACGTGTTAGCCCTCACTGTTTCTCTGACAGCTCAGACTGGACTAAAACTCTTACTTGGTCAAACTTCAATTCAGTGCTGCCTTCTGCAATACCAACAGTCATGCAGCAAGTGTTCCCAGCAGGGCTAAGCGGCCCAGCCTGCAGCTGGCACTGCCTCCAGCCAGGAACATCCTGGCAATTAGGCCTGTTGCTGCCTGCAGGATGCTGCCCATGCAGGATCACACCACAGAGTTCCATTTGCTGCTGCAGAAGAGGTGGATGGAGGCCTCCCAGCTTGTGCCATATCAGAGCTAAGCACTGCCTTTATTATTATAAGGAGCAATTCTCTTCAAGCCAGTCTTACAGCTTGAAGAGCTCCAACAGTTACTGACCTGCCACTGCAGTAAAAGCAGAACTGTATGAACAAGGAGTGGACTGAAAGGCTCTGCCAGCCCCTGTCAAACACATGCTCATGAAGACAGTGTTACAACTGTCCCACTGGAAACTGAAACTAGAAAATGACATTGAAAACACGAGCTTAGAAAAAATAACAGCAGTGTCATCACCTATAATAAATACAACTGAATCCCTCACTACAGTAAGCTGGCCACAATTATACCAGGTTAATCACCAATCAAGCACCGTGCAAGTTCACAGAATCACAGCATGGTCTGGGTTGAAAGGGACCTTAAGGATCATGCAGTTCCTCCTCCCTCACAGCACAGGCAGGGATGCCCCCACCAGATCAGATTGCTCATGGCCCCATCCAACCTGGCCCTGTACTTACAGTGCTTTTCTAAAGGGCCCTGTCTGTGCAGATGGGAAGGAGTGAGAGCCCCCCAAAGGTTAAGCACACCTGGACAGAGCAGAGTTTTATGCAGACCCTGTGCACATGAAACATGACAGCCTGAGGCTGGGCCAGGTTTACCCCAAAACAAACCAGCAGCTGAAGGTGGCTTTGAAAGTTGTTCAAGGGTTGTTTGGCAACCTCGTAGTGCAATAAGGGGCACGGAAATGAAGAGACAGGTCTTGTGCCAAAAAACCCGAAGGAAAGCAACTCCCCCCTCGCACTGCAGGTGGGGGGACAGCAGTGGGGTGGCAGTGGGGGCAGGATGGGCGGGATGCAGCAGCCCTGCCCGCTGCACAGACCTGCCGGCTCCCGCTGTGCCCTCTGCCTGCCCGGGCCCTGTGCCAGCAGCCTCGGGCCATCGCAAAACACGCTGCCTGCAAACAGCCAGAGCTTCTCAAAATAATCTCTTCTGTGCACGAGTATCACCGTGCTGTTAAAGGAGCACAGCTTCCCATTTCTCTCCTGCAGGAGGTCAGTAAAGCCAGACTGATGCTGCAGAATGGCCATGGCATTTGGGGCTGCTCTCACTGCTCAGACACACAGTAAATAGCCACGTCTGGTTGGTGCAGAAGATTCTGCAAGGAGGCCCCAGAGCTGCACGGAGCCCCCTTGGCAGCTGTACCCCGAGGCCACACCTGACCCACCCCCCTGAACACCTCCAGGGACAGGCAGGGACCCTCCACCCTCCAGGAGCCTCTCTGAAATCACGGAAAGCATCATCTGCCCATTCTCTTCCCAACTCTGGCCCCTGTGGCAGCCCCAGCACCACAGGATGGGGTGCCCCAGGGATGGGCACACCACGCAACTCGGCAAGCAAAAAACCACACTGTGCCCAAAGCGGGGATTTCATCCCTCCAGGTGAGGTTTCCACGCTCTCTGCCTGCCACCAGGTCACACCTTCCTCAGCAGCCACACCCAACACACCAGCAGGCCCTTCCCACGTGGGTGGAGCACACTCGTGGTTCCACGCTTGAGGAAGGTGGGAATGCACAGCATTGATTTAGGAACCACATCACACAGTGCACCGAACGCTTCCAACCACCCACAGCTGTGGCTTTGGCAAAGGCACAGGTCACCAGCACCAGGAGATCCCTCAGGCAGAGCCACACACTGCAAAGAGCCTACAGTGATGTCTGGGGGGCTGAGAGTCGATACACAGAAAGCCTGGAGACCAGCAGGGTGTCACAGAATCCCAGAACTGTTTAGGCTGGAAAAGCCCTCTGAGATCATCGAGTCCAGCCATTCTCCCAGCACTGGCAGGCCCATCACTAAACCATGTCCCCAAGTCTCCACGTTTGTTAAATCCCTCCAGGAATGGTGACTCCATCATTGATGGACAATTCTTTTGGTGAAGAAATTGTTCTTAATATCCAACCTCAACCTCGCCTGGCACACCTTGAGTCCACTTCATCTTGTCCATCCACTTGCTACTGGGGACGAGAGACCACCCCTCACCTGGCCACACACCCACTGACAGACAGTTGCAGAGAGATGAAGTCCCCTCAGAGCCTTCTTTCTCAGCCTGAGCTCCCCCAGCCACTCCTCAATCAGACTTGTGCTCCAGACCCTTCCCCATCTCCCCTGCTCTTCTCCGGACACCCTCCATCACCTCAATGTCCGTCTTGGAGTGAGGAGCCCAAAACTCAACACAGGATTCAAGGTCAACCCCAACTAAACAAGTGTGTGGGGCTGTGCAGAGTTCCTGCTGTGGGAAACCAGCCCCGATATGTGGGGCCAGGAGTCCGGGGGAATGAACCCGACGGGGCAGAGCCCTTGGGGGCAGCCCCAGCCTCCCTCTCTTGCATGCCTGTGGCCCTGCCCGACGCGTGGCCGGGTGCAGACAGAGCTGCCCTCCCCGAGGAGCCCGGGGGGGTCCCCGCGTCCTGGAGCCCCGCAGCACACGCGGAGCTCCGGCCGGGGCCGGGCAGGAGCTTTTCCCCCTCCAAGGCTGTTGGTAACACCCGAAACAACAGGGCACTGCCCAGGCCACGCGCTGGTGCCCCGACCCCCGCCCCGCGGCTCCCCCGCATCCCTCCGGGAGCGCGGCCAGCGCAGCCCCCGCCGAGGGGCCCGGGGGTCCCTGAGCTGAGCACGGCGGGTCCCCTGAGCCCGGCTGCGGTGGAGCCCCCCGGGCTGGCACAGCCCCCGGACACGCCGGGCTGCTCACCAAGCACCAGGGCACCCTCACCTGGCTCCTCACCAAACACCAGGACACCCTCACCTGGCTCCTCACCAAACACCAGGACATCCCCCACCCGGCTGCTCACCAAAACCCAGGACACCCCACCAGGACTCACCGTCCGCCGTGCCCCGGTGCCGCTCAGCTCATGGCCGGGGCTCTGCCCCAAAAACCAGGACACCCGCCCGGCTCCTCAGCAAAAAGCAGGACGCAGGCCGGGACTGGCGGCCGGTGCCGCTCAGCTCATGGCCGGGCTCTGCGCTGCCGGTCCCGCACAGAACTGCTGACTGCAGCCCGTCCCCTCCCACCCGAGCGGCTGAAAGAAGTTAAGCTTGGCTAATATCGGCTTAGGCGGTATTAGCGCCGCAGCGGTGCCCGCTGTAACCCTTGAGGCTCTGGAGGCTCCGCGTCCCGGCGCTGGGAGCGCCTGCCAGGGAGCACAAACCCACCCACCCCCTCGCTCCGGAATATTGCAGGGGTTTCACGCGTCTCTGTCGGGCTGGAGGCTCCACAGGCTGCAAGCAAAGCTTTTGGGTGGAAAACTGCAAAGCCTGCCTGCAAATGCTCATTCAAAAATTAAAAACAGCCTTTTTGTTTTTTCCTTTTTTGTTCTTTGGGGAAAAAGCATCATTAAAAGAAAGTTTCTGACACTGAGAAATTCTGCATTGCCAGTCCTGGTCTGCTGAATTAAAAACTTTATAGGGTGAGTAAGGGCAGACAGTGATAGGACAAGAGGGAATAGCTTCTCCCTGGCTGAGGGCAGGATTAGATCAGGTGTTAGGAAGAAATCCTTCCCTGGGAGGGTGGACAGCCCTGGCAAAAGGGTGCCCAGAGAAGCTGTGGCTGCCCCTCCCTGGAAGTGTCCCAGGCCAGGTTGGACAGAGCTTGGAGCACCCTGGGAGAGCGGGAGGTGTCCCCGCCTGTGGCAGAGAGGTTGGAACTGGATGACCTGTAAGGTCCCTTCCAACCAAAAATATTCCGTGATAATTGAGTAGAATAAATATAAGTCATCTGAATCAATAAAATAGTAAGAGAATAACTATTGCAAACATCACCCTTATTTTGTTACTTATATTAAAAAAAAAGAAAACCAAGCAAAACAGTCATGGCATTTGAGCCCAAAGCAGGTTTTGTTAATTTACACTTATAATAACAAAAGCATAACTTGGCAAATCAGTTGTCCTGGTAAATTATTAATATTTACATTTGAGAGGTCTGGCTGAGACATTTCTCCTAACTAGAAGAACATTCCTTTCAACTGAAAGCCAACAGTGTCTGGTGGCTTCCAACTGGCCACTTCTGAGCAGAGATAACACAGGGTGTGCCACCCTGGGCCCCCCAGAGCCCTCGGTCCGTATCACCACCAGTCAGTTCTGCTTATTTACTGTTCATCATTTTCTGTTCAATTCCTTCCTAGAACTCGGGATGTCAGGGAGGCACTTGAGGAGTCCATCCCTCCAGGGGTTGGATATCTGCCTCTGTTAACACTGAAATTATTGTTTTCCTCAACTCTTTCTTTTTTTCCCCAAACAGTGTATAGCCTGGATCTGCACAATCCCTTGGCAGAAAAGTGGGAAGCAGAGAGAGAGAAGCTGCCTGAACACTCACTGTTACCACAGTTAATAAAGTTTCTGTCTGACCTGTCCTAAATTGTGCTTGTGATGCTGGAGTGCATAATGGAGAATTCTCAAAGAACAGTTAACTCTGATGAATGAAGAGAATATTTAATGAGATTTCAGGCAAGCTTGTTAAATATCACTCCTTTAGCTCACACGGGGGGTGTTCTGCAATCAGGCTTAATTCATCAGATTGCTGGGGTAGGGCAGGGAGTACCAGACTGAATGGCCTGCAGGTGCAAATCAACATCTCAGTGGTGCTTAATGGGGCCTCAGCAATAGTCACCAGCTCAGATGCCTGTCCTTTTGTTCCTTGGGAGCCAGAGCTTGTCAGAAACTTTGGAGGCAGGGAAATATTTCAGATGTGTGAGCAGCCCTGGGCTAGCTGGGTGCTTCAGTACCTGTAGCCCACAGACACAACACACCTTGGTGGAGTGCCCCGAAGGGGAGGGAGGGAGGGAATACTGATTTTATATAAATACTGGATTAAAAACCAGTTACTGAACTCCTGCTGGTAAGAGTTGGTCTTGCCTACCTCCACTAACCCCACAGTGGGCAATAATACCCTCAGCATAGGTGGAGGGGTTCAGTAAAACCTGCTTCAGGACATCCCCTGACCCTTTTACCTCCTCCAGGAACACCCTGAGCAGTAATTCCCTTTCTCTGGGTTTGCTTTCATTGCACGTACACTCAGCGTCAGACTCGCTCTGGAACAACCACCAGAGAAAGAGGAGGGAGAACAAAGCCAGGAAGATGGATTTAGGCTGCCTACCTTGAGGGGGAAAGGACGTGGCTAAGTAATACACTGAATTAAAGCTTCCCCTTGCCCAGCATTTTCTGCCAGGTGATTGGCAGAGCAGAGTGGTCAGGACAGAGCTCTTTGGGAAGACAACCTCCTTGTTTGGCCTCACAACTGAGGGGAGCATGCAGCTCTCCACACACAGGGATTTGCTGTGAGATCCTTTGGAATGGGAGTGCAGAGGACAGGGCAGGCCTGTTCTCAGGTCCTCCTGCAGAGGTTTGAGCTGTGCCCTGAGGAACAGGAGGTCGAGGGCTGGTGGGGCTGAGCCCAGAGGTGCTGAGCGCCCAGGACCCAGCCAAGGCACGCGGAGCCACAAACCCCTTGAGCATTGAACCAGGACTTGGGTGACTCTGCTTCTCTAGAAATCTGCCCCAAACCTCCCCTTATCTTAGAGCATTAACTAGCAGGGATGTTTATACAAGTACAAAAGAAATTAGATTTCACCTTCAGTGCTCAGTCTAAAGCCCAGTGAGACCCAACTACCAGTAAAATCAATGGAAAGATTTCAAAGGACTTTTATGGGATTTAGCTGAGACCTCACTTGTCCAGGGGGAAAAAAAGGTGTATCAGTGAATCACAGTGCTTTTAATGCTTCCAGCTAAATACAAAGTGAAAGAAGGCTCTATGGGAGAGTTGCACATCCCTTCAAAATTCTGAGGAGAACTCAATAAAAACAGCTGCTTTGTCTTGCAGGGCATTCCCATAAACCAGAGCAGAACAGAAATCTGCCAACAGTATCTCTACATTCCTTAAGACCCATCCATGGAAAATCCTGCCTTAAGTAGAAATAAGAACCAACCACTGATTCAAATAATGTAAGTTGTGTAAGATGGGGGAACTTTTCTGCCTTGTGTTTCTTTTTAGCAGTCTCTTTTTCCTTTCTATGTCTTTTGGTCAGATATTATGTACTTATGACTGCACAGTCTATATTTTGACCACTTCCAAAGAGCAGCAGGAAGGAAGCACAGGGTACAAACAGAGGATTAATTCAATAATTAGGAACATCAATAAGAGGCTACCAGGCAAGTGTTTCTGCCTCATCTCCCTCTAGCCCTCAACTTCCTTACACCACAGGGATGCCAATGGATGGCAAAGGAACAAAAATAACCCCACGATGATGAATTCACTGCCTGTTCATCTCTTCCCAGCTGTCATTCCCCAAACACTCTACAGGCATCCAGAAGCACAGTCTCCATGTTGCAGTGGTGGGTGCAGGGATGGGCAGGGACCGTGGCCTGGCCTGGTCCAAGGGGGTCCCTTCTGCACCCTGGCACATCAGCAGGGCTGGCACCCCCTGCCAGACACCCCAACCTCATCCCACACCCAGCTCCAGTTCCCCTGGCAGCAAGGGCCTGGCACTGTGCTGGAAAATGAGGGCAAAGGGGGTTTGGCATCAGCTCATGGAGGGTTTTTGAGAAACCTGTGGTTGGGCTGTGATTTGAGATGCCCTTAAATATTCCAAGTCAAATACTTCGCTGAAATCTCTTTCTCCTTCTGTAATAACAAGCGGTTACATTGTTTGAATGTTTTTAAACAGTCGGTTTGTGTTTCAGGATCTTTGTTGTTGCTTCAGGGGTTTTATTTATTTTGTTAACTAAAGCAGCCATTAGGTTATTTGTATTTTTGTTTCTAGGCAGTTATTGCTGATTCCACACCCTGAGGCCCCCCGTGCCTGACATTGCTGTAACTTGCTTTTGCTCTCCTGTTGTCACAGGTATTTTCAAGTCCCCATGAAGACATTTCTGTCCATGATAAATTTTGCAAACTCTCTCCAAGTCTATCTATGGCTGCACATAAGCAAGTTTTCACTTCAGGGGTATATGACACCTTTTTGCTGCCTTCTGTCAGGGCGTTTCCCATCTCCAGTCTCCTTCTCCATCCCTGCTGCAAAACCGCCTTTAAATCCCCTTCTCTGGCTGCTTTAAGCCTGGTCTCTCCAAGACACTGGAACAAGTTTCCAAAGGGTTAAGGCGAGGGAGGCCCCCAGACAGCTCATTCTTCGGTCTCAATGACCCAGAGCTTTTGCCTTTTCAAATGTATTTAACCAAGTAAGTGAATAGAGGGTATGCAAATGCCTTTTCCGAAAGGAAACACAGCCCTGAATTGTTGTTGGCAGGTCAGAGCATCACACCACCCTCAGCAGCCTCTCAGCTGCGGGGGATGCGGGGCCAGAGGAGGCGGCACAAAAAACCCTTTTCAGGCAGAATAAAACCAGGACTCGGGTATTGCGAGGGGGCAGAGGGAGGAGGTCACCGGGCACGGCTCCCCGGGCACCTCAAACCCGGCTGCTTCCCTGGGAGGGTGGGCAGGCCCTGGCACAGAGTGCCCAGGGAAACTGTGGCTGCCCCAGCCCTGGAGTGTCCAAGGGCAGGTTGGATGGGGCTTGGAGCAGCCTGGGACAGTGGAAGGTGTCCCTTCTCAGTGGAAGCACGAACGGAGGGCGCAAGGGAGACAAAGGGAACAAAGGCTGGAGGGACATCAGGGCGCTGGCACAGCTTGGGTGACCTTTCACAAGCTGCTGCTCACAAGCTGCCCTTGGCCCCAAGATGTTATTGAAAATTTTGCAAAAGAAAAGATAATTCTCAGTGAGATCACCTGGAGTTATGGAGAATTGGTTTACCTGAAACACTAAATAAAGTATATTTAACATTTCAAATGAGTTTCTAATATATTTGTCTTTTTTTTCTCCATCATTGCAAAGGATCTTGAAACAAACTCTAAATAATGTTCTCTCCACTTTTTATACCTAAATACTGTTCTCTGCAGAAAAGATATTTAAATCTGCATCACTCACATCTTCTGTAATTTCAGTGCAAGCTTGGCTTAGATCGCTTCCAACTCACTTCAATCAACAGCAGAATGATTGGCTCTGTTTCTAGATACTTTCTCAAAGAGGAAAAAAAGAAAAAGTAAATTAAATCAGTTTAGCGATCTCAGTGCTCATTCCTGTGCTCACCAACTCATACTTGCCCTTGGAGACAAATTTACAAAAAAAGAATCCCAGCTGAGCAAACCCCTCGGTGCTTTCCCTGCTGCAGCTCTTGGTGGGGACGATCTCACAGCGACTGGGACACCCCCGGTGGTCACAGCAACGTCTGTGTGGCTGGTGAAGCTGATTTGGGGGGTTTGGTAGCCCTGAGAAGGCAGTTGGTTGTTGCCCTGGGGGCAGAGGGGAGGATGGTTCTGACCCTTGCCATGAGGAGATGAGTGCAGGGCTGTTCCACAGCCCCTGTTTCTCCCCAGGCACCATCATTGCCCACAGGGGTGGGCACAGCCCAGGGGCTGCTCTGCCTCGTGCATGGGGGCAACTCAGCCTCAATCTCTTAAGGAGTGATGGGAGAAGGAGGGGTCATCTCAGCCCCTTTGACTCTCAGCCATGAACAAGCAAAGAGTGGCTTGCCCAGGAAGCGAAGGCTGTGCAGCTTTGCGTTCAATGGCAGCTCAAGCAGCACCCCAAAGTGAGCCACGGTGCCCTCTGCACCCATCCATGCACTGACTGTGCTCTCCACAGCAGGAAAACCCCATCCTTCCCAAAGGTCAGAGCTGCCAGGCTGAAGAGAGGGCACAGCTCCAGGTACTGACAGGATGGGGGCAGAGATCTGCCCTGTGGGGAACTGTCCCAGAGAGGAGGCTGTGCCATGATCTGGGGTGAAAACAAAATAGTTTGGCTGAGATGGCACATTGGCATCCAAATAAGCAGGATCTGGATCAGTCGTAAGTAAATCTGAGCAGTGACTTGGAAGATTTTGAAGATAAAGGTTTCTAGAACAACTTTCCCAAATGAAAGTCTGATTACAGGAGGGAGAGTCCAACTTCTGTGGAAGGGCCAGCTGAGGTGACACCAGGCACCAGGTCCCTGCCACTGCAGCACTTCTGTTCCTGGACCCAAAGATGCATCTCAGAAATCACAGAATCAGAGAATTACTATGGTTGGAAAAGCCTTTGAAGATCATCGAGTCCAACTGTTAATCCAGCATTGCCAAGCCCACCATTAAACCATGTCCCCAAGTGCCACTTCTACCTATCTTTTGAACACTTCCAGGAATGGCAACTCCAATAACCTGTTCCAATGCCTGATCACACTTTCCATGAAGAAATTTTTCCAAACACCCCCCTAAGCCTCCTTTGGCACAAGAAAGTCCATTGCAGTGACTGTGATCAGGCTGATAGCTGTGATGTTTCTGTCCTTCATCTCTGCTCAAAGCACAGCCTCAGGTGTCCAAGTGGAACATCCAAGTGTCCATTCTCAGGTGTGGAACTGGTGTCCCCCACCTTCCTGCCATCATCAAAACCCTCAGCAGGGAGAGCAGTGAAGGCTCCCTTGGAATTTGGCCACTAGAAATGGACTTTCACAGGTCCTTTGCTACAGGCAAAGCAGATAAAAGACTCTTTAATGGGGTGGTGGTTTTTCCAAATAACTCAACATCTGGAATCGCTGCTCCTGGGCCAAGTGACACACTTAACCTCAAGGAGAAAAGCCACTGAGAAGCCCCAGGTACCTGTGGAGCCCCAGGGAGGCCCTCTCCTCCTGCACTGCTGTCACTGTGCAGGGCTGATGCGGAAACGCCTCGTGCAGTTCGTGTGTGGCCTTTCTGAGATTGTATCTCCACCACCACAGCTGCTTCATGAGCAAATGGAAATGTGAGCCACAGCCTTGCAACACCATGGCACACAGCTCTAAATAGAAAGGCTGTTCCTGCCTCAGCTGGGGTTTTCCTAGTGAAATGGTGATTTCCACTGGATGATGCACTTTTTTTTTTTTGACATTTTCTTCCTGTGGTGCAGAAAAAATGACTTGGACAAGGTGGTTGGATTTATCCTCTTCCCATGTTTCTGAGAATGGAATATCCCAGACAGCACAGAAGACAGAAAAGCCCCTTGTGTGGCTGACAGGGGACTTTGAGGGACAGTGAGAACCGATTTGGGGTTTGTGTGGGAATCACTGAGGGGTCTTTCCACAACCTTGCCATGGACTCAGCCCATGTCAGGCAGGGCCTGCATTTCCAGCCATACTTTTCCAGAGCATCTGCTGCTCACTGGAGCTCCCTCACTGCTTGTAGAAGCCAAGCAGTGAGTGCAGGGTGGTGAGGGATGGCTGAGCAGGGGTCTGGGGACCAGCTCACCAGGGGCTGAACTACCCCTGTGGATTTGAAACTCTTTCCTGACTAAAATTCCCTGCTTATCTCAGTGTCTTACTCTTTCTCTCTTTTTCCATAGCACAGTTTCCAGCAGAATGGCAAAAGATTTATAATTTTACCTCTGTACAGAGCATATGGGAGAAGCAGAATGAGGCAAAAGCTCCAGTCCCCACCCTCACCTGCTCCCCATCAGCCCCAGGTCACCTCCGAGGCTCCATGACAATGTTTACAGTGCAAGGAGGATTTGACAGAGTAAATGGCTTGTTGTCAGTCGGTCCTGGTGGTTCACAATACCAATCAATCTGAGCTCAGCAAAACATTTACCTGTCACACCACACGGTATCAACACTCAGTTCCTTGGAGTTTCCAAAAAAGGATTTGCAAATACTCTGAATCAGCATGTCTGGGAAGAAAAGCCCCTGAAGAGCCAGGCATGGCTCACAGCGAACTGCAGGAGAGGGTGGAAAGGAGCATGAAGGCTCCTGCTGGGGATTGGTGGGTTTTACAGATATACTTCAAGCACATTTACCTGTATTTTATAGCCACACACTCTCTGTTACACCTTTCTTCACTGCATTTTACTGGTTTCACAGGGTAAGAGGCTCTCTGGGTTCCTGAGCTCTGTAAGCCCCCTGTTCAGAAGGGAGAAGAGGAGAGAGGGTGAAGCACTTTGGACACCTCAGCCTTCTCCAGAGGGGCCAAGGCTGAGCTGCAGGACAGAGCACTGTGGTGGCCCTGCCCCAAACTGGCCCTGCCCCTGGCACCCGCAGCCCTGCAGGGACAGCAGCAGGGACAGATGGGGCCCCAGTGCCAAGGACCTGCAGGGCTTTGGCTTTGCATGGTAGCACAAGAGACAGAAATAGCAGTGATGGAAAAAAACCTCATTACTTGTATTGACCCATCCCCGAAGAACGTGCACAAAGCACTCAACAATATAAAGATGTATTAATAGATATTTCTCTTTCCTGTTCATTTCTGACCAGAAGGAGGGTGATTAGGTTATTTTGTTTGAGTCTGTATGAAGAAAAAATATAACAAGTCAAGAAAAAGGCCATGGGAAAAGAGCTGTCCCGGATGCCTGTACACCCATCAAGAGGTAACTGACTGTGTCTCGTTACTCACCATCTCTTCTTCCTCTCACCCAGACCTGTCTCTAGTTCCCTACAACATATCCCAACATATCCACCTGCTGGTTGCTGTGCAGTGATGAAGGAAGATGCTGGCATTTCTCTGAAAGTGCTCTCAGAAATGTACCCATAATGAAAGGTTTAAACCCTCTGGTGGTCTGCAGCACTTGGTGACGTCAAAACAACACCAATTATACCCTTACTGATGTAATGTTGTACTTCTTAGTTCCTGGCTCGCTCCCAAGTCAGCTTTCCTATTTCTGTGGGTATTCAGTTAATTCAGTTTACCATCTGTCTTCAAAGCTTCTCTCCTCTTTTTATTACTTGAATATATTTGTAATATCCATAGTAGCATGGAAACAAGAATCACATAAATGTCTAGATTAGTCCAGAGCAGCAGAGAAAAATTGCTGGGGGGGCAGGGAAATCCAATACATCTACTCTTTGCTTTTGATGATATCTAGCAACTGCTCAAGTGGAGCAGTAATAGAGGGATGGAGAATAAAAGCAACTAAATATACCTCATCAGATAGCAGGGGCTTTGCCTCTCATGGAGCAGCCTGCACTCCACGGGCTGGGCTGAGCAGCCTCGGGCATCTGCTCTGCTTCATACACAAAGCACAGCAGGAAATGTGTCTTATCCAGAGACCTGAACTGGCATCACCAAGGACTCCTGTGTCACAGCGTGAGAGCAGGATCAGGAGTGAGACTGTACAAGAATATTGTGACCCCAGATGAACCTCCTGCTCCCTTTGCAAACATGCCCTGAGAAATATTTGGATTGCTCTGGTGCTGGTGGGAAGGGACACTGATGGCAGAATTCCCTTCTTGTGCCCCCACACATGGGTACAGGTGCCCACCAGGGCTCCAGGTGCTGTCAGGAGGCAAGAAAGCAAAGCCTCCTCTTCCTCCCTGCAAGGTAGGACTGACAGGGTGTGTGGGCAGCTCAGGGCTGCAGTCACGGGAAAGAGAAGAGCAGAAGAGTAAGAAATCTCAGATATTCAAATGGTGAAGAGGAACCTTGTGCTTCTTGTACTGCTTCAACCAAACCAGCAATGTGCAAATCCCTGGGGTAACTTGTTGTTAGGTTTGTGTTTTGTTTACTATACCAATCTCTGCATCCATCTGACCATCCAAGACTCCACATTAGGAAATAATTAACTTTGTCTTTCAGTGATTTCTACCAGTATTTCATTGAGGGGAATATTACAGACCTGTTCTCAACTCGTTAGAACATTTCTAGTGATGCCAGAAATTAATTCACATTAAAGAAGAATGTTGCACTGGCCAAGGAGCATCTTGTTCAGTAAATCAGCATGGCCATGGTGACTTCTTTGCAGCACTGAGTGGTGTCTGATGGGATGGGGCCACCAGAAAACCAGAACTAGGCATGAGAGCAACAGCCACTGCTCCAGGGCTGAGCAGGGGCCACACTGCCAGGCCAGGCAGAGCCATTGGCTCTCCAGTGGGATCCACCTCCCAGAGATGAGCTGTGTTGCCACACATCTTTGCTGCTGCTGAGAGTGCCACTGCAAAAGGCAGTAACAGCATGTTGATCTTTTAAGGGCATCTATTCTGTAGGTGAAAACACTGGGCTAAAGTCACGTCCATGCTAAAATGAAGTGACAATAGCATTAAGTGAAGGTCTGAGCCAGAGCCATACCTGGACAGATATTTGGGATTGCTGGATGTCCAGGGGAGAGGAGCTTGGGTGCAGCAGAGACACACTGAGATGTGGAGAACAGGAACCAACACCACAGGGGGGATGTGGAGGCCTGAGGGGAGGAGCTCACACAGGAGACCTGTTCCCAGTGGGTCCTGTTCTCCTCCTGTCATCATAAACCAGCCAGTAATGCTGTTCAGAGCAGTCCCTGGGGTCTTGGGGCCCCAAATACTGTAACAAACACTTGCCCACAGCCTCCCAGCCGAGTCCTCCTTTCTGCTTCACCCATGGAATTCCCTCTGGGCCATATTTCACTGCATGAGTTTCTCCACAGTTATAAAACAGCTGATTCAAGCTGCTGATAGAAGCAGCTGTAAAGCCACTGCCTTTAATGGGCCACCAGGATATTTTCAGAGGCAAAATTCAGGCCAGCAGTATTATGTTCCTTTCCGTCTTTTTTCTTCAGTGTGAAACATCCTTTTTCATAACCAAAATAGCAAGCAGATGTGGATATAAATAATTACAATGTTTTCTGTTATCAACACTCCCCCTCCGATGCCAAGGTGCTGTCTTTTAAAATCATCTTTCCCTTTGTACTTCCTCCCCTTGGAAGTCTGCCTGGTTAGAGGGAAGCTCTTTGATACATAAAGGAGGAAATAGCACAGACATTGAACGTTACCTTTCCTTAGGAAAGACGCTTCACGCAGGTTCAAAGGACTCAATTTCAAATTGGAACAGCAGATCAATTCAAACTGAACCTTTAAATACCTTACAGAGATCCTCCTATTTCGGACTTGCAAGAATTTCCTAATGCAGACACACTTGGAATCGTCCCCGCCCGCCCACAAAACAATGGGATTCAGCATCACACTCTGCCCGACAGCTCCAACGCGCACACCCCCTCTGAGCGCGCTGCTCTGATCACACACCCACCACAGACAAAGTGCCCCGGCCAATTCACCAGAGATGGACCCCCAGAATACATCGGCACGGCGATTCGATAGGAATTATGTAATTCCCGGCGCTGAGCCTCCCGCTCCGCTGCCACAGCGGCTCCCAGGGCCGGCTCTCCCCGCACCGCACACATCCCGCAGCGCATCCTCCCTGCCCGCGGCTCCGCGCCGCTCCTCCCGCCGCGGCCCTTCCAGGCGCTCGGAATACCCTTTATCGCGGAGCAGGGAGGGCGAGGGGCAGCTGCATCGCGGGCCCAGAAGCCGTTCCAGAGGGTTCGGGCCGGGCTCACCGTGCCGGGGCTCCCCGCCCGCTGCGGGAGAGGAGCCGGGGCAGCCGGGAGGGGCCAAAGCCGCGATGGCGAGGCGGTTCGGGGGCCACTCACCCAGCAGCAGAGAGCCGGAGCCCGCCGAGCCCAGGAGCGGGGCGAGCATCCCTGCGGCGCGGTCCCTGCGCCCCGCTCCGCGCACTGCGGCGCGCACTGCGCACCCCCCGGGCCGGCCCGCCGGGCCCCGCACGCTCCCGCCGCTCCCCCGGCGGAGGGCGGTGTTTTTAGCAGCCCTCCTCCTCTCCCCATCCCCGCCGAGCCCTCCTGATTCCTCTTAAAAGGGGCGATGCTGCCGGCGGTGCGCGGGCGCTGGGCAGAGCATCCCTGTCCGCTCGGGTCCAGGAGCGGCGGCGGGAGCGGACAGGGAAGGGAGGGAGGCGAAGGGCAGAAACTTACTCCCTTATGGCTGTTATTTTCGCCTTTGGCCCACGAAATTGCAGCTGACCGGTGACCTGCACAGCAACGGTGCTAAAGACCATCAGGGGTGCTGAAACACACACAGTTTCATCAGCAGAGACGGCTCGGCATTGGTTCTAGATGTCTTACCATCATACACTCAGTGGCTACTTGGGAAAAAAAAAAACCAAAAAACCAGGCAAACTGTGCACGTGATACTAAATAGATGGGGAGAAGAGCAAATTCGTGTGCTTGGTGATTCCATCTTTCCCTGAAGCTGGTTGTAGGAAAACTAATCTCCAACTCCATGCTACATGAAGGGCTTTGCAGAAAAAGACTTTAAAAGGGCTGCACCGGTGGTGAGAGCATGTCTTGCATCCCTCTGGCAATCTCAGTGCCAGTGGGGTAAACAGGACAGCAGTGCCAAGGGGGAGAAGAGAGCTGTCTTTTTATTCAGCCTTTTGAGTGACTAACGTGGCAGGTCTGCACAGCAGGCAGAACCTCCCACTCCAAGCTGGATGTGCTGCTGCTTAACTCTTTGTGAACATGAGGCCAAGATATGCCAATAAAAATTCCTGCTCCTACCAGGAATTAGCACTAGTTTGGGTATGATTACAGCTCCACAGGGCACACATTTCCTTCAGAGATAAAAGCTTTTGGTTTTCTTAGAGGTGAGAATGAAGCAGATGAAAATTAAGAATTTCCATTCCATGGCAAACGTTTTTCACCATATAGTTTCCTTTTGATTCAACATGAGGACTTAAACTTTGCTGTGTATACAAGGCCAGCAGCTGCTGCAACCTGATGTAACTTGTGTTAGGGTGTCCACTGAACATTCCTGACAGCTGCCAGAAAATTGCCACATCCCTTTTACTCAAGGGCTGTTTGGCTTCCAGGATCCATGGTCTCGAGGCAGAGAACCTTCAACAAGCACACAAGTGAGCTGAGAAGCAAAGAAGACTCTATCTGGTTCTTCAGACTGCAGTTCTCACAGTAAATGCCTCTAAAGCAATTGGTGCTTCAGCTACACCTTCGGGTGTCATAAAGTCAAATATATCAGCTATAAAACAGGACTGGGAAAATCATATCTATTGCAATCTATTTTAGTTAAGGGTAAAATAGATTATTAAATACTTCACAATCTATTTTGTTTACAAGCATCTGTAGCCTATTCCCAAAGCCTTCTCTTTCTTGAGAAAGAGAAACAGTTTCTACATCAGTTTTTATTTCCCTCCCTACAGCAAATTTGGTGTTGCAAGGCCATTAGCATGTCTCACCTTCAGGCTACCCAGATCCTACAGTTCCTGTGTCTAAGCAAGCCCAGACTTCTCCCTGAACCACCAGTTTCATTTCCTGAGCCCTGGTTTTCTGGGCTCCTTAAAGCCCCTGGTAGCCAGAAATGACAATACTGAAGCTGATACAACACAACAAGTTGTCCTAGAGATATTCAGGGCCAGGTTGGACAGGGCTCTGAGCAACCTGATCTTGTTGAAGATGTCCCTGTTCATAGCAGAAGGGTTGTTCTATATGATCTTTAAAGGTCCCTTCCAACCCAAACCCTTCTATGATTCAGGATCTCTTGATCTTTCAAGAGTTGGACCTTTTTAGATACTTCTTTAGGGAAGTTGAGGGACCAGCACAAACTGCTTGAAGAGTCTCCGCTCCCAGAGCTCCACTATAGATTTACAGCAGAGAGATTTGCACACACAATTGCACAACGAGTCCTGAAAACACCTTTTCTCCTCTAACACAGGAGGGAGATCACTGACACAACAGATCCCAGCTGGACCTCCATGCCCTTTCTCTGGGGAACCACAAGGTGTCTGACTCTGCTCTGCAAAGCAGAGCTTTCCTGACCTCAGCAGCTCCTGCAGCAGCTCCTCCAAGCTCTACACAGATTAAAAGAAAGACAAGTGACTTCCTGGGTTTCACCACAAACTTCCTGCCTCTCTGCAATGTTCTCATAAACCCTTCTCTGATTCTTGACTTTAAGACCTCTGATAGCTTTCTGCTTCTCTGTACACTACAGCCCAAACCCAATCTGCTCAACTGACCATCAAAAGGCCCAGCTACTGTTTTCTGAAATTGTCCACACCTCAAAAGCAGCCAGTTCCAGTGCTCTCACTTCCTGGCATGATGGTAATGGAGATTCTGCCTCTGGAAGTGTCCCAGTGACACCCACCTGTCACCTGATGCTGAAATTTGCCATGCTAAGAAACACCAGAATCTTACGATTCACAGAAGTGCCCAAACTGCCACCACACCACAGAACTGCCCCTCCTGCAGAGGACAGACCTTCAGCCACAGACCAGCAGTGATCTTCCTAACAAACAGAGCAGAGAACAACATCTGAAAAAGCTGGCTAAGGAAGCTGAGCTTACACCTCTCTAAACTATGTTCAGTTTTCCAATTCACCCCCAAACCTGTTACTACCAGACCCCTCCTCCTCTGTGTGGTATCACAGCCTGGGCTGGGTTACAGACAACATGCACTGTAGCACCTGGCTGAGAATACACAACCCCACAGTGGCTCCTACCTGCTCTCACAATTGGAGACAGTAACATCAGCCTGACAGGGAAGAAATCAGTTTATTTCTTGCTTGAATGCACTTCTGTGTCTATTCAGTAGTCCAATATAATCTGTTTGTTCCAAGTAACACTAATATAAAAAACCTTCAGAAGTGTTCCCTTCGGTTTAATATTTTAAAAAGCATATGCAACATATTTCAAGCTGTGGCTTGCCTGATTTTTATTTCAGGTTTTTCAGTCTTTCCTCATTCCCAACCAGCTGGTAAATAGTTACTATGGCAGCACTAATGCAGAGTGACTCAGCACTCCCCCACGTTTCAGTAGCAGCTCCATCTGCCCTTCTGGTTCCTTACAATGATAACCTTGTCTTCTATTTATGGTTCCATTGCAGAATTATGAAGTTTAAAAGAGAAATCTTTGCTTGTGAAATTCAGCATTTATTGATGGAATCAATGCAAGAATCTGCTAAGTAAAAACCATACCTATTCAGGATGCTATTTCAGCTTTTCTTTTGTGTGAATCACAAAGATGTCTGAATTGTTTCCATCATCTCTCAGTGTTTCTTTGGAGCTTTATATTACCCATTGCCAGGTGAGTTCCTCTCATATCAAACCACAGCATGCCCAGCTCCAAAATATCCCGTTCTGTTTGTCAGAAGAAACCCCCTTTCCCTTTGTTATTATTCAGAACTTTTTGATTTCTCTACCTCTACCTTTCTGCACCTTGGCAGGAATACTTTTTCTTTTTAATTTACCTTGTGTTGAAGGCTGTATTTACAGCTTGAGTTTTCTTCATCTTTTCTTTGGATTTCAGTTCAGCCCAGAGGTGACTGCTCAACCAGCTCCCATTGTTTCCAGCAGCAGAGAGAGGCCACAGACCTTTATATCTACCTTAAAGCAAGATGTGGAGAACAGCAATCACAAACTGGTTTGACTTGGAAAGGACCTTAAAGCTCACCCAGTTCCAATCCCCCCGCCATGGGCAGGGACACCTCCCACCAGCCCAGGTGGCTCCAAGCCCTGTCCAACCTGGCCTTGGACACTCCCAGGGCTGGGGCAGCCACAGCTTCTCTGGGCACCTGTGCCAGGGCCTGCCCACCCTCCCAGGGAGGAATTCCTTCCTAGTATCCAGTCTAACTCTGCTGTCCTTCCAAAGCCTCAGGAACACCACTCCCCACTGGTCTCCACCCAGACATCAAGCCGTTGACCACAGCTCTGAGTGTGACCATCCAGCCAGTTCCTTGTGCACTGCAGTCATTCCCTTTGTCAGTTCTAAGAGCATGAAAAGGTTTTGGCAAGTTATCAGTTTAGAAACAAGTCTTTGATAAGAGTGAAACATGCAAAGTTTGTGGTTTCTCATCTGATATCTGGATTTCCCCACAGCTGGGAGGGTGTGAACTCTCTCATCATGGCTTTTCCTGCAGCTGAGGTCATTGTTTTACCTGTATTATGACATTCTGGAAGAAAGTGAGTCTGAATTGGCTGGCTGGGGATCTCAGCTGAGTTCATTTCTTAAATTTAACTTTATAAAATATTATCTGACAGATTTATGACATAGCAAATATTTGTTGGAAGAGTTAAGGTACTTTTCCGGTGCAATTCACAAACATTAAGGTAGTTTTTTTAAAATCTGAGATGTAAAAAACTGCCTGAGGAAGAACAATTTATTTTTCCATCGAGCCCTGCAGATTTCTTTCACTTTTCTCTGAGCTGTTCCGAGCCCTCCCAATCCTGACATCCCCCGGGAGGCTCGAGGTCCTTCCCACCGGGTGAGCCCCTCCTCGGGTGTCTCCGAGCACTTGCCCATCCCGGGCAGTGCCCGCGGCGCCTCCAGCACCACGGACAGCGGCGGCCCGGCAATTACCCATGTTAATTAACGAGCCCGTCCTTTGGCCCGTGAAATGACTGACGGGTGTGCATCCCATCTTAGCCCCAGGATTACAGATAGCAACAGTGACTAATGTGTTACCCCAGAAGCTGCAGTTGTTCCTTCCCCGTCTTCTGCTTCAGCGCCAACCTCTTCTTTTGCCATTTCATTTTTTATTGCCTGTGGAAGAGAAGATAATTAAATCCATCCTGCACTTGGAACCACAGAATCCTCTAAGTTGGTAAATGCCTCGAAAATCATCAAGGCCACCACTAAACCATGTCCCCAAGTGCCACCTCCACACATCTGTTAAATCCCTTCAGGGATGGCGATTCCACCACTGTCCTGGGCAGCTGTGCCAGTGCCTGACCACCCTTCCAGTGCAGAAATTTGTCCTTATATCCAATATAAGTCTCCTCTCGTGCAACCCGAAAACATTTCCTCTTGTCCTGCTACTTGTTCTGTGGGAGAAGAGACCAACCCCACATGGCTCCAACCTCCCTTCAGAGAGCTGTAGAGAGAAAAGGTCCCCTCTGACCCTCCTCCTCTCCAGGCTGAACCTCCTAGCTCCCTGAGCTGCTCTTCATACTTCCCATCTCACAGAGGTGAACATGAGCCTCTGCCTGAGGGCTGGAGGCAGTGTGTGTGCTCAGGATTTATTACCAGAGGGACAGCACACAGGCCAGTGCTCTCTGGCAGCCCAAATCAGGATGAAGAGGTGGGACTGCCATTACAATAAAGCCATTTTGCATCTCACAGCTAATTGCTCATTGCCACACAGACATGCTGCAGGTGCTGACTCTCCATACCTGCCTGACCCTGCAGATTTACAGAAACACACTTTGGCTAGGCAAAGGGACAAAATCAACCCTTTGAAGTCAAAGATAAACAGTTCCTCAAGCCAGCACAAACAGTTCTGGTCACTACAAAGTTGCCTAAAGCATTCCCAGCTTTTTATATTATTCCTATCAGCTGGCAGAGCCTTTTGATTTGTTAGCACCTCTCAGTTCAGCTGTGTCTCCATCAGGATGCTCTTGCCTTGGTGGCAAGTGTACAGCTACAGTCAGGGCACAGGGAGGGCTGACAGCCCCCAGGGCCCGGGGAGCAGGAGTCAGGGACAGTAACACACCTCTCAGCCAGGACAGTCCCATGGAATTCAGGCACAGCCAAGCAGGACAGGCCTCCAGGAGGCAACTGGGGCCAGCCAAGATCCCAGACCATCAGGGGGTTACCTGTGTGGGGAGGAGGTAGATCCAATGTCAGGGAGTCCATCCATAAATTGGGACCCAAGTCACAGAATCGGAGAATATGCTGAGCTGGAAGACACCCAGAAGCAGCATCGAGTCCAACCCTCAGCCCTGCACAGGACACCCCAAGAGCCACACCCTGTGCCCCAGAGGATCATCCAAACAGTCCCTGAGCTCTGCCAGCCTTGGGGCTGTGACCAGTCAATAAGTGCCATGACCAAGCACAGACATGGCTGTGGCTGAGCTGGAGATCGGCATTCCTGCAATGCATAGGAAGGAAAAGCCTCTGGGCCTGGGCTTAAATGGTCTCCTGTGCCCATGGGAAGGGTGTGGGCAGGAGCCCAGGTGAGGCTGGGCAGGACATCAAAGCCTGTTAGAGCCCTCAGGACTCTGACAGTTCCAAACTTTCTGTCTCTTCTTAATGTTTGACTGCAGATACCTGGCATAAGGAAGGCCTCCCATGGTCCTGTAATAGCACTAATTAGCTGTCTTTTATCTGTTAAACTTTCATAGTAAATACATATATACACAAAAAAAATTTTAATTTTGGACTACCAAGTAATCTACCAAGTTTTTATATGTCTCATTAATTTAATAAAATTTAACCTAAGCATAACTGTTAATTGAGATCATTGACTTCATCACCAAAACCCATCCTGGCTATAAGGAAAAGATTGGAGACAAAACCTCTACTTAACTATTCACAGGAAAAATCAATGGGTTGACTATGAAAAAAAAACAACTAGGAAAACCATCATATTTCATTTTGGGGATGCAAAAATACCAACAGACATTACAGTAGAAAGGGTATAATGACCTAGTTTGTTCTTTTGGTTTCTGTTCACACCCTTCCATCACCATGAACTCCCTGAACTGCCTCTGCCTGGGTTGAGGAGGGCACAAGTGCCAGTGCTGCTCTGCTGCTGCCCAGTCAGAGGCTCCAGCTGCAAAAACAAAGCAAAAAGAGATTTTTTTGAGAAAAAAAACAACAATTCTCAGACCCACTTTTTCTATGTCACAGTAAGAAAGGACAAAACAAGTAGTTCTATTATGATTGTTATGAAACAAATTAAAATATCAGAGTTGGACAGAAGTCACTTAATCCCATAACTCTTCATGTCAGCTATGCTGAAACCACATAAAGCAAATAAGTGATATCCAGCTCAACCTCTCCTGGCTCAGAGGACGTACTCACAGCTCAGATCCAAAAGGATCCTGACAACAAAGAGCAGCAAGCTCTGGTCACACTTCTGCTGTGGTCAGAAGAGCTTAATGCTGTTGAAGGGAGTTATGGTACCCTTTTATCAGACTGGGAGTAAAGCTTCAACCCCTAGATACAAATATAAATATAAATAAATATACACTGTAATGACCTTTGTGCTTTCATTGGGCAGAAGTTCTTCTCTCTTGGGATTTGGATAATGGACAAGTACAAGTATTGTGCTCAGCTTGGGGCTCAGGAGCCAAACGTCTAACTTAAGGAAAGGACAAAGTCAGTACCTGAGCACATACGAAAGCTCAGAATTCCTCAACTTTCAGTGCAGTTTTAAATGATAACTTGCGCATATTAACTAATTTTGAAGCAGATTTTGCCTGGAGGATTCACCAGAATTTAATGGTTTCTATGCCAGCTGTTAAACCACCTGTGCTTCCCCTTCCCTTCGAGCCCAGCCTGGGGATGAGTGTCAGGACTAGCTGAGTGGGAACCTGCTGCTGACCTGGTCGTGGCAGAGCTGTGTGGGCACTGGGGCTGTGCAGTGGCTGCAAAGCTCCAGACTGTTCCCTGAGCCAGTGAAGTGTCAATCCTGTTATTTATAAAGCATCCAAGCTCTTTGGAGCTGTAAATGCTCCAGTAAAACACTCTGCTTCCCCAGCCTGTGTGAGGGGACAGATGTCCTCATGGCCATATTTTGCCATTGATCCTCGACGTGACCTTGTCAGTGGCAGCAGACTGGAGAGCAGGGCAGGGCAGGGCAGGGCAGGGCAGGGCAGGGAGCTTTCTGCCTTGGTTTCTGCCGTAGCCATCCCTTTCGGCCCTCTGGTTTTGAGGAAGGTGCCATCTGCTGTCAGAAGCTCATTCAGACAACTGGGACAGAGTCAACTCCAGTAAAAGCATCACAAGTCAAAGAGCTGCAGGAATTGCCCCACTGAGAGTGCAGGCTGAGATGCTTTTTATGTGACTTCTCATTACTACCTATCATCTCACACATTTATTCATGATTTTCTATCCTTGGCTTGTACTCAAATGGAGCATCTTTTAAACAAGCATTTCCACTGCAGACAAGGATCTCTCTAAGCTGCCCTATCAGGGCTTTTGGTGACATTTGCCTCCTTGCTGTGATCAGCTGCCAGCTGCCTATTGGCTTAATTAAGAGATAGAATTGATGAGTCATTGAAATTTTATAATACTATCGTTAAGAATTTAGAAAACTGTTCAAAAAACTCCCCCAAAAAACCAGTACAAGAGATGTGAGAGGAATGAACACCAGAGCTGAACCTGAACGTGGCAGGTACCACAGAAGTGCTGTAGAAGCATCAACACCAAGTTTGTTCCATATGGAAAACTCAGTTTACTGAGGTAACAGAACAAGTAGCTGTGAAATAGTAGATTTTTCATTAATATTTTGAATTAAAGAGTATTTTTTGCAAGGGAGTGAAATACACATTATGGTCTAATGAAATGGATGTAATGGAAACAAATCCTAGTTGGAAGGAATGGATGAAGAACTGAATGCACAAATAAAGTAAAGAGATAAGAGGTTAGGATCACTTCAGCCAAAGGGAAAAACCATTACATAAAACAATTAATTACTCATAAGAGCATGTTTCAGCATTTAAAACCAGAATTAGCAGTAGCAAATACCTGGATTGCTTAATATCCTCTGGAAAAGGAGGTGGATGTCATGTAGGAAAGTGTGGAGTGAAATCAAGTTCTCTCCTAAGCTGAGCACGAGGCGTTGGAGGAGGATCTTGCAAAGGTGAGTGGCTGGTAGAGAAGATGGCACAGGAATCTGGGGATTGGCAAGCACAGACACACACCCAGGAAATGTAACATCACCAGGTACGGTAGAGAGGTAATTAACTCCATTAATGCCACGAGGAATATTTCTGCAGAGCTGAACTCTTTACCCCCAGGAGGAGAGATGGTAACTCAGCTCAGTCACTGCTTTCCATGGCAAAACGCTCTGCTTTCCAGGGGGCTTTTATTTGCCATTTATGTCAGTGTTTTAAAAGCACCTCTTGAATGTTAAAGCAGCTGCCTTCAAGCACACAAGAGGCCAGGGTCAGGCTGTTCCATGGAGAGCAATGTTTGCTGCTGCCTTGCAGAGGAGCAGAGCGGGAGCAGCTGGAGCTGCCAGGCAGCAGCACAGGAGCAAAAAGCAAGTTGTGCTGCCTGTGACACTTCTGGCTAACAATGTACAGGCACTGTCTGCTGGTTGCTTTAAAATAACACCCTGACTCCCACAACCTACTTCTCTTTTCCCAAGGGCGAGAGGTATTGAAATGCAGGAGTTTATTAGACAATCAAATGAGATCTAGAAACCTATTTCTCAGTTCTCAGGTATGGAAATCTAGACTGAAATTCTCAGAGCAACCTAAAATCTCTCAGGTTTTTTTTCCTCCACTGAATAAACTGACTCTGAGACACATTTGATTTGCCAGCTCTGTGTTTTCACAAGTTTTGCTGCAACCTTGGGGATGCCACCAGGCTCTGTGTGCTGCCATCTCCACGGCTCTGTGGGAAAGGCACTCTGCAAGACACAGAGGCAAAAATATCCTGGTTGTTTGAAATGGCCTGGAAATAAATGGGCTCTCTTTTTGTTTGTTTAAAAATGGCATAGCAATTCTAAACATTGATGTTCCTCTCAGCTGACTTGGAGACGTCAGAGACTTCCAAAGGATGTGATTAATCTTCCAAGCAGAGCCTCTTGCAGCCACTTTGCTGCACAAACTCCATGTAGGGCTCTTCAGCCTCTGAGGTTTTTGTCAGTAAGATGTTGGGGTTCAGCAGCAGCTCCCACACAGCCACAGGTGTTTTTTCCATTGTGCTGAATCCCACTGGTTTTGCCAAGCTGGAGGTGATGCTCTCTCCTAATGCACTTCCAAAACCTGCATCTTTTCACCTTTCCTGGGAAGCCTCATGACTTGCCTGTCATTTTCTTTTCCCAACAGACTTATCAACGTTTAATGGCCAGGACAAACTTTTCCATTCTGACTGGGAGCTCATCTTCAAGTTGGCAGTTCTGTAGGTTCTAAAAATAGGACCAAGTTCAAAAAGTTGCTTAGTAAGACTGAAAACATGAAATGACTTGTTTGAAATCTCTGTGGCCTTATATAGTGCAGTTCCCCGAGTTCCGGTGTCTCTGCGACTCCACAAGGTGCTTTGCTTGGGATTTTGGTGTTTGGTTTACCTGATTCAAAAAAACCAAAATTGCATAGGAAAAGATGACCTGAAAGAGGACCTGAAATGTTTATTAAGGTTGCAAAGCAACCACTTAAAAGATAGAAAATGCTACAACAAGACAACTGCTGCCCAAGAAAGGTCCACCCTAAACAAAATTTCCTGGGAAAAAATATATCAAATATAAATAAAGACTGTTTGAAAGCCCAGCATAAGGACACTGGTGTAGGGTCACATAAGCAGGCTTCATTTTAGGATTTTCTTGCTTAGGAATTATAGAATCATTTAGTTTGGAAAACATCCTTCAGATAAGCTTTTGAGTGTTCAACTTTGGTGTTATTAGCAATAAGATACAAATAGTGGGAAAGGATTCATTACACAGACAAGAAGAGAAAGGTGGATTTTTGAAATCTGTCACCAGGTCACTTTTATCGCAGACAAACCCCTAAAAATGCTCAGGTACAACCCTTGGCTACAAGGACCTTGCCAGCAGCTGTGGTTTTATGCTGATAATTCCTTTCTTGGCCTTTGAAGGTTCATTGCATTAAAGATATTTGTATATAAATCCACAAGTACTTGTAAGAATTACCTTTCTGTTCTCTCTGCAGTCACTGTGCATGGGTGGCATTTCTCCTCTGAAATGGAAACCACCACATGTTTTCTAAGCACCATCAGCTCTCCACCACTGGGAACGAGGAGTTTCCACTCCCTTCCCACCACCCCCTGAGTCCCAGCGTGCCTGAGGCTGTCACACCTCACAGGGAGTTGGGAGGAAAATGGACTGATGTTTACACTCCTTGTTGACTGTGGCCTGATGATCATCAGCTTGTCATGAACTATTTCAATTGTTTTGTGTTTACTGTGTAAAAATCCCAAACTACTGGTTGTACTTAAATCATTCTTGTTGGCCAGGTGGGCTTCATGGACATTCCTTGGTTTGTGTTTCTGGACAGATCAGGATTATTGGCTCATTTTCCTCCCCTGGTTTTACTGATGATGTCTCTCATTCACGTAGTGCCAGTGCAGCATTTCCAACTGATGTCATGAAAATATTTTTACAGCTCCCACTCTACTTCCCATTCTCTCCAGCCTCTGCCAAACGCACCAAATTCATTGTCAGGCTGAAATTAAAACAAAAAAAAATAAAAAAAAAAATAAAAAAAAAAAAAAGAAAAAAAAAGGAAAAAAAAAGAAAAGCAGAGATATAAATGAGTTGTTCTAGTCACTGCACAGATTATCACAAAATATCTTGAGTTACTTCTTGGTCACATGGGTGCAAATCATGCCAGAACCAAACCTGTTTGGGGCTCAGTTCTGAAGCAGTGGGAGGGATCCCAACAGGACTCAAGGTTATGTGCCAGTAGGACAGACTTCCTTTGGGAAGGCCCAGCCTGACCCATGCAACACGCCTGATGTTGTGGTTTTGTTGTGGTTTTGTTGTTACTGTCAGAGTGAACCTGCCCAGACATGTCTAAATGCAGTGGATGGTTGGATGGCAGAAGACCCAGGCTGTGTCCTCCAGCCCTGTTCTCCATGGCCAAAGAACCTCTTGGCCTTTGCACCCCTTCAGGCCACCCTGAGCACACAGAAAGAGCCCCTGCCCTGATGTCACTGGCACCAATGACTGTGCAGAAATCTTCCTCTGCACCACTCTCCAATATAGGTCAGCACAGCTCACTTGCCACAGGTGCCCTGTTTCCTAGAAAGGCTTTTGCAGGTTTCTTGGAACAGACTTGTACCTTTTTTTGGAAGGAATCTGCAGTTTAACACATTGCCAAAGCTGGCACAGTGGTTGGGTGCTCATGGGTTTGCAAAGCACTGTTCAGTTTGAAGTTTAAGGCTTTGGGGAGATTTTCTTGAACTGCAGGTTCTAAACATCAAATGGGCCAAACTCTGCACTGTGTTGGTAGAGCACAACCTTTGTGCTGACCCTGTCACTGGGTTGTCTTTCTGAGGCCCTTCCTTTGCCACCAACACACAGCTGTTACTACTCATCGATTGCAGAAATTTGGAGCACAGCTTCTGTAAACCAGGATGTATGTAGGTGATCTGGTCAACAAAACACAAGAGGTGTCTTCAGAAAAAATTCCCCCCTAGAAACTATTTGAATAAGATAACCATAGCTGAGTTGCAGGACATGATGCAATTAAGTTTTTGAGCTCCTAAGGCTCTCTGCAGTGTGACCATGGATGACTGCTGACAAACCTGGAAAACCCAGAGGACTGTGGGAATTTCTGGGAGTGGAAAAAGGTAAACACAGCCTGGGACTAACAGAAAGCTGAAAAGCTTATAGAGCAACCAGTTCAGCTTGAGCTGAGGGAGGATCTGGGAACAAGTTCTCCATCAGTCTCCTGCTATAAATGAGGTGATTGATGAGTTTTCATTCAGCACAGAATAGTTTGCATTGGAAGGGACCTTTAAAGGTCATCTAGTTCAAACCCCCTGTAATAAGCAGAGATATCTTCAACCAGAACAGGTATCTCAAAGCCCCATCCAACCTGGCCTTGAATGTTTGCAGGGATGGGGCATTCTGAAATAGGCAACATGGATTTGGGGTGACACAATCTGTTCCTCACACTGTTCTTTGATGTGGGTGAGGGTGAAGGCATTGCTGGGCTCTGGCAGGGCCTGGCATGATGGGCTGGAGACTGAAACGCTGAAATGTCTGAAAACATTTTCTGCAGAGGATGAAATGTCTCATCATTGTGGACAATTTCCTATCAAACAGAAGGAACACACTGTGGTTTGCACAGGCAGTTTCCTGACCCAGATACGATATATTAAAAAAAAAAAAGTAACCATAAAGTGCTTGAATCATTAACCAGGGACAATCCTGATGAGAATTGAGTGTGAGGTATTCTTGGGAAGACAAGGCATGAAGTGCAACACTTAGGGAGGCAAATGGCCAAAACACACCCCCAAGGTGGCCAAGCCCCACCTGAGGATCACAAACACCAGCTGGGGTTACCTGGTGCAGAGTTTTGTCTTTTGGGTTTTTTCCCTTCTATTTCTTTTTCTTCCTGCTTCCCATTTTATAAATGTGCACACTCCCTGCGGGACATACTAGCAGGCTGTGGAGATATGAGACATGACAGATGTTTATCCTGCCCTGCACATCCCTGGAAACACTGCTGAGCATCTTGCAGGAGCCTCTCTCTCCCCGGAGCCGCCCCCTCAGAGCAGCGATGCTGACACCAGAGGTGCTGACACCAGACAGCAACACTGTTTTTCCATCACCTCCTCAGCACAGCTATTTGCTCACTCCGAAGCTCTAGACTGAATCCAATAAAGTAATTGTAAAAGTCATAGTCCTGGCATTTATCTCAGATTATCATCTCAGATTTTAACACCGGTTTCTGTTGTTTCTGGCAAGTGCCCTGACAGCAGGACGGAGCTGATTGTGTGAGTAACTGCTTTATTCTGGCCTGTTGTAAATCACTTGCTGTGTTTGGAGTATTCTTACTAAGATATTTTACACTTGTTGGTTGGCTTTCAGCCAGCCTTGAGCTCTCACTGCACGGCCTGTCCCCTGCCTTGGCACGAAAGTACGTCCAGGAGGCTGAAAAATTCATCCTGAAACATGTGTGACCCTGACAGCTGCACTAAAAATCCTGGGAATTACCAGAGAAATGCCACAGATTATTGAAGGAATGTGGAAGGAATTATTAATCATGGCCGAAAAATTAGTAAAATGATGAGGAAACTATAGCTCATGGCTGGAAACTACCCCTGAGATGAACCATACAGATACAGGGGAAGAGGTGGCTGGAGGAAAGCTCACTGATGGTGTGATCTGATAAAACACCGACTTCTGAGATCTGCTTTCTCCTTTCCTCTCTTACTTCACGTTGCTTAAAGACTATCCACAGTGTCAAAAGTGCTTGTCACAGTGCAGGGTCAGGAAATACAACAGGAGAAAAGCAGATTGTTATCATAGAATTGGCTTTCCAGGAGAGGAATGTGTTCAGTGAATTTAACAAAATGCATCTGAGGGATGGAAAAATGCAAAACTGTGTGTGACTTGAACATTCCTGATGATACAGGAACTAAAATGAGAGGGAGCATCCAGTTCCCTGAGCTGTGGGTGATAAAGCACCAGCACAAGGGCAGGGGAGTGTTGCCCTCCCTTGAAGATCACTCAGCACGGTCCATCCAGGATAACGACACAGCCTTCTCAAGGGACAACCTGCTTTTAAAACCTCTTTCATTTCCAGAAAGCAATAACAAACACACGGAGAGCAAAGCAAAGCAGATCTTGTCAAACATAACATATATTTGGAAAAAATAGTTTGCCCTTTGGAATTCTGCTTTGGTTAATAGCAAAATATTTATGCAGTGTGTTTGCATAAATAAACAAGGGGGAAAGAACTGACATTGCTGTATTAAGTGTATCACTGCTCAAATAAGCAGGCGCAAAACAATTCATTATCAGCTTGCAAGGTCATACCCAGCCCTGGCTGTAAGGATCTGGTCTGTGTCCAGCAATAGTCAGGATTTTCATTAGTGATAGTGCATTAAAGAGCAAAGTACACCCTAACAGAGTTTCTGGATGGCAGAGTTTGTATTCCTACTGCTGGCCCTTGGAGTATGCCAGGCATGGGGAAATTACTGAGCAGAGGGTTCCTGTGCCTTCTCAGGAGATGGCTATAACCTGATCCAGCACCCACAAACACATCCTCAGTAATCCAGGGGTTAATATTCAAACATTAAATAAAACATGGAAAACTACTGCTTGGTTCCCACCTCCACTTGTAGCCCAAGACCAAATCAGTGAGAGATGACACAGCCATCCTCTCCAGGGTAAAGCTGATCTAACTCTCTTTTCCAGGGCTTCAGCATCCACAGTAATCTTCCTCTAAGGCAACCCAGAGGACAGCTGTTCTTGTGAAATCTGACTTTTTTATATTCACAGGTCACCAGACTTCTGAATCACTCTTTACTAAATTTCTCCACTTGATATTCATAATTAATGTGTCTTGTGTAGCTTCACAGATATTAAATGAAGTTTGATTGCAGACTCTCTCGGTTGCTATTCAAGTTGCTTTCTCCACAGACAGCTGAGAAACCTACCCTGGGGCTACAGTGCTTTTATTAAGAAGACCAACACTATGGAACCTCTGGCCTGACTCAGTCAAGGTGCAATATATTTCCTGAGTTAGGCACAGAATTCACTGTAGAAACTCTACAGGATAGTTCTGGTAGTTCAGGTAGTTCTAGTTCTCAAAAAATTTAAATACTCCAGTGCTGAGCACTATAACCCCAGTTTTCTGAGGAAACCTATACATTTTCTTTAAATGACCTTTAAGTTTTAGGAAGTGCTGACAAACTCATATAAATCCATATTGAGTTCTCCAGAATCCACAACTATGAGCACACTTGTCTTTATATGCCTATGTATAGTCTGTGAATATCTACTCTAGTAACTTCACAGGTGGATTCATGTTATCTGTCTACACTTTACCCTCACTAAAGCCTTGTACAGCTCATCTTGGAAACATAGACTGCAAAGGGGTTCAGATAGAGTCTATAAAATTGCTCTTGATGCAGAAAGTACACAGACTAACTCACTGAAATCACAGGCAGATTCCATTGCTCAGGTAACTCTTCCCCGCCTCCCCTTCAGCAAGAGCCTGTTTGTGGTGAGATATTAATCATTTCCTGCAGCACTGTGTATATAAGAGGAGCCCGAGGCAGAGCCACACACACTTGAGCAGCTGAGGAGCAGAGCTGAGGAGCGATGCTGGTGCAGGTGGTGGCTCTGCTGAGTCTGGGGGTGCTGGTGCTGGGCAGCTCAGCCCCACTGCGGGCACCCAGCCCTGCCAGCCCCGCCAGCCCCAGGGTGGGCTCGGCACAGGAGGAGCGTGCCAGGACCCTGGTGGGACTGATCATTCGAGAACTTCTCCAAGACATGAAGAGACTAAACTTTAAAGCAGTAAGTTCCTTTATTTTCAGCAGTTTCCCCCTGACTGCCTTCCTTTTCCAGGTTGTGTTCTGAAGTTTCTGACTTCCTTTTCTCTTAGCAGGTTCCCAGCGTTGTAACCGTGAATGCTACGGTAAGAAACCCTACTCTTCTATTTCAAATTATTGTCTCAAGTCCCCAGATTCCTCTCCCACTTCAGAACTCTGATAGCACTAACAGTTCTCTACAAACTCAGGGAAAGGTGAAGTTATAGCAGGAACCTACAGAAAGCTGCTGCCAATGCTAAAATTCTTCCATGGATCTTTCAGTATCCAAAGGTCTTCTGTGTGCACCAGCATCTTCTTGGAAGCCTCACAAATTCCCTCTGATCCCTTAGTTTTAGAACAGGCTATTTGGTCTGTGTCCCATCCAGACCCATTCATACCCTGAGCCATGTTTTCCTGCCATCCAGTGGAAAAAAAGAGCTTTTAATGGAGGGCATGAGCAGTACCAGCGAAAAATAGGAGCCAATCTACTATTAAAAATGAACAGAAGACAAGTGACATCAGCCACTCGTAGTTTCAGGGAGAAGAGTTGAAAATTCACACCAGCACCAACAATTACTTGTATTTCATTAAGACAATTCTGATCTATTTTCAAGGAAGATATGATAGCAAGATATGAAGCCTTAATACAGAGTTGGTCTTCCTTTCTCTCGAGGAACAAATATCTTTAATATTCAACACCTCCAAATTTTATATGTCCAGTTTCTAGTGGCACCTGCAACTTCCACCTGAGGCAGTTGGGAGTTTTTGGACCCTGGCATGTTTTTAAGTGAAAATTATATGTTGTCCCATGATTTCCTAAATTTGGTATCCAAGAAATTGCTGAATACAGAATGAGGGCTTGTGTTTGAAAAAATACAATTCCTGTAGGTTGTTACTTTTCATGGGTCTGTAAATTCCTGGGAAGTGATGTTTTATTTATGGGCTATCAGGGATTAATGCTGCAATGACCCCTCACTATCTTTGCAGCTGGAGAGATGCATGCACAGCCACCTGCAAACCTTTGCCAGCACCTTGGCAACTCTCAACACTCCCAGCAGAGTCATCGCCAGAAAGTTGACCAGAGTCGGCATCTACAAAAACATCTTCCCCCAAGTAAGTTGGATTTTGTGCAGAGCATTCCCCACGGGCTGTTCAGTGACAGGCCGTGGCAGCTGGGATGGCACTGAGCCGCCTGCAGCGGGCACTGCAAATCTCTTCTGAAAATCAGCACGATTAAAAGGGTGCAAATACATCCGCTTGCTTTCCTGGAGCTCTCTCTGACCCATTTTCCTGTGGTAATCTCAATTGCAAAAAAAATAATAGTATGAAAACCCCCAAATGTGAGCTGGGACAGCCGTGGGGCTCAGGGCATGCTCTGGGTGCTGCCAGGTGATCAGCCAGCACCACACACCACTCACCACCACCCATCCCCCTGCCCTGGAGAGCCCAGGGAGCAGCTCCCCCAACACTGTGGATGTTACAGCTCACGTGGCAGTATTCTTCAGAAAATGGATGTATCAAATACCATAAGCTTAAATATGACCTTCAAGTTGCATGGCTGAATTGTGTTCTCTTTTTTTGGAAGGATCTGGATGAGGAATGTGAGACTGCACAAGTGACGTGGGATGAGTTCCTGAACACACTGGAGAGGTTCCTGAGGTTGCTCTCAGAGAAAATTCAAGACTCTTAAATAGAACAACTACAGCAAACTCAACAACTCAGGAGAACCTGAACTCTGCTGCACCCAAAATGTGATTTAATTAACTTATCCTCAGGAATGTGACCATAACATATTTATATATAGAGAGAGACACTTTGTGTATATATAAGTTATTTAAATATATATATATGTGTGTGTAAAAAGTGATGTTATGACAGCAGCCATGTTCTCTACAATGATTGAAACATGCTGCTTTTTTAAAAGACAAATATCTAAATATTTTATAAAGTTTTAATATTTTAACTTATGTCTTTTTTTCAGAAAGGAAATGTAATATTTATTTATTTATTTATTTATTTATTTTGTTTGTGGAGATTTTGATTTATTTATTGTGATGCTGCTGTATTTAAGTATTTGCTTTAGGAACCTGCTGTGTGAGGAGGAGCTCTGGGGGTCGACTTTGGGGTTTGCTGTCACACTGTTTCTCTGTCACTGTCACAAGGCACAGCCCCAGAGCTCTCAGAGCTGGGGCAAAGCCACTCTGTGGGACAGTGATGGGGCCATTGGTGCCATCCAGCACCTTCCCTTCTCCTTGGCTCCTGGACCATCCTTGGGCTGGGGAAGATTGACCTGAGTTGCAAACTCCCACCTCCGTTCCTTCCCTGAGCGTTCAGACCCAGGATAACTTCAACCACTACATGTTTTATTTTTGAGGAAGCAGAATCAAGCCACGCCAGTCAAGCCAAACTGGGTAATGCAAAAGCAAAGAGACTTTGTTTGTTTTTCCTCCAAGTTTTCTCAGCTGATACGAGGTGTTTCCTTCACCTCATGTGAGCTGAATGCTACTGAACTGAATCAGACAATACTTGTTCCAAATATTTAAGTAGCCATGCCTATGGCAGTTACTCACAAAGTGTGGGCTGATGTAAAGTTATCAGCTGAGATTCCAAAAGTTAATGTTTAATAAAAGAGCATTGAAGGAGAATGTCCCTGTATGGGCTGGTTTGGAAGGACACCTGCCATATGCCACCTGTACTTACGTATCCATTACTAAATGTTTGCAGCCTTCTGTTAATGTAAATGGACCTTTACAAAAATAAACAAATTTCCCTCCAGAATTAAGAGTGCTTTATTTGTGAAGGGTGAGTGGTTTTACTGCTGTTTAGAGTAGCTGAGTGTGATTTCCAGGTGGGACAGACACACAGATGATGCCGGGAGTGGGGGAGATCAGGGCGAGCATCCTACACCTGCACTCACCTGTCCCAGCCCCTTCCCTAAGTACCAGAGCCCCACACTCCAGCCTGGCCCTGAGCGCATCTTTACTGAGTCATGCCATGCTTGAGCTTTTGAGACAAAGTGCCCTCTTGCCAGCTGGGGTAACTCACGTTGCTGCCCCATTTGCAGTGCAGCAAAAGCAGAAGAGCTTTCACTTGTCACAGCTGAGAAGTGTCCCCTCACCTCCACTGGCGTGAGGAGCTCCCAGCACTGAGAAATTGAAAAGCAGCTGTGTTGGCCAAGAGGATGGGCATGGGGGGACAGCCCAGCTGGGGCAGGAATGAGTGCCCAGAGAGCCAGAGACATGCAGCCACCATGGCAAGCTCCACTGGAGCCAACCACAGAATGCCTTGCAGAGACCTCCAGGTTTGTCCCTGCTGATGGTGTGATGACCCTGGACTGAGCTCACTGCAGGGGGGATTGGCTCCTGTGGGCATCCCATCCCTCCCTTGCTGCAGAACACATCCCAGATTTCAGGTACACACTTCAGTGGTCAAAACAAAAGCAGTGGCTTTGCATTCAAACAGCATCTCCCCTGTGCACATGGTGTGTGTAACAGAGCCCAGGCAGGCTGGACAGACAGACTTCATCCCCTGCCACAGGGACAGCAGTCCCAAACCCCCCCCCAGGGGGGGCACAGCCACCAGCCCTGGACAGGGCAGGCACCACAACCATACCTGGGTACCACAGACGGCCCAGGCACCACGGGCAAGGTCACTGTGTATCACTTTGTATTGAGTTCTTGTAGGGACTATGAAACCTGTAAATTAAACCAAACCTTGAATCTGTTTACTGAAATCAGAGAAATGACTGAATGTCCAGCTGAACCAGTCAGGAAAATCTCTGCTCCTGAGCTCTGGCTTGTTCAGTGTTGTAAGAGTCTAAGAAATAATAAGAACCACCCTGAAGAAACACTTCCTGCCATGGAATTTCAAAGTTTGTATTAGCAATGAGATGTTTAATATTTCAGGTACATTCTTTTAAATTACATTTAAATATTCTACATTAAATTTTAAATTCGCCCTTCAGATAAATGAGAAGTCTCCGAATCACAGGTATACAGAAAGGATAAGAATGTCAGGGTTTTAAGTAGAAAACATTAATCTGGTTCAGCATTCTTGGCATGGCAGTCCAGGAAACTCTGACAAACAGACAGGAGGGAAAAGTGAAGCATGAAATAACTCAAAGTCAACACTGGGCTGGCCGTGGGCAAAGGCAGCCGGAGCTGTTGCCGGGGCAGCAGACTGTGGGGAAAGCACCGGAGCGGCGGGACCGGACAGGACGGG
This sequence comes from Hafferia zeledoni, assembly GCA_035583235.1. NCBI lineage: Eukaryota > Metazoa > Chordata > Aves > Passeriformes > Thamnophilidae > Hafferia > Hafferia zeledoni. The sequence goes on along the minus strand of JAWWEV010000029.1, from coordinate 7,514,877 downwards.
ACGGGATGGGACGGGACGCGACGGGACGGGACGGGAAGGGACGGGACAGCAGCTCTGGTGCCTGGCAGGGGGCAGGCAGAGGGATGCAGGCAGGGGGATGCAGGCAGGGGGATGCAGGCAGGGGGATGAAGGCAGAGGGATGCAGGCAGGGGGATGCAGGCAGGGGGATGCAGGCAGAGGGATGCAGGCAGGGGGATGCAGGCAGGGGGATGCAGGCAGAGGGATGCAGGCAGAGGGATGCAGGCAGGGGGATGCAGGCAGGGGGGTCCCAGCTCCAGATGGAGCCTCCCAGCCCTGTTGCCAGCAACACCCTGTCTCACTCTCCTCGTGGCACAGCCCTTCCTCCTCACAGCCCTGCCCTGGTGAGGGGCAAAGTCCATTTGGCTGGGGCTTCCAAGAGCCCTGACGCCACCTCTGCTCCTGCACGGGCTCCAGAATGACCTGATGGCATTAAGCTGACCAGAAGCTGTCACCAGAGAGGTGACAGGGAATGCCTGGTTTCGAGCAGGCAGTGCAGTGGTACCACAGGTGTGCCAAGCACTGCTGTCTAAGCAGGTGACCTCAGTGCTGCATCACTGCCTGAACAGCCCTGATAAGCATCTTGCATCACCACAGCACAACAAAACACACATGCCTTGATGTCTCAGGTAAGCTCTGACATTGACTCTCAAGGGCTGCTGCAGACTCGTTCCAATAGGAAGTGGACTTTTTATTAAAAAGTGATTGTTGCATTTCTTACACCACAGCAGGAAAAGCAGCTCTGTGAGCCCCAGGTGGGGACAAGGCAAGAGAGCTGATGGCACAGCGGGGGAAGGTCTGTTCACAAAGGCCTGTTCTACTTTTAGAAGTTGTAGGTGTGAGTTATATTTAGCATTGCCTGTTTGATAAGCAAGAAATTACTCTCGGTAAAACCCATCTCCCCAACACAGTGACAGGAGAGCAGAGCCCCTCCAGTCTGCCCAACTCCTTTGGGCTGCACAACCCATGCCTATACCTGCCCATGGGCTCCATGATGAGCTCTCCAAGGTGGGAAAGGCCTGTCCATCCTGTGCAGGACCAGCCACACTTTTCCAGATACTCTCCAAATCCTTAATGGTTGCCCCATGCCACAGCCATGAGCAAGGCTGGGGGAAGGTTTGCCAAGACACACAGGGCTCTGGGAACATGTGGAACACACAACACACCTCACTCTGGCACAGACAGCAACATCTCAAGGCCACGTTTTGCAGCGTGGTCCAGGGTGTCTGTCCTAGAGTCCCACAGGGTCAGGAAGAGCTCCTCCTGCACAGAGGGATGTGGTGGGGCAGCCACGAGGGAGGCAGCTGTGCCCCAGCCTGCAGGTGAGCTCCCTGCCTGAGGATCCCCTTGTGGACACCAGGGCAGAGCTGACAGGAGGCAGCCTGGGCACAGAAATGCTGGTCCCATGCTCCATCCTTGCCCTGGTGACCCAGTACTGCTTCTCCTGCCATCCTGCCTGGCCCTGAGGGTGAGGGAAACAGAGATCAGCCGTGGCATCGCTCCACCAAGGAGCAATCGGCTGCTAAATCTGGGCTTACACTCTACAAGGGTAATTCCCTTGTTGTCTTTTTTTTGAAACATTCGATTACTCATTTTCTGTTGATACTTTACTTCCTTCTTCATCTCCACTTCTCTTAGTCACTTGTCAGGATTCACAAATGGTTTCTGTTTTCTGCAGAATATGATCCCACGTTTATAGGCTTTGGAACACTCTTGTATTTTACCTCATTAGTACAAGATGTCTTTGCAACCAAAGAATTGAGCTGGCCACCACTTCTCTAGAGCCAAATTTCATCAGATCAGTGAGTGGGTCTTCAAAACACCCATTACAGACTGTTTGGCTGGATCATTTGTGTTTCTCTCAGTGTCACTTGGTTTCAGACGAGTGACTGAGAATGCAGTGACTCATCATTAAATGTAGTTGTCCTCTGGATGCTTTTCAACAACTGCCAAGGCCACCACACACGGGTGACAAGCTCCACCTTCAAGATGTGAGAGGTGCAAAGTGGTGGCTGCTCCCAGGTCCTGAGGGAGCTTGAATGGGGTTTACAACATAAACTCAAACCAGAGATGTCTTACAATTCCTCTCTCTGGATGGTAAGTTATAAGAAACTATAGACATAATTTCTTTCAAAAAATAAGGGAAGACTATTTTGTTTTCTCTGTACATTGTCCCATGAGCACCAACCTGCCATTGCTGGGGCTGGACAGGTACCAAGGCTGCCTGTGAAATCTTTTCTGATCAAACAGGCATCTCAGTTCTTAGAATTCAACATGGAAATCCACAACTTAACACATCTATAATTTTGCCTGAAACCTAAGGAATTGGTTGCAGATCCCCAGGACATCTCTCAGAGCAAGCAGGGAGATTTATCTTGCTTTCCCAGAGCTGGGGAGCTACAAAAGTTCTATCTATGAATCCTAAATCATCCCTTTACAGGGTAAAGGAGACAGGGTAGGCCCTGCTGACCCCCATCAGACAGGGAGGCCTTGGCAGAGCCTCAAAAGATGAGGGGACTGCATCAGAGGGCAGGTGGCCAGGGGGTTGAGATGTGCAGGATGAGTTGACTTCTGTGACTCACAGGATTTTTTTTTTTTTGAGGAGCTGCAGGGGAAGTCATAGAAACCATGGGGAATACCTTTTGATTAATTAAAAAAACCCTTTCCGCCTCCAGAGCCTATTTCAAAATGTGCAGCCTCTGCTCTTCAATTAGCCTGACTTGGCCCCCTGCTCCAAGGGCCACTCTCCAAGGATGACAGCCCACTGGCCAGACAGCTGGGCACAGGCCAGCAACCACAGCCAGAGCACGAAATGCAAAAGGAATGTCCTTGGGCTGGGGAGCAGAGCTGCACATCTGCTGCAGATGCCCCGACCAAGCACAGTCACCAGTGACAAGGATCTCAGTTTCTGCTGATTCTGAACAGCATTTAAAGCCACTCTGCAGAGCAGGGACAGGCATGGCTTCCTCCTTTCTGCAGAGGCAGACCACAGAGGTACCACACCACTTAACTCCTTCCAGCGCCAAGGGAGCTGCTGGCATTGCTGTGCTGTAAAGGAGCCGCAAATCGTTTCAGCCTCCCCATTCAAGATCAATTCAAAGTGGAAGAGACACGAGGGGAGAGGGAGCCCCTTGAGGCTGAGGAGCCTGATGGTTTGTTCTACCCACAGGTAGACCAAGTGCCACTGCCAGCAAGAAATGTGGCAGAGGCAATGCCTGGAGAGGAATCAAAACACTTCAAAGTTGTGAGAAAACACAGAGATGAACTTGGCATGTGTGTGGTGAGAATATTCAGAGGAGTGGAAAGAGGCACTGATCAATCTTTTCACAGAGAATGACAGCAAGAAGATAGATTTGAGATGAAGTATCATAAGTAAATCTATTGCCAAAACTGTTGGCTTTCCCCCTGATAGAACAGGAAGCCTCCCAAGAGATGGTCCTGTCACCCTTCAGCTGGCTGAGCTTCCATTCCAGGGAATTATACAGGTGTGATGATCATATAATGGTCACTATGGTGGTGATGAACCAGAAGGTTTCCAAATCCTTCATGGGGAAAGAGCACCCTCTGTACCATTGCTATTCTGAGACTTCTCACCAGAATTTCTACTCTAGTTACACAGAGCCCAGCTCATAAAACTGAAGCCCACGTTCTCTTCAGGCTTAGAAAAATGAACATTCCTGTTAGTTTTCAGTTAATTTTCTGTTATCTTTTCAGTTTCGCAGTTAATTTTTTATTAAGCTCTTCGTTAATCCTAATGGGTCAGGCCATTTTCTGTTCATTAATTTAATTCCATGTGTGATGACAATACGAGTGCTTCAGATTGCTCTGCCTGGAGGTGAAATCATAGCAGTGATTTCCATCTCATCAGCACTAATCCTCCTCAGATTTTTCGGAGGAGGTGGAGTTGGACAGAGGTGTTTCTGCGTGAGCCCTGGCTGGAAAGTCACTGTCAGATTCCTGTAGCATCCATCCCCTCAGTAGAGAGCAGGAAAAAAGGTAAATGCTGATCTGACCATGAGGGGAGCAGAGTGGCCACCGAATGGTTTCATCTCAGAGTGAGTATTTGCAAGTGAGTCAGAGTGTGTGAGACCAATGATCGATGTGCGCACACAACTTGACCGCAAGTTCCATCTTCCTTTCTGATTTTATCACCTCTTCTTTTTTTTTCCACCCTGGCTGCAATCTAAGAATGCATTTGCATGCCATTAGTGGCCATAAAAAGAATAAAAAGAAAAAGGTGGAGTCCCAACTTCACAATTCTGTTTTTTCCAGCAGTAAAAGTCCTTCCTGCCCACTCCTTTCCCTTCCGGCCTCTCTGCAGGGACTCTCATGTCTTTAGAGATTTTGAAGGTAAAAGCAAAATCCTTAGTGCTCACTGATACATTTACCTGCAGCCCTAACTCAAACGGCCTCTTCCAAGGGAAGAAATTCCTCCCTGCCATTTGAATCTGGCTGCAATATGTGGTACCCCCAGACAAAGTCACCCATGCAGGGTAAGGTTAGGTGGGCTCTGAGCAACCCAGCCCAGTGCAGAGGGTTGAAATGAAATGACCTTAAAGGGGCCTTTCAACCCAATCCATTCTGTGGTTCTATGATTCAATACATACAATCCATTCTTTCCCTTTAAACCATACTTGATCCCTACAGCCACAGCAGTGCCAGGGATGCACCAAGTCCTGCACCACCCACTCCCTGGAAGGCAGCAGAGATGGGGATGAGCACCTGGGTCTCAAGTGCAATTCTGTTTCCCAGGATATGTCACTGGAAGGCTCCACACTGTTCCTGAACTCCTTAAAGTAAAGGAATCACAGGGTTTTCTTAGGAGACCATGTGTGTACCACAGAGACTGGTACTACCCACTGCCAACGTTGATGCAAATCTCTTGGTGGCACAAGACACCATTCCAGTGGATGCTGCTCCACCAAAGTAACACACAGTGGGTTAACCTCAGCTCTGGAGTAAAACCAATCTGTTGTTCACAGGGTAATATTGGGAATATCAGTGTGGCCCCAGCAAGGCAGGAGAACCACCCCAGTTCCCATTCCAGCAGATCTGGGGCACACAGACAAGGGAGCACAGTCTGCTCTTCTCCAGGCTGCTGCTCCAGGGCAGCTCATCCAGCAAGGGCTCCCGAGAGCTGAGCTGTGGGAACAGCAGGAGAGATGCCTCCCTCACCAAACAATTAGCAGAATGACTGAAAACAAAGAGCTGAACACGGCACCTCCTCAGGGGAGAGGGGTGCCCAGCAGCATCTCCAAGACTTGGTTTGTAGCTAACATGACAGTGCCTTCTGATTTAATTAATATCATGCAAGGAAACCAGTGGAGTTATTATATGTGTTTCTGTAAGACTTCAGCTCAGGGACCAGTAGGAAAATGCCATGAGAGTGGGAAAAGCAGCAACTGGGCTTGAATGGCATCTGCACGTGTGGGTCACCTGCCCTTGTCTCAGGGGAAAGGCACAAAGAAGTCAATGGATCTAAGTACCACTTGGGGTTTTATAAGGGCAAGCAAACCTAATGCACCTCAAGAATGTCAAATACATAATAAAATTCCTGCAGTATTGAAACAGCACAATTTAAATTACCACAAAAACATGCAAACAAAACATTCTGAGGTTTGGGATAGTAAAGACCCATCGTCCTGTGGGTGTGATCCTGGCACAGTGTTCATTCCCCTTGGGGTGAGCACAGGGGGGTGCAGCAGGGACCAGGGCAGCCCCACTCTCCTCCCCATCAGGCTCTGTGGGGCTGGAGGGCAGGAGAGGGCTCTGCATGCTCAGCACCCATCGTGGTGTCCCCAGAGCCCACTCACAGCTTGAGGAGCAATTCTGCCATCAGTGGGACGCACCCCATCACCCAAACTTCCCCCAGATGAAGTACAATGAGATACCAGCCAAATGGTTTAAACCTTCTCAGGAGAGCACAGGAACTGGACAAATGCTCCTTAAAAGGCAGCAAAGGAACAGCTCTCATGCACTGCTCCCTCCTCCCAAAATGCTGAGCTGACCCAGCAGCCCTTGGCTGGTCCCTCTTCCCAGCACTGGCACTGCACAATCCTGAGAGGGCTCTCAAATCTGTCATTTATGTCTGAGCATGGTACCATTGAGTAATTCATGGGGTTCTAATGACAAGCACACAGAAAAAGGGCAGAGAAATAGTTAATAAAAGTCAGGGTATTATTTAGTGTAATTGCAATACCGAAGATGCCAAACATGGATATAAAGACCTGAGAGACATTTGGTTAACTTGCATCAATCTTTAGACAGTATCAGTTCATTGAAACGCTTCAGCATTTAATGGGCTCAAACATCCGAATTACACAGCTCTCACCAAACTTTTCTGGGGGAGCCCTTATTTTAGAAACATGTAGTTTCCTCAATCAGATAAGAAACTAACAGCTTCCATTCTACAGGTGACTACTCGCCTTCAGTTTAGGCAGATTAGTGGGAAGGCATTAATCATTTCCTTGCACCAGAGCACTATAAGAGGCAGCCTGGAGCCAGACACAGACAGCCCAGGTTGGGGAGAGCAGCCCCTTTGCCACGATGCTGTGCCTGCTTGGTGTTTTGCTGTCCTGTGCAGGGCTGTGCCTGGTGTCCCCCATGGCCCTCCCAACACAGACAGCCTGCCCTGGCATAGCCCTCTTCAAGGAAGCCATGCACGACCTTAAGACCCTCCGCTCTAAGGTTGGTCCATTTTCTCTGTGTCCCGTGCCTGACTTTTTGTGTTAGTGGGGAACCTGCTAATGTGAATTTTATCAATCTCTTTCAGGGCAGCAGCGAAGTGATGCCTCTGGTAAGATCCCTTTGTGGCTCACATGGCAGTGCCGGGTGCTTGTGGGGTGGAGGGTTGTTGCTTGAGAGGGATGGGGAAAGCAGTTGTTGCAGCCCATTCAGGATGCTACAAGCTCTTATGCTCTTAAGCCAGGTCTCAGATGGCAGCCAAGCCACCCACGGGCTCTTCGGGAGCACTGTGCTGGGTTTGTGTGTGCTGACAGGTGATGTGCAAGGCTCTGCTCCCCAGGACGAGTCTGAGTCCTCCCCCATAGTCCCCCATAGCAAAGATCTCCCCAAAACACCACTGCTTGGGGCTCTGGCTCCAGTGCAGGGTGCAGGACAGCTGGTTCCCAGCCAGCACTGCTTATCTCTCTTTTCAAGGGTGATAGCCAGAACTGAAAATCTTCCAGAGTCAGGCGGAGGCAGGTGCCTTACTGCCACTGGAGAGCAAAGGACAGGCTGTTTCCCTGCCTTTTTGGGAACAAAAGTTTTGTTGTTAAGAGACCAATCCCAGCAATGGTATCAGCAGCACATCTCCTGGGGAAGTTCAGGAGAAGCAAAGCACAGGTAGCAGGGTTGGGGAATGGAGATGCTCCTCAGAATCACTGCCTTCCCATGCCTGAGTGCACTAAGGAGGCGATAAAAAAGCAAATAGTGCCCAATCCTGCCCAGTTCCACCTCCACAAGCTCACTCTGTAGCTTCTAAAGGTAACATCTGCCTTCAGCAGGGGGAAAGCAGTGGCTTCAGAGTTGGTTTCCTACTCTAAAGTCCCAAATTTACTATATAACTTCAGCTTCAAATTACTATGCAACATTATTTCTCGTAGCAGGCATTTTGATTACAGTGATGTGATGGAATCTGTGCCAGCAACACTGCACAGAAAAGGCAAAATTGCTAAACTTTGTTATTCCAGAACAACATGACTGAGGTGGGAGGGAACGTAACCATCCTCCTGCAAGGATTCATTGACACCCTAAAAAGCAGCAAAGAGAGTGCGGAGCAGAAACGGCTAATTGGGAACCTGCAGAAAATCCAGGCTCATGGACAGTCGTGCACCGGGTGGATGGTGAGTTGGGCTGATTCTCTGCTCACGGATTTTTGGTGATCAGATGCCCATGGAGGATCCTGGGGGTTGTCCTGGTGGCACTGAAAACAGGTGCCTGACCAGACCTCCTGGTCCCATGGCAATGGGAGCAGCTTCCAGCCAGCAGCTGGCACTTGGCCATGGCCCTGTTGCTGTCTCTGCTCTGCTCACCAATTCCCAGGGTCTCCTTGCCAAGAGAAGGTTCAGCACCCGGCAGAGATGCCCCAGTGCAGGTGGGCACCAGAGCTATGCTCCAGCCTGAGGCTGCCCTTGCTGAGAAACAGCTGCACAAGGTGCAACTTCTAACCCATTCCTCAGGAATTCCTACCCCAATATCTTCCTCAGAGTCTTCATAGTCTTAAAGTTAATAATTAAGAAAAAAAACCCTAGTCAAGGAACCAAACGTAACTTACATGTCCTGATTCTTTGAACTCCTTTTCTTTCAGGCTGCCCTCAAGGAACATCACTGGAATGCAGTGAAAGAATATGATTTTTTCGATAATTTGGAGTATATCTTAAGGTTCCTGAGTCACAATGGCCTTCCAGAGTAAAGAGTGTAAGCTTCAAAGAAGTTCAAGACACCTGTCCAGCCTGCCAGGAGACTTGAGCTCAGCACATCCTCTTTCAGTCAAGGCTACTGGGAGCTGTTATTTATTCAGATTTCTATTATTATTTATTTATTCTATTTATTTATAGAAACCTCAAATTATTTATTTTTACAATGACTAAATGCAATAACTATTTGCTTTAGGAGACTGCTGTGTAGTGGTGTGTGAAGAGCTGCTCTGGGGATCCAGGCTGGGCTCTGCTGTCACACTATTTCCCTCACACAGAGTCCCAGGGCTGCATCACCCAAGTGCCCTCTGAGCCAGAGCAAGGCCAGCCCATGGGACAGCCCATCAGTGTCCCCCACCACCTCCACCTCCCCCCTTGGGAGGCTGAGGCATTTCCAGGGCATTTCCAGGGGTCAGCCTTGTAAAAGGATGCAATTCTGCCAATTATGCCTAAGTTTTTAATTGGAGACTGTTACTGTGCCACAAATGCAGTGCCAATCGTTATAAAATGTGAAAAATGTGAAGTGCAAATTGTGTTAACATGAATGTTCTCCTTAAATCTCTGTGTGCTGGCACAGGACTTGTACATCTTTCACAGTTAAATATGTGGGAAATTTGTGTGCAGAACTCTATGAAATGTACCCAAACTCTAACAGAATCTATGCAAAATAAATTTCTTACACAAAGATGTAAGTCTTAGTGTTTTTTATTTAATGGCTTGTATCCCTCAAAGCTGTAGATATTTTTTATATAAAGATATATTACATTATATATAATGAATATATATGATATATGTTTTAGATATAAAAATATAAATTGTATAATATATTCTTCCATATATTATATATAGATTATACTTTATAATTAAACAAAATTCTATATTTATGGTGATTTAAGGAATAGTCTATCTAAAAATAATTTAGATTGATTCAACCAATGTCTCCTACCAGTGAGGTCTGGACAGTGTTAGCAGAGTATTTTATTCAGAAATCTCTAAGTTGATCATACATTCTAAAGATGGTTGACAAGGCTGTGTAAAGGATCACCATCCTTAGGTCCAGATACCACCTAAGACCAGTAGTGTTTTCAAATCTGAGTAAAAGTAGCACTTAAATAGTGCATCAGGATTTTGTTGCTTTCTTTACTCTCACTTCACAGTGAAAATTTTCCTCCAGCATCTCCCCTTTCCCACCCAAATGGATATTCTGATTTCAGGAAGATTCACCCCTACAGAAAAATGCAAAATTTCCTGTTTGGGGCTGGGATGAGGGAGCAGCACTATCAGGGACCATCAGGACTGCTGGACACACACCTTTCCCTCCCAGGGGATTCTCCCACTGGAATTTCACCTCCAGGAAGCAATCCAAGCCTAGCCCATCACATCTACCTACTTTTGCAGGCATCTCTGGGCACCTGCAAAGAATTTCCCTAAAGCCCATGATTCATGGAGAGTTCAGCAGAGTGCAGTGTTTGTGCAAGTCATGGTGTGCCCCTGGGATCCCCCAAACCCCACAGGAAAGGGCAGGTTGAGGAGGAGGGAAATCCATGCTGGAATCTGCAGGGATTGAGGCAACTCACATGTTTGAAAAATTGGCCAATATTTTTAACAACACCTGAAGAGGAGTTTCTTGAGTGTGGGGGAAGGCAGGCACAGCAGTCATGGCATGAACATGAAAAAAACCACAACCCGACAATAGGTTCAGTCATCTTCTCTCTGCCGCCCCCAAATAGTCAGGAATAAAAAGTTCACCAATACCTACAGAAACACAGAGTGCAAAAAAAACCCCCAAACAATGAGGTTCAACACTTTCAGTGGGTTTAGGTCAAAGCAACTCCTCCTGCAAGTGGTGAGAGGGCAGGAGGAGGGTGACACTGGGTCTGTCTGTGCTTTGGGATGGAGCTTATAATGCCCATTAGGACAAGCCTTGTGAGGGACCTGAGAAAACCTTCTAGTCCCATCAGTCCAAGACTGGCACACAGCCAGCTGAAAAGCTGGGCTGAAAGGTTGGTATTGACCTCCAGCTCGAAGCCCTTTGGAGGGCAGGAGCACAATCCCACACACTGCATCCAAAGCCAGTCTCTCCTCTGGAACTGGGTGCAAAAAGGAGGAACAGCAACAAACTTCCAAGGAGGGAAGGGCCATGACCCCATGAGAATGTGAGGGGAAAACACAGCAAAAGGCTCAGTGTCCCTCCAAATAAAGCTTTATATTTCTTAGCACAAGTGCTCTGAGAGGGAGGCAGAGCAGTGGGCAGGACTGCTGGGAGATGCTGTGGACCATCATCATGGTGGGGAAGGAAGACTGGAATACAGTGAGACACTGGCCAGGCTGCTCTGAAAAGCTCTGCTTGCCCCATCCCTGGAAATGTCCAAGGCCAGGTTGGACAGGGCTTGGAGCAACCTGGGTTGGTGGAAGGTGTCCCTGCCCATGGCAGGGGGTTGGAAGGAGATGGGCTTTAAGGTCCCTTCCAACCCAACCAGTCTGTGGTTCTGTGACCCTGTGATGATGGTTCTCTGAGCATGGGCTGAGCCACCACCATCCCTGGGGAACAGCAGACACAGCTACTCCCAGACACTGCCTTCCTAATTTGCTCAAATTCAAATAAAATCCCTATCACTACTATCCAGGTCATCTTCCTCAGCCAACTTTTTTACCTCGTGGGCTTGGCTGAGCCCCAGAGCGGGCAGCCCCACCTTGTTCCCGATACTGCACGCACTCGGGATGTGCGGAGGTTGAGCAAGTGTCTCTCCTCCAGGAACGGGACCAAGACATGTCTGTCACTGCTCTGTAGGTGGCAGCCCCGGCCCGCGGCACGTCCTGCAGCACCCGGAGGCGGCGGGGGAAAGGAGGGCTCCCTGCGGGTTATTCGTTCGGGCTTTTAATCATCTTTTCTCAATATCACATCAAAGAGCTCCGAAGTGTCACAGAAAGGTGAAGGAAGATCTCAGATCAGCTGTTTTCCGAACGAGCCTGAAGAAGGGTTGGGTTCTCAGGTTCCCCCGCAGTGCCCTGTTAAGTCACTGATAAGGCACCCCTTGGGGTACAGCTCCCAGGCTCGAATGCCCATGATGTTCACCATTCTGGGGGATTTGGAGTGCTGCCTGCTCATCCCAGCTTATCAAACTGCCTCTGCCAACACACTTGGAAATCCTTCAGCTGGTTACAAACGTGAGCAATCCTGTTTAGGGCATCTCTGGTATAAAACATTTTGTTACCAAAAACCTACGGACTGAAAGGATTTAATACAGTACAGTGAACGTTTCTCTCATTGCAGAAAGAGTTAAAAGCAAACAACTGTCATGCCCCACAGTTTCTGAGACTCTGCTGGCCCTGAGCAGGAGTCAGTGCAGGCACCGGGCTCGGTACCGTCATCCGGCCCTGCAGCATCACCCCAGGGTGCATCCTGTGCGCGGAGAGCTGCTCTCTCTGAGCATCGCCCATCGATAACATCTCACTGCTTCTCTCCAGCAGCTTTAAAGCTACTTGACATTAAGTCAGGGTGTGTTTTTTCCAGGGGGGAGAGGACTGAAAGGAGCCACGCTGTTCCAAATGGTGTCTGGTGCAAAAATGATTCAATAAATGGATTTAGAAGGGGTCAGAATTTGCCCAATGGCTTAGATGAACATAGACCCTTCATGGTGCTTTGCAGCTGGTGGGATTGGTTATTAAATCCCCTTGCAGAGTAAGATGGGATCAAGGGTTGGACTTGATGATCTCAGAGGTCTCTTCCAACCCAGATGATTCTGTGATTCTATGGTGGTTGAACCCCTTGGCAGCAGCTTCCCATGGGGCAAATGATCCAGAGAGAAGTGGAAGAAGGTAAAGAACACTGTCCTTCCCTCATCTTCCCCACCTCCAGGGATGAGGAGCAGAATGGGCTTCTTTGTGTTATTAAGAGGTATTGAAATATGTACAAGAGAAAGTACAGAGATATCTTTGCTGGGGTTTTCCTTCTGTTGTGCATCTTTCAGTGTACTAGTTTAGTACATTTAATCTGTGATCTTGGTGACTCACTGTAATCCAACCTGCCTCAGACTGGCAGCTGAAAAGCCCCTGCAGATGCCCAAAGCTTTCTGGTCTCCTAACAGCCTGCTTGGGAAATGAGGGGGCCTGGACACCAAGGGACCAAGAGCAGCTTCATACTAAAATTTTTCCCTTTGAGAGAATGATTCAGGCTTCTCCTCAGAGAGCAGAACCAAAGCAGGGCTGGAAAGTGCAGCCTTGACAATCATTTCCCACATAGTTTTTGCTACAAGAACCTTTCACATAGTATGGAAAATATAAATAACCTCTCCAGTATGCAAAGCAAGTAAATGAACAGTGAATAAAACGGCCATGGTTAACATGCAAAATTGTATTTCAAAGTAGGGACAACCCAAAACATACCCAGACAAAGAACTTAGAACATCATCCAGTCTCAAATATTTACATTATTATTATTTAGAAGACTATGCAAAGGGAAATATATTCCTGACTCAACACAGAATTTCCCTCATCAAACCTGGAAAAACCCATCTGCCACTTCTGCCCTTCACCAGACCTTTTCTATGAAATACCATATCTAAAAATCAAATACAGATTTAGAATAGGAACTGGGCCATACTGGAAATATTTAGGGGAGACCCTCACACCAGCAGGCCCCATTTGATGGGGATATTGGCAAAGCTCAGTCCTGGCATGAGCCAGCTGAGAGTTTGACTCTTCCCTCACCCTTTCCAGACAGCACTTGCCAAGCGTGTTTCTTCTGGCACTGCACAGGGACTTCCTCCCAGCTCTCTGCTGGAGCCAGGGCTGTTCTGAGCACAGGGTCAGGGGAGGCAGCCCAGGTGTCCCAGGGCAGGTTATGAAACCTTCCCCAGCACTGCCAGCCATGGTTGGCACTGAGGCTGGTGATTAGTGATTTCCCTTTTCTTGGTGGCCAGAAATACCTTCTCACTGAGAACTCCCTTGATGACACTTCTTTTATTAACTGAAATATTAATTGCCACCTAGCATGGAACAAATTAGACTGTTTTACTTTGGAGGTGCATTACCTTCACATTAGCATAGTCCTGGCACTGCAACTGCTCTGGCAATCGCCCTTTTGAATGGAGAGTTCTCTGGAAGGGAGAGAACTTGTGTGTTTATTCTGCTCTGAGCTGATTGTGCTGGGAGAGCCACAGTGCTCTGAAAGTTGGGGGACCCTTGGCTCCCCTCCTGTGGGATGCTGAGATCCCACCTGGCTCCCCTCCTGA
>JAWWEV010000029.1:7438891-7493020 GCA_035583235.1 Hafferia zeledoni | reverse complement strand
TAGAGAAGTCATAGGGGAAGCTAGAAAGCAAAACAGAGAGAGGTGTGATAGACTGAGAGAGACCTCCCTCCCTCCCTCCCTGAGATGGAGGGGTGAGATAAGGCTGTGGTTGACTCAGTGGGGGCTGAGCACAGGCCATGGTCATCTCTGCCCTGTTCCCTCCAGAATTCACTCCCCAATAGCACAAAGTGAAATTAAAATGGGCTTACTTCAGTTTTTGAGATGAAGGAAGATTGGAGAGGGACATCCCTGGATGAGGGACTCTGCACCCCAGGGATGGGTCCTGCCTCCCCCAATGTCATTCAGGGCCCAGCTGGTTCCCATCCCCTGCAAACACAGGGCAGGCTCAGGTGGGCAGGATCAGGTCTGGATCAGAAAGCATAACCCCATTTCCAGGAGCTCAAATGCACTTCTCATTTTGCAATGTTATCAGGGTTCAAATCAATCATCAGAAACATCTTTTATCCAGTTGTTACTCACTGAGCTTCTCAGTTCTAGAGAGCCCATCCCTACCCAGCAGCCTTTCTGCTTCTGCGGCTTTCCAGTTACAGCAGCACCTCTTTATTTGAGAGAAAAGGCAGTAAGATGCAATTCTGAGCTCTAACCCTTAGCCCCACGGCCAGCACTCTTTATTTGCAAGGCACTTCAACCTCTGGTTGATCAATTTAAACTCATACCAGCTGGTCCCACACCTGGAGGTCATCCATGCCAGGTGAAAAGCTTTGCCCATGATTGGCACTTGCCGAAGCTGCACAGCTGCCCCCCCTTAAAACATCACCACTATCAGACACAACTCCAGCAAACAGTGAGGCTGGTTCTCAGCAGTCTCTACAAGTCCTGTTTCACACCTGGCACAGATCTCTTTCATGCTAACAGAAGAGTAACTCTGGATGGTAAAATTCCATTTTAATTTCCACCAGATTTTGATGGAATATTAGTACCGGTTTCTACATGTGAACCCTGGCCCAGCATTGAAATACAGCTGCTGGTCTGTAGCAACAGCAGGACTGGGAAAGGACAGGACTAAACCCTTGGAGAGAAGTAGAGCTTCCTCTGCCAGCTTCTTGGAAAGCTCCTTCTCCATCGTCTGGCCCTTTGCCCTGGACACACCTGTCCCTCTCCCAGGGATATTGCATCAACTTACTGTGTGACTGAGCCCAACTATTTGGTACTTCAGCTTGTTCTGTGGAAATACAACTTTATCAGTTGTGCAGTTCACACCAGTCACTTTGTTCTTTCCCCTGGCCATGGCTTGGGGCCACCAAGATGTCCTGGCCACTGCTCCTGCTGCCAAGCACTGCTCAGGCTTCTCCAAGGCACTCAAGGGATGAGCATCACTCACAAGAGAGAACTTGGCATTGTAGTAACAAAGCATTTGTTTTTAATAATACTTGGCATATTTTAAAGTTGTTTGGTTTGGGGTTTGGGGGGTTGTGGTGGTTTTTTGGAGTATTTTTTTGTTTGTTTGTTCTGTTTTGTTGTGATGAAAGTACTTTAAATAAAGCCATGCTGGCTCCTAGGAAACAATTCAGCCCTGGAGTGGTCAGGCAGTTGGACTCGATGATTTCTGCAGGTCCTTCCAGCTGAACAATTCC
The DNA here is from genome assembly GCA_035583235.1 of Hafferia zeledoni. Taxonomy (NCBI): domain Eukaryota; kingdom Metazoa; phylum Chordata; class Aves; order Passeriformes; family Thamnophilidae; genus Hafferia; species Hafferia zeledoni. The sequence goes on along the minus strand of JAWWEV010000029.1, from coordinate 7,491,425 downwards.
ATTAATTCCTCCCTCCCAAGCTCCAAGTGTTCCTTCTCTCACTCCCCAGTCTCTCTGGCCAGCAGCTGGCCCAGCTGGATGGGATCAGCCCCCTGTTCCCTGCACAGCTCTCAGGCCACGCTGGTGACGACGTGGCAGCCTGAGCACAGCCCAGTGGCACCCACAAAGGACCCCAAGTAGAGGACACTCTACACTTGAGGGTGGCTCCAGAGATGGCTTTGGCCAAGCCTGGGCAAAGAGGAAGTGTTTGACAGTGCCGTCTTTGCAGAATTTCCCAAATTAATATTTCCCATAGGATTAAACCCAAATTGCAAACTCAACTGTCCGGCTCACAGGGGCTGTTAAACATTAACAGCTCAGGAAGTTTTCCTGATAACACAATCATGGCTGGGTAAATCCTTTCCTTGAGAAAGGGATTTCTTGGCCATCTCTGTGGTCTAGGACACGTGAGGGTTTGGACCTGACAAGTATTTAGAAGAAAAGTGGGTTTAGCACAATGCTGCTGGGGTAACTCTGGGCATGTCCACAGGACTGAGCCCCCAAGTCCTTCTGACCCTTTGGGTGCAGCTGCTCAGCCCTGCTGGGCTTGGTGCTGCGTCACAGGTGTGGTCCAAGCCCCAGTCCCCTCAGCTGCACAACTGGCCCCACACCTGGGTCTTGACACTGAGAAGTGCTGAGTTGTCCCCGTCAGAACTGATGGGCTGGGAGATGTGATTGCCTTTATCTGCATGGTGATCCCCAGAGTTGTACTTGGCTGTTTCTTGGAGAATATTTAGTGCCTGGTGGTGGTTTCTTAGAAACAAAATCTCCCTGGCCTGTTTTTTCTGTTCTCAGCTCTTGCAATTAATTTTGTGCTGTTTCAGTAAAAACCAGATGGGTGCCACTGAACAGCCATGAAAAGGTAGGACAGAGTTTATTCATTACAAGGTGGACTATTATGCACTTGTTCATGACCTGATGGTGCCTTTTCTGATCTAATGGAGGGAAGGGTGTTTTCCAAGCTTTTGGATGGTCCTTACAGCTCATCAGTGTCTGCATCCCTCCTCTGTCTCTGAGGAGGCACTGGGTGAGGCAAACCCCACCTGGCAGCATCCCCCAGGAATGCAAGAGCAGGGCAGTGCTGGAAGGTGGAGCCAAACCTTGGGGTAAAATATCCAGCAGAGCCTGGGAACACCAATCCTATTCCAGACTGGGGTTTGTAAAATCCAACCTCCCAACTGGGTACAAGAAATGCTTCTGATTTCCTGAACTTGGAGCTGCTGTTTCTGAAAGACATGAAAGTGCAACCACAGTCAGAGCAGCACCTTGGCAGGACTGAATGCCAAGTGTCAAGAAGAGGCACTGATCATGTGAGAGTTAGTGAGGAGCTGCTGATCCCTTTGAAGCTTCAAGTTTGTGGTTTCCCAGGCACGAGTTAAAAATGGCATTTTGTCATTAAATCATTTCCTCCTAAGAGCTTTCCTATTCTTTTGCTGACCAACAAAGCCAAAGCTTCATCATGCAAGCACCTGAGCAAATCTGGGGTCTGCTCATTGGTTTGGCAGCTTCATAAGATAAGGAGTAAATAGTACAAAAATGGGTTTACCACCAAAAGAAATCCCACTGTTGAAGGCATTAGTGTGGGGTTGTCCCAGCAGTTCAGGGAGCATCAGGTAAGAGCCAGGCAGGGTTTGATGGCTGGTGCACTCCCAAGGCCAGCAGCTCCCCACTTGAGCAGCCTGGCTGTGTATTTTGGGCGAGCTGGGCATGCAAACAGCCTGACCCCATTTCTCTTTGCCCACATTGTGTCTTGCAGCTCTACCATTTTGCATTCCAACCCAGAACGGACATGCCTCTGTTGGCCCCCAGATTTCCCACAGTCTGGTGTTATTCAGTGAGATAATTAAATGCTTTTCCTGCTCCTGCCTTTGCAAAAGGCTCACAAATTGCCAGAAAGAAGATCAGCTCTAGTAGCTCAGAGCCCAAGACACAAACATGACCAGCACCAGCAGCAGCCATTGAGGTGGGCAGAGGAAACAGGGCAAGGAGAGTTGGGAGAGGATGTGCTGGGCTCTTCTCCTGACAAAGTTATTGCAGGAACAGGTCTAGTACTCACAGGGGTGATTCTCCTCAGAGCTTTTGTTTGCTTCAGCTGTCTGGGGCCACTGGGGGATGTGAATATTACTCTGAGTTCATGGAAAAGCTCCCACTGGCACTGACTCTGCTCCTGAGGGTGCTGCTGAGGGTTCTGGGGAGTGCTCAGCAGCTCAGGATCCCTCTCATCACTCACTGCAGTTGTGCCCCTCGGTGCTGTGAGATGTGTCTGTGCTCAGCCAGCCCAGCCCACGGCACTCGCTGCTCCCCTCACCCTGAAATGCACCCAAAGTTGTACAGAGGTTTCCTGTGCACGGCTTCAAAACCAACTCCAGCTCGCCATTTCCTCTTTCCTGTGAATGAAACCACACTGGTTGTCTTGAAAATCCAAGATATCATTTACTCAGAGCAAAACACAGAGATGAAAACCACAGCAATGCAGCCTGTGCAAAGCTTCTGACTCAAGGTGCTTTTCTGTCACAGGCAGAGGGGCTCTTGCAGGAGGGAAAATTCAAAGCTGGGAGCATGAAACAATTCACATGCTCGAGTCTTACTCAGGTGCAAACCTGAGTCACCGAGCAATCTGAATTTCTAGGAAACACGTTAATATAGAAATTGTTTCTTTATGGTCTGTGTGATGGACAAACTCTTTCTTGCTTGAATGTGCCACAGGAGGACATTTCCACCCAATGACAGTGTCCAGGAGTGTATCAGACCAGGCTGCTGTGCCCAGCTGGCTCTTCTGTGGGGTGTCCATGGGGGAGGTTGGTCAGTGAGCAGAGCCTTGACTGGGCCAATGGGCTTGGTAAGAGCTTTCCATCATTCATTTTGCCAAGAGTAAAACTACACAAATAAGAGCTCGATGATCTCAGACTCTTTGTCTGCTAATTTGAAACAGCTCCCTCCTCCTAATGCTGAGCTGGAGCAACCACAGGAAAGGCTGAGCTGCAGAGAGGGTGGGACCCAATTGCAGCCAGAACATCCAGCCCAAGAGCACGTGTTCCCAGCTGCTAGAGGAGACAGGGAAAGCCATGCTGGAAGCAGATGAAACCTCTGCAAGGGAAAGGAGGACACCTGAAAGAGCCAGACTTTTCTCTGTATGGGCAGGGAGATATTCCCCAGCAACCCCCTCCCTCCTGCTGGCAGGGGTGGGTGGCCCATTTTGTAGTATTGCCCCCACACGTGTGTTTTGTGGGAGAAAAGTGAGAGCTGAGAGCATGAATAAATTAACAGTTGTAAGGAAGTGACAGCCTGAGGCCACACATCATATTAGGGCTCACAGACTCACACACCTCATTGAGTCAGAAACATTTCATTTGTCTGCACTCACTCAAGACTGAAGTCGAAGAAATCAATGCAGAAATGAGCAAAGCCATACTGTGGCAGGAGCTGGGTGAGCCCTCCCTGCCAGCCTGTGGAGCAGCAGCAGTGGCTGCACCCTCTGCAGAGGGCTCAGTGGTGCCACCAGGGCTGGTGTGCACCTGGAGCACAGGTGGTGGATGCTCACACCTGGCTGTGCTGCCATGCTCAAACCAAACCACACACAACTGCTCCGTGGCCAGAGGAACAAGTCCCATGGGCCCAACTCATCTTCTCCAGAAGGTGGGATGAGTACCAGGATCAGCCACCTCCTCTTCCAGGCGATGAGTCACTTCGGAGACTTTGTCCAGGTCTACACATGGACGTGGTCAGAGGATTGCTGAACCTCAGGGACCATGGCTGGGTGAGTCACTCCACTCCTGCCCAGACAAGCAGAGAAGATTTAGAGAGCTCATCAGGTCCCATCAGGTCTCAATGTGCAACGTGGTACATCAGTCTATTCTGATATGGACACTGACAGCAGTATCATCTGCATCTGCAAGGAGTGATGAAGTGTCCCAAGGCCTTAAACAATCAGCAACCACACAAGGTTTCATCTCCCCCTCAGAGGGACAAGAGAAAACCCCTCCTGAAGGGAGCACAGCAGCAGTAACCACAGGAGGTGGGAAAGGATTATCTGAACCACTATGAGGACAAGTTCTGGTTAAACAAACACATCCTCACCAGCCCAGGCATCCCTTTCCCTTCAGGATGAGACAGACTCAAGACTAAACATGTGAAATTGGTCTCTAAATTCCCATCACTAGAGCCCACAGCTGCCAGGCTGTGGCCCTTTCTGGAATCCCTGACAGGGATTCCTGTCACTTGGGCCAGAGGAGCTCCTGCTGTGCTGAGCCACCCCCAGCACCATCCCCGGGTACAGAAGAGCAGAAGGAAGAGGTTTGGAGGACAGCTCTGTCCCAGGCTGCCTTTAACACACACATCCATCAACATCATCTCATAAAACTTGGCATCACTGAGAAAGGACCCACATTAGGGATTTTATTGCCCAGCCAAGATGCAGAACTGTCTCATGTAATATAAACAGAGCCCCTGTGTAAGCAGAGGATCCCAGCTGCTCTCTGCCCTGGCTTGCACAGCCTCCCACACCCATTTCAGGCAAACCCTCTCTCCAGTCCCACTGCACATTTCAGCCTGGATGCCAGTTTTCCCCTCCAAGGTGATTAGATTGTTGATTTTCATGTTTTTTTACTGTATCAGGAAAGAGAAGTCACTTCTAATGCAGACAAAACGATAAGCACTTCACTGAGTCTGTACAGCTGAACATGAGTATTTTGGGTCATTTCCTCAGCCCTCTGGAGGGCTGTGTAACAGCTCAGTGACACAGCCCATGTCCACACAGCAGCATTCAGGCCAGGGGTGAAGAAACCACATATTTGAGCTGGATGTGGATTACTGGCATGGGCTGGGGGTGGTTATTCTGCTTATGACTACACAAGCCATGATAAGAGACCATCTTTCCATGAGATCTCACATGGTGTCTGCCTCCCCCAGTACCTGTCATGCAGGGCAGGGCCTTGCAGATCTCCTCTCCAGCAAACTTCACCAGCTGGGCTCTGAAAAGGTCCAAAACTCTTCAAAGTGTCTGGCAGCCACTGGCCCAGTCAGCCTTAGCAGTGCCTGGATCTGTGCTTGGTGCTTAAACCCTGTGAATAAAGAACAGTCCACAGAAGGTCAGGAGACAAACCAGTTCATTCCCTACAAGACTGAAGTACTTGCCTTACACTGGCAGGAGTTCCCTGTGCCCACACAGAGAAAGAAGTTCCAAATGCTGGAACAAATCAGGCTTTCTTTTAGGTCTAAGAACTATTCCATAGGCTTAATTTTAAGCTGTCATATTTTTGTCATCTTGCACAAATGAGAGGAGCCAGACTAGGGATAATCATCTGCCAGACGAGACAAACATGCCTGGGAGGTTCCTGAATCCCACGAGCCACATATGCTCTTTTCTCTCCAATTACTGTTTTTATTATCTATTACTCTTCAGCTCAGACTGGCAGTAAGCAAATCCTGCACACAGCACTGAAAGCAGTTTAGAATTCAAACAGTTCTGCATTCACTCTCATCACCTCCTACTTTAGATGGGAGCAAAGTGGAAGAGAATTCAGAAAATAGGATTGGATTTTTCCCAGAGAAAACAAGCAAAAGCAAGATTATCTTTCGAAGTTCAGTGTGATAACACACAGTTAACAATAGTAGTTCCCAGCCAACTGTGCTGTTTCAGCAGTGGGATGTGCAGTGCTTGGCCAGAGTCCCGATGTGAACTTTATGTGTCAACACACCACGTGGACACAAAGTCTAAGTAGGTTCCTCTTCCTCACCCTGAAACCCAAAGTGTTCCAACCAGAGAGTGTGGCTTTGGCTCACCATCAGTTCTTCTTCACATCCCTAAGACTGTCATATATTGAATGCTTTGTTATAAGCAAAGCTCCTGATTTCCCAAGTTCCTGTTATGCTGAGAGATTTCACTAAGAAAACTGGAGGTCAATAGTGAAATATTCTGAGCAGCCAGCCAGCAACCACGAAATTCATGGCAAGCAAAGGAGTGCCTGGGGAGGTTAGAGAGCAGCTATTGAGCTCTGCTGTGCCAGCTCATTAAAGATTTCAGGAAAAAACATGGCAATTCCTATAGCTACCTGCTGTAACTATTCACAGAGCTTATCTACAAGATTAAATTCTCATTTTAGCATCAGTAAGTGAAGCTCAGCAAGTCTGTGCCTGGGCAATCCAAGACCTCTCTCTTCAATAACTTGTGGAAAAATTAAAACTTGAGTGAACACAGACATTTGCATGTTGCATCTCAATGAAGCAATAACCCTTAAATTCATATAAAATTCAGGGGCACATGAAACAATACTGCTGACTTCCATTGCTTTATTTCTGACAGAATAAATGGATGACATCTGTCATACCTCCCCTGTACAAGTGCTGTTCCACAGGGCTCTCCTGGGAGGGCAGCAGGTGCTCTGCTTCCAACCCTGCCCAAGCCTTTCCTCCTTCAGCCTTTGCACAACACAGGGCAGTGAAGAACAAAGCAAGCACTGGGGTCTGACAATCCTGACTGCAACTGGATGTTTCAGTGCAATTAAAGTTCCTTTCACTTTCTCAAGCCAGTTACAGGTGTTGGTATATCAACTAATGCCCAAGCTCATCTTTAAGGAGTAACTTAGGGTTGTAAAACCATCACCAGTTTTGGCTTTCAGTTCTCCTGCAGTCACCCATATTCCCATGAAATCATCCCTAAACCACACATGGCCAGGGAGAGATCCAAAGACAATCCACCTGCACAGTCACACATCAGTACAACACTCTGCTAGCAACAAGTTCCTACCTTTCTGAAACATTTGCCTATTTCTCCATCATTTTCCTTCTTTTTTTTTCCCCCAGCAATTAATTATCTTTTCTTCTGAAGTAATTCAGAAATGGAACTTCCTTTCTGTCCTCCAAGTGTTGGCTTGTGGCCATTTCTCACGTGGTAGAAGAGCAAAAAGGCAGAGGAGAATCAAAGGGCAGGATTGTTCCCAGCCTGTCTGAAGGACAAGACAAAACCCTGTTCCAGCCTACAAAAGCAGATTAAGATTTGCTTGCAGCTCATCCTTCTGACTTCCAGAGGTGCTGAGTTCAGGTGCTTCTGTGCTAAAAAAACACTATTTAAGCAGCAGATTTCTGATTTTCGAATCAAGGATTGTCAGTCAACTGTCTTGAAAAGCTTCAGACTGTTGCATGGCATTAAAAATAGATGTACCCAACAAGAGAATTTACACCACAGGAAAAGGCTTAAGTGTAAAATACTGAGGCCACAGTTGCTTTGGGACAAAATGTGCAGCCCACCTGCTCCCAGGACACCTTTTAATTTCAATACACAAATTGAACCTTTCCAGCTTCAGTAGATGGTACAACAGAGTTCTGTCTTGTATGCTGGAGTTGAAATAAAAAACTGACTAAAGTCATGATGTATTTTCTATAGAGAAAGGACAATGAAGCAAAAAGTAGAGGCCCACTGTTTGCTAAAACCAAGCACTGAAGCACATTAAGGACACCAAATAGAGAACCACTTTATGGAAAGAACATTTATTTTTGTTTCAAAATTTGTGATCCATAGAAATACAATAAAATTAACATGTACACAAAACTTGAAAAAAAACCTCAAACAACTTTGGTTCGAAGAAATATTTAACATCTAAATCTTCTGAGGTACAAAAGGCACAAGACCAAGCACCCAAACAAGCTGAATTGCCCACAGCACTGTTTGCACCACTACAGAGGAAGACTGGGGGGAGGAAGGACGGGGGGCATGGAAATAACAGCACCCAAAACACCAGGATGTGTACAATGCCATTTACTTTCTTTCACAGGTGTTACATATTTTGTTGTCCTTTATGTGTAAAGTGCCAGGACTCTTGGAGAAAAAGATGGATCATTTCTTAGAAATGAATTGAAACAAAACAGTAGAAAAGGAGACAAACAAAGGCCTGCAGCAGGCTGGGGTTCAGTCCACTTCTGTTCTCCCACAAGGTCTTAAGAATTCATTTCCTCTTTCATGAAACCATTTGTTTGAAACTGTGGAAATAAGGAAGTGGAATTAGTTATCACCACATACATGGTGTGAGTATCACCACAACCCAGATGGTTCCACCAAGTAAAATCTCATCTCTCAGTCTGAGGATTCATGCTTGGAGTTCTCTAATCACCCCAGGGGAAAGACATAGAAAGATGCAGAGGGCAGAAAGGATCTTCCCAACTGCACAAGCCAAGAGTACCAGAGCAGTTCTGGGTCTGGTACCACTGACAGGGCAGCATGGACACCTTGGAGCCTGGGGAAGGCAGGGATGGGGATGGAGGACATGGACCTTGAGAAGCTTTCAGCAGTAAGCAGAAATTCTTAGCAGTGTTCAGACATTCCCATTCACCTTACAAGGAGCTCTCATCCTTTGGCAGTTAAAACTAAGCACAAATTTTGTAAGAACAGACCTGATTCTGTCCAAATGATTATTCAAGTCATCTTGATGCTGACACACTACACAAAGCCTTACACTTTGTGCTGTCATTGACACAAAACAAACTCTCTAGAAAAGCTACAGCTGATTGATGCAGCTGCATTAACACTCCCTGAGATTGATGGGGCAAATTTCATTATGGCCAAATGACTCTGGTAGTTTTTAAATGCTGTTATAAAGGGTCAGTATATTTCAGCTTTGCAAACACATGAGCCTTCCCTCAAGTTTTGTTTCTAAAGGAGAATCACTTACCCCATTTGCACCCTACTAGTACTGGACAAGCTGCATGCCTTGTTCTATAATCCCCCTCACCACTTCTGTACAGGTTGTACCAAAACACTGCTGTGCCCTGCAAAGTGAAATCAGAGGGGGATTAATCAGAACCCAGTGAATGTAACAATGCAGGTCACAGTGAGGGGAGGGGGATGGCTCTGAATTCAGCTACAGGCTCTTGGGGAGCACCTTAACAGGTCACCACCAACAGCACATGAAAACCCTTGGTCTCACCACTCCAACTCAGCTGTGCTCAGAGTAGAGGAGTTCCACCTGAACACAAGTTTATTTAGTTAAAAACAGCTGTACAGAGAAACCGTTCCCTTTACACAATACAAAGAAAGGGAGACGCCCTTTAGTCTGCAAGATCAGCAGCAAAGAGCACTTTGTCACATCACCAGACTTCAACACGGACTGTGCTGAGGGAGAGACAGTAACTGGAGAGAGAAGAAACCAACCAAAACACAAACAGGCTTTACCTTCTTGGGCCATATTGCTGCCCCAAAATCTGGGAATACTGTAGCTCCTCCAGCTTCTACATCGCTCATCTGAGAAAACAAAGCCCACAAACTGTCCATTTAAAGGCTTTTTACACATGCAGTCCCACAAGCCACAGTGCCCCAAGGCTGAGATTTCCACTTGCACCTCTGAAAGGGGCACTGGTGAGAAAGGATGAGCTTCCACCAGACCAGCTGCAGAAGTAGCAGCACCTGTTACTGAAGAATTTTATTTCAGCTGAAGATTTTTGTTCAGATTATATGTCTAGATAACATAGAATCTGCTTCAACCAGCCCCTAGCAGTTGTGTGCCTGCAGGGTAAATAAGCTAATAATACTCTGGAACAAAGAGAGGACTTCAGAGTAAGCTGGTTTCAAGAATTTCACTGCAGTTTATGATCCAATTAGAAAACAAGTGTCTGTTAAACCACATGTTTCCTCCTAAATTGAAACCATGCCTTTGGAACTCATTTTCATTATTTAGTTATGCATCTTGGTCAACCACTTCAGAAACCATACAAACTATTACAAAGCCTCACTTTCTGCACTGTTTCTATGCTGTTCACCAGCAATGTTATGCCACAACTGCTTTATGCAGCTCAAGCTTTAACACCTACAGTTTTGAGACTCTAAAGAAAAGCATTTATTTTTATGCTTTGCTCTTCTACACTGGCATGAATTTAACCCTACTGAATCCATCACTAGCAATGGATGCATTATAAATTCTAGACTTGACCCAAACCCCACTGAAGTTCCTGGAAACACTCCCATTAAAAACAGAAAGTTTTCCCATTGATTTCAGTAAGTTTTGGGTCACGTTCTGACTAAAAGAAACAAATTAGTCAGATCCAGCTCTCATTAAATGTAAAAACTCCTATTAATACACTCCTCAAGCCCCCAGACTCTCTATTGTAACTTGGATTTCTGTTTAAAGCAGATGTTACTACCACTCTGGTGTCCTCCTGGCTGGTACCTACAATAAAAGGGCACAAGATGCCACAGGTACACAGGTTTTTGCCCCTTCCAACTAGAAAGTGTGTGCATGTAACTTTGCAAATTAACACCTGTGTCGTAGCAACACAACCACTGTCTTTAGTCAGGGTGTTGGTACATGTATGATGTGTTTGACATGGGACAAACAAGGGCAAAGTGCCTTTGACCATGTACAACTGGCAGAGAATAAAGGGTGTATAAATCCCTCTAAATCAAGGCTTGTCCAAAATTCTGAGAAGCAAACAAAATACAGATTCAGCCAACTTTACAATGAAAACCTCTTTGCAGCACATTTCACAGAGACCTTACTCCAATTTTTGTTTGAGATTATTTCCTCTCCCCAACAAACCAAATTTCTATTCTGTTTTGAGCAGTATTTCACACTCAAAACACCAGCTCAGCCATAAACTTTTCATCACAGACTTTTAAATTTAAAGTTGTATCACTCAGAAGTTAAACACAGAAGACTGGGTGATGCAAATCATGTAGTGAGTTTATGTGGATAGATAAAATACAGGAGACTGCTGTGAAAACCTGAGGCCAGCATGAGCAGGGATGTTTAAGATGCCAGTGTACATGGTCTGTGGCATGGATAATGCAGGCAACATGGATCTGTCCATTCTGCACTCTTAACCCAGTTGCAGCAGGTTTATCAGCTCTGTCTCCTGCCCTTGCTGGAGCAGCAGCTGTGCCAAAACCACTGTGGCTTTGCTGTGCAGCTGAGGAGGTGACAGATCACGGCATCAAACAGTGGGGCAAGAGCAGGACTGTCCCACGTTATGTGGCTGATGATCAAGTTCTCCAACAGCACACCACATGAGGAGCCCTTACATTTGCCTTGGAGAAATAAGCCAAATTCTCCTCTCCCCCACGGAATCAAAGTAAAGGATTCCACAGCAGAGTGGCCAAAAGGGGAAGATGATAGTACATTCAAACTTTCTGCTCTGAGGTTAAATATCCTCCTGAATTCTATCAGTTCAGATGGGACAGCACCTGATGCTGCAAGAATAATGACCCCCCACTTCCAGATGCCAGGGTTTCTCTGCAAACACCCAACTGCACAAGCTGTAAACAAGACGCTGCTAAAGTGACGCTCAATGCAAAAAGGATCATCATACTTACATAGTTTAAAAAAGTGGCCACACGATTTCCAGTCCCTAACCGCTTGAAAGCATCTGGCTCATCTTTCTATAAAATTAAATGAGAATAACTGCAAATTTCAAGCTCCCAGACAGCAGACAGACAGAGGTACTTACATAGTTAAGAAACGTCGCTAGCCTATTTCCTTCCGATTTGAGTGTGCTGTCAAAGGGGCGCTGCAACAGACAACAACTTTAACCCCAGTCCCACACAGGCTCACCCCGAGCTGCAGGGAGCTCTGCAGAGATCCTCCAGCCCAGTCCAGAGTTGGAATAGAAAGGGGACAGTTCATACAGGGCAACAGAAAGCCATCCCAAGCTGCAGCCAGGGTGCACAGCTGCATGCACAGAGGCCACAAGGAGAAGCTGCACTGGAGCAGTTTGAGGGCAGAGGAGCAGCAAAGCCTTCAGTGGCACAGATGGTACCCAAGTAAGGTGAACGACAGGCCATTGTTCTGGGCACTGATCCAAAGTCAAAAACTGTGCTGAATACAAAAACTAATCTTCAGTGGGCTCTAGATAACACAGATTCTCTCAAATGCAGCAACTCAAAAGAAATAGTGCCGTGAGAAGAGAAAATGCATTTTTTGCCAGCAGACCAGACTGTAGAGGAGCAATAATGAACTTCTTTCAGGTGGTTGCCTCTCTAGCATTAAGGACCACATCAAAAAGATCAAGTTGTCTTTAATCTGTAAGAAACACTGAGTTTCATTTGTTGAAGCAGGAGATCTCACTGGTGCCAGTTTAGAAGCAGAAGGAACATCTACAATACCAGTGTCTCTCTTGCCTTCAAAAAATTAAATTAAAAGTTCATTTACATTGCTAATAGTCAGGAAGTCATTTCAGTCAGGAGACCTTAAAGTGCATTCTTACACAGAAAAACAATATTTAACTTTTAAAGAAAAGAAAGAATCAGTATTTAAAAGGACAAACAGCAAGAAAAACAACAGCCACTGTCTCCAAGATGTTATATTTCAATTTACTTGAAGCATATTTTAAGAAATAAGAGGTCTTTCCTGAAGTGGATTCATAAAAACCCCAAGACTCTCGCACATGCAAAGTCTACCCAAAAGAGACAATGTAGGAGCACTGAGATACAAAAAAAAATCTCTAACTTGAACAACTAATAAAATCTCCAAGTTGCAATACACAACTATTGAAATGCCCCTGTTTGAGGACTGTGAGGGAACAAAAAGCTGCAGGGCTGCCCAGGAGCTGGGGACACACAGCAGCCCCTCTGTTCAACACTGCAAGTCTGTGATGCACAGAGAGCCTGCAGGACCCGTCCGGCTCTGCCTCATCTCAGCTGGCACCGCAGCCAAGGTCACAGGCCAAGTGGAGCTCTGCCCCAGCTCCCTCTTCCAGCAGTAAAGTCCACACTGGCCAACTTGATGTCTGAGGTCCTTGAGTTCAAAGGCTTTGAACAGAATTTAAGAGCATTTGCTGGACTGAGGAAACGAAGCAGTTGCATTAACAGGAAAATTCTCCCTAGGAGCCAAAGCCAACGAGTCTGAGCTTCCACAGGGCTGAAACGCAGGATTTTTTAGTTTTTATTTTTTAAACAGTGCTAAGTTGGGTGGCTTGAGTTCTGCACTCAGTGACTGGGTTGTGTCCTCTGGCTGCAGCAATCCCTTCCACCAGGTACAGCCACCAGGACAGTCTGAATTAAGCCACATTCCATTGGAATACCACAGAAAACAAGGGTGTATATTGGAATCTACCAGTCACCATAGCTCTTCAGTCTGATTAGCACGTTCATTAACTGGTTCAGGGTAATTACTAATCTCTTCTTTTCTCCCTACTTGGAGCAAACCAGAGCTGTTCCCTGCCAGGTAGAGCCCTCTAGTGCCTGGTGTGGATTCAGCACATCCACCTGCTCCTGGAGCACCATCCTCAACACCAACCCATAAACTCCGAATCAGTGAGGTTAGAAAAGACCTGAGATCATCAAGTCCAACCTTTGACCAAACACCATCTTGTCAACCAGACCATGGCACTGAGTGCCACATCCTTGAAGAGCTGCAGGAACAGTGACTCCCACGCCCTTCCAAATGTTTAATCACCCTTTCTGTGAAGAAATCCCTCCTAGTGTCCAGGCTGAACAGGACAGAGCCCAAATGCTAAAACCTGGCATCATAATACCCTGCTCAGACCCCAGAACTGCAGTCACAATAAGGCTTTTGCCAGAAAGGCTGTACAACTCATGAGGATTTCCATAATGGCCACTTGTTTGGAAGGAAGGTGAAGGGTCTCTGCTCCTCAACCAACTCCTGCAGAAGGTTTTAAAACATCCAGCAAAACGGGATTTGGACAACCCTGCTGAGCTCAGGAGCCTCATGGAACAAGGCACACTCAGAACCCAGGGCTCACAGACCTCAGTTTGCAAATGAAGCAATGGAAAGAGCACATTCAAGTGCTGCACGACTCTCTTTTCCTGTCTACACTGTGCAAGGAATCCAGGTCACAAAGATATGCAGGAGGATCTGTTCATTGTTCTCTTGAACTTTCAGCAGAGAAGGCAGCACAAAGGCTTTTCAGAAGTTAGAATCCATCCATGCAACAGGCCTACACATTAAATGCTTCAACAAAAACCTGTTTCAATAGTTTTTGCCCAAACCAGTTTCCCCTTCCCCATCTCACTAAGAAATAATTGTATGTGTGATCTTACCCTGGAAAAATCAAAGTGTGGCTCATACTGCCCTCCCATTCCGTAGTTGGCAACCTACAGCATGGAAGGAAGCACAAAGATGCACTGAACTGTAAGGGACTGCTGCTGAATGCATTTGCTCTCAGAAATCCAAAACATGCTCATGAGAAAAAGCACTTTGTGGCAAGATGGTTATCTACAGCACACTTCATTTCTTTCTAGATTGCCAGAATGAGAAACAACTCAAGTGCTTTTTCCCTTTCGTAGTTTAAGGGTTTCTACTTATCACTAAAGCAGCCAGTTTAACCCGAATTAGCAGCAATAGTTTCACCACACTCTTGCTTCCCTCCCCTGCAGAGAAGGCAGCTGAGTGAGAATTAGATTCTGTAGCACTCCTGGATGATCTGATACAAACATGTGCCCCTCCAGGACTACAGAAGGCTCAAAGCAGCTTAAAAGCATCCCCTTGCTTACTTTAACTGACCTTCACACAACAAATCAGGCTACTCTGAGGCTGCATTGAACATCTCCCAGATCCTTAAAAATCCCCTGGTTCCCATGGATAGCCTGTAATTAACAGTACTTTAATGATGCTCTGAGAAAGGAACTCTCAGGGCATGGAGGAAGGGAAGCAGCAAAAGGGCACAGCTGTTCTGGCACTGCTGTACCACTGCTACTCTCCTTCCTCTCCCCAACAGCCAGTGATCAGAATTCATGTGAGACAACAGCAGGACTGGGACAAATATTTGGGTCTTTGAAAGGTTCCAATGGGAGGCAGGTTCAGCTTTTACAGCCTTGAAAACAAACAATAGACATTTTCCTCAAAACAAACTGGCAAATCACAGATCCCTTCACAAAGTTATCTTCCATTTTTTGCTATCTCTACCCTTCTCTGACAAGCACACCCAGGGGAAACATCCACCTGCACCAGAGCCCCCTGACCAGCAGCTCATTCCACCAGATGAGGCCACTGCACCCACCTGCAACAGCTCAGCTGTTTTCACTGTTAACCCCGTGATCTGCTGCATCCTTTGATTCACCTTGGCCACAACAGGATCATCATCTTCCTCCAGCCATGAGCTAGGAGAAGGGAAGGACAGAAACATCATTTTGGAATAGCAACCACAAGAACACATTTCCCAAGGTAGGAAGATTCTTCTGCCCTCGGTTAGATGGCCAAAAGAGCCATTTTCCACGCATTTCTTGGGGAAGCTTTGGTTACATGCAAAGCAGTCCAAGTTTTCAGCTGTAAGCAGGAAGCAGCCAAGAGCTGTTAAGCACAAACCCCTTAAAGCTGAACTCTTCTCTTACCTCTTGGACACCCTGTAGCTTGCCACTGTAAGGACACCAGTTTTGGGATCACGTACTGTGGCTCGTGCCAGCTGTGGCAAAAAAAAATCCCAAGGGGGAAGAAACACATCAACTACAGGATAGAAATTTGTTTTAATCTCATCTTAACCAAAATCAAACCCTGATTTACCCAACTTCAATATGTCACTGGATGAAAGTTAATGCTCCAATCCAGAGTTTGCTCTGATTTCATGCTCAAACAGTACATGCAGAAACACAAGTACAATCCAGCACCTGCATTTGATCCTGGACAAAGAGTCTGACTGACTGCACAAGCCAAGATATCCATTAACTCCATGAGCTGCTTGTTGAACAGGTTTTGAAAGCGCTTTTTAAAACAGCTGGAGTCAATATTAGCAAGAGGCAACAACAACAAGTGTTAACAACACATGAAGCCCAAGTCCCTGGCAAAGAGAAAACCATTGGATACTCCATCAATTTAATCAGCCTTCTCCTCATGTGAACTAAATACCCAACCTCATCCTCAAGTGAAAAATAACAAGTGAAACCTTTTACAGAATGAGTTACAAATTATGGGGCAGGCAAATCCACAGTGGTAGAAAACTCCTGAGGGCAACTCTCAACATTCCCATGCTCAGATTTTCCAGCTGAAGATGCCTGGAACATCCAGTTCAGAGACAGCTGGAGATGTGTTAGTACATGAGGAAGACACCTCTGCACACACACAGCTCACCAACACATTTTATACACTGAGTTTATCATCACATTTAGGCCACATCACCAGATTTGTAGGAAAAATCTGGAACTTGGCAAAATTGCTGAGGTTTGGTGCTGTGGTGTCAGTGACAGAGGGCTGCTAACAACACCCCAGTCACTTGGGTTTCATACTTGCAGCTGAGAACAAGAACTGAGACTCTCCTTTCTTTAACTGGAAGCTCAGACCACATTTAAATTTAACTCCTGCAAACCACAAACACTCCAAATCGTGCCTCCTTCCTTCCACTTAATTATAGGTCACAGAAAGCCTTTTTATTTGCATCTCCTTTGGAGCATGCAGTCATTATTTCCTTCATTTTTCCTCAAGTAAGTCTGCAGCCAGCTTTACAATCCATGTCAGCTGTCCTGTCCCTATACAAGAGTTCTTGGCACAGCTGTTCCTGTAATTCTGACTCACTGTTATTTTGTTCCAGATTTCTCCTCCATAAATCATAACAGATGAGCCAGGCTGCCTGAATGTTGTTCTTCACTTGTACAGAGAAGCACAGCTTTGGGGATATAATTTTGCTTCCCAAACTTTTCATTTTGCTGCCATTTTCAAGCTTGTATACACTTGCTTGATTTCTGCACCTCACATTTGATCTAAGTCAGAACTAAAATAAGCCTGACTACACTGATATTATTCCCTATTTGCTCTGATAGGAAAGCTCCTTCATTAAGACATCCAATCTACACCTCAGTTGGTATAAATGTGACAAATGTGAGGTTTCCTCTCTCAGGGTGCAGAAACCAGCCTTACACCAGGCATTTATTTGCTGGGCTTTGAAGAACCATCACAACACTCTGCATTGGCCAGAAGCCTCATCCAGTTTTCCTGTCAGAGTCTGTGTTTAGTTTAGCAACCATTCCCTTGGCTCTTCCTGCTGAAATTCTGCATTGCTGGAACTCCACAGCACCAAGTTCACAGATATTCATGTCCCTCCTCTCCAGGCCATATTTTTGTCTTTTCAGACATGCCTGGGTTGGAGGTAACATTCAGAATTTTGGGAACAAGGTCCTCATACTTTGATGGCAGACCTGTCTCAGTGCTATAACAGAGTGAAGAACTTTTTTGACCCTCCCCAGTCAGCTCTCATGGATTGCCTGAAAAGCTGGAACCAGTTTTTGGAAGAGGAGTAACAGGGATTGCATTTTGCAAAGCCAGCATGCAAACTCACTTGACTACAGCTACTCCCAATCACATACAGATGTTTCTCTACAAAAAGGATTGGCAAGTGTAAAGTGCAGATAATGTTAAACTGCTTCGACTCAAAAGTAGAAATTTGTTGCAAATGCATTTTAGAATAAAGAAAATGCTCATCTTTCTGAGCCTAAAACTAAAATACCACTTCAGAGTTCTGTCTGAAAGCTTCCATAATTACTAACTAAAATCTCCTGGCAAAAATTAAGCTGTATTTATTAAGGGCCATCTCATCACAGGACTTGCACTTTCCATTTTTTCAGCAGTATCACAGAATTTAAAGCTATTCCTGCAGTTGAGCTATAAACAGACTCAAAAAAAAAACAACTCACAAAATGATTGGTTTTAATTGAAAAGTTTCATCTGAATATTAAGGCTGTGGTATTTACCTACTCTTACAGGGACTGATCCTAGTTCTACACTACAGAGATGATATGAAAAATTCCTCTGACATTAGTAATATAAGCAAAACTCAGCGAGCAAGACTTAAGACTTTCCATAAAACTTTGAGCAAAAAGGGAAAAAAAAAAGCTGTCTTTAGAAAGCTCTTTATTTGATAAAATAGATTAAGTGATATGCTCAGTGTGAATGCTTCCATTTTATCTGAAGCTCTTGGAGTTTTATAGTATGATGTAATAGGAAAAAGTCTCCATTTATGGAGGTGAGAGTCCTCCCTGGGACAGGAGTGTTCTGCCAACACTCCCAGAGCTGGCTGGGAGCCACAGGAGTTCAGCTTCACAAACATCCCAAATTATTAATGTTCTTGGGAAGCATCAGTTTCTCAATCTAACTATTCATGCTTGCATTGAGAAACACCTACAGGAGGCTAATTCTCCACTGGAATTTTAGTAGCATATTTCAAAGCAGTAACCTAAAGAGTGCAAAACTGAACCATTCCTGTATAACCCAAGAAGTGTTCAGCTTTACTTGCCTCGGACACCTGACAGAAAAACTAAGGTGTAGCAACTACTGCTGATGTCACACTGCCAACCTTCTACTGCCAGACAGGTGACAGGGAGGAAATTTCACCTTCAGAAAAACCAGATGAGATAACTACCAGCCTTGTACCAGGTAACTGCTTTTTTATTGTGTGCAGTCACCAGAACTCACCCTATGCATAACAGGCAATGGCTTAGAACAGAAGCTGTGGATTCCAGGACACTCTAAGCAAAAGCACAACTTCTACATATTTTTCTAGCACAAGTTAAAAAAAATCCCTATTTTTCCTTCGCACTTCTGTTGAGGATTGGGCTTTCCAAATTCCACTGAAGTCTGGCTCCATCTCAAAAGGCAGACCTGAGGCAAACTGTACATCTAATGTTATCACTAAGTCACTCTGCCATCCACCTTTTCAGGTCCAGTCCTTCATTTCCTAAAAGCTTTCTAAGCCATTTACTGAGAGCTTTGCATAACAAAGTGCAACAATGCATAAATACCTGCAGCAGCCTGGGCTGTCTGGTCCTACATCACCAGGCAGTTTGGGAATGGCTCCCCTGAGGCTCCCAGCTGCACTGTACCATCTGCAGTGTGAAACCAGAGCTTCCAAATCCTTTGCCTAGTCTTTGCTAACAGAGATTAAAGCATGGAATTAGCAGTCATCAGTGAGATGGAAAAAGGGAAACTTACCCTTGGCTTAGCTAGTTCTTTGATTTTCTCAATTTCTTCATCAGACATGACATCATAGTATCGTACAATATGAGGGCTGTCCCACTCATCTTCCTCCTTGAAGGGAGCTATGAGCAGATGAGGGTTCCTGTTCCCATCGTGGTACCTACAAAACAGCCTTTTTTGCCTTCGAGGTGTCTGAAACAAAATGCCAAACAAAGCACTGTTTGCTCAAACACTTCATGAGCTTAAAACAGGTAAGACAAGACAAGAAAATGAGCTCCATTCCACAAACACTGTAAAAGCCACCAGCTGACCAGCAGATACGGGGTAAGCAGGAGTGACTCTGCAATTTATTGCAAATAAAACCCAAGATATTCCACTCAAGGTACCACTGAGCAACATCTGAAACACTAACCTTTAGGGGAATTAAATCCTAAGAGGTTAGAGATTAGGAAAGAACTACATAAGCAGCCAGCTGTAAAAAGAAGTCTGGTCCTTTTAACTAAGACTATGCAGATTGAACAAATTGATTCTTTTCCCTGCACCAAGAATTAAAGTCATGTTTGTTGAGAGGTACTGAAGACTGGCTGGTCAAAAGAGTCACCACAGAAAGGCAAGTCCTTAAGATGCAAAAGGGAAGGAAAAATGTGATTCCATGTGGCAAAGCATAACCAGCTCTCAGGGGGAAAAGCCTCCTTGTGTATCTGTACACCTGGCTTTGAAAGAGCTGAGCAGACTGAGGAGAATCAATTTTTCACAACCTTTAAGAGGTGCAGCTGAGAGCTGTTTGTGTGTCTGGGATTAAGAGCTAAAGATGGAGAAGTCAAAACATAAGGTACAAATCTCAGCCTGGACAAAACTACACTTAATTTTTTCTAAAAGCAGCTTTACAGAAGGAAAAACTTAACTTGTCCCACCAAGCTTGACCAGCCTTATGCAAAGGCAGCACAGGCAGGAAATTCTTGTCTTTCTCTTACCATTTTCACCCCTTCACCTCTGCAAAGGGCCTCATAGATATCACGCTCTGGCAAGTAGTCAAGGGGCCTCTCGTAGGCTCCACTTTGCACCACTGCTTCTGTCGTTGTCCCAGTGTTGTTTGCTGACTTTTCCTTCTCCTCCTCCTCTCTTTCCTTCTCCAGCAGCTTCTCAAAGTACCTCAGGTTGCTGCCTGCTCTCTCGTGAGTGCTGTCTTCAGAGGGAGAAAAGCACAGAGAACCACTGAGTTCTGCGGCCTCAGGAACTGTCAGCACATACAAGTCTTTGAATCAAGACAGCAGCAACAATTCTTCCCTTCCTAAACTAATTATCAGGCTCCAGTCTGCTCTGAAAGTCAGCACTGGGAAGTTTGTCATTGCAGAGGAAAGGCAGGCACAGTGTGCAAAAGAATCTTTTCTGGAAGAACCCATCACAAAACTTGTATTTCAAGAAAAAAAGATTAGAAGTGTTTGGTCTTCACATTCCTCCTTTCCTCTCGACTTTTCTGCCCAGTTCTACCCAAGACAAGCAGGTCACAGAGCTCACCAGCAGGGATCAGGCCAGCCCTCCTGCTGCATCCCTCCTCTCCCACACTGCACAGACACACTTTAACCAGGGACTGTGCTGGGGTCCAGCCACCCTTCAGCCCCACAGACTCCCCCCAGCTTGGGAAGCTCTGAGGTGTTACCACCCTACAGCATCCATCTCTGGTTGCTCCAGGTTTATCTGGGAGGTATCCTGGATCACCAGCATCTCTGGACACATCATCAGTGATTTATGAATGATGTTGGGATCAATCAGACATCAACAGGTCTTCACCCCACAGAACTGAGAAGGAACCTGTTCAGGGATGTTTCTGGACACTGGAACAGATTCATTCCATTCTCACCCTCCCAGGTTTACTGTGTTTATGTAGTGGCCCCAAGCCCAAAGGTCAGTGCAGTCAGCACTCCTTAGAGCTCAGGCTGACAGTGGCAGATAAGGCAGCTGAGCCCAGAGCAGAGGCAGCTGCTGCTCCCAAGCAGGAATATCAAATCTGCTCCACTGTTTGCTGCTGCTAAGGATTTGCATTCTGCTGTCAGTGCTGAACCCCACTGCAGAGGGAGCTAGATTCAACATTTATCCACACTCTTATAAGCTTTACTCTAAGGATTCTAATGTCTGCAGCAATTAGGCTAGTACATATTTTTCAATAGGAAGGTTTCACCCACGCTCAGGATGCTGCTGACATCGAAACTAAGAGCCACAGCTCATTAAAACACCCAACAAATACATACCACAGTAAATGTTAGGACTAATTGAGGAGGACAGACCTTTCCAGTGCAGGAAGCAAGCAAAACTGGATAGGAAGCAATGATTATTTGCTCACTCAAGAGAAAGCTAGAAACAGTCCAGAAATAAAAGCAGGTTTTAAGAAACTCAATCTGTCCTGAGTATTCAGAAATAAACAAGATCTCAGGCAAAGTGTTCTGGCATCAAAGAGCACCTGCACTGAGGAATAAAAAGGAGTATGTGAAATCAGCAGGACTTCAGAGAAGGTTCAGCACTGTGCCCAAGTCTGTGGTAGCCTCGATGTCCTCTTGAGACAAGCAAGGCTTTAAGCATTACCAAGCAGTGTCTGAGCACACAGATACTGCAATCAGACACTCTGGGGCTTTGGGTAACAACATGGACCAGGAGACAGCTTGTTAAGGATCCTGCATGTATTAATAGACTGTTCTTTTTCCAGGACCCACATTTATCCTCAGTCACCTGCCAGGATCTCCTTCCGGTCAGCTCACCCACGTGTTTGGGCCACAACAGTTCTCAGCTTGCTCCTGGCAACACTCCCCAGCCAGAAAAAGGTGCCTTTTGTTCTCACCGAGGGATATCAGCCTCCTGGTGAGCTCCATGGCTCTGTGCAGGTCCCCAAACTGGAACACAGCATAGCTGAGATAGTCCAGGATCTCCACCTTGCTGACTGCCGTGTCCTCGCCCTCGTCGTGCTGTTTCAAGGCCTGCTCCATCCACAGCACGGTGTGATAATAGTCCCCATCGTTGTAGGCTGTCCTGCCCATGCCAAAGCAGTCCCCTACTGTCAATGTGGAGCTGTATTTTGTTCCTAAAAACAAAGGCAGCTTTGAGCAATCCGCACAGAAACACCTGTGCCTTCAAAGGCATGGGACACATCGAGGAATGTCTGTAAGCACATACTTTTATCACCCAAAACTGCTTCTAAAAGAAGGCTTTGGCAATATTTTAGGTTCAGTATTAAAATGATCACCTTCAGAATTAAAGAGAAAATTCTACCCTAATTCTATTTTAATTCATTCCTTTGGAAATCAAGAAAAGTTTAACAAAATTACAGTGCTCAGTTATTGTGTTTTGTGCTGCAGACAGAGGCAGAGCAGACTCACATCTTAACAGCCTTCACCAAACCTGCAGATTAACTGTTAGGAGGTCAGAGAAGCCTGACCACACACAGAGTCAGCCTGTTCCTCTTTACTGGAGATCTGCAATTGTGCATAAGAAGCTGATGGTCATTTAGACCAACTGGGTATCCATTTGACTGTAACTGCACTGATTTCCAGTAGCTCCAGCTCAGCAGGTGTACAAATAAAAGTAAGATAATCATTAAAAACTCACATATAATAACTAAAAACAGCGTCAGCTCATGTACCCACACTCCAACAAAGCCTGTTCAGTTTGTAAACAGCATGTTGGGAGTAACCAAAACCTGTTTCAGTAAGTCTCTCATTAGCAGCAGCAACAAACATTTATCAGGTCTCAGCTACCAAGACATCCCACTGTCTCACTATACCTTCTAAAACATCTGTGGTAAAAACTGTTAATCCCCATTTCCTAAAGGGGTTTGGGAGAGAATTTGAGGATGTTACAACTTTGTTCAAGCAGAGGAGACTGTGGTGCCCTTACCTGGCAAGTTGCCTCGAGAGAGAGTTTCAGCATCCAGTTTGTAGGTGTCCTGCAGACGCATCAGGGCCTTGGCAGCTCCAGTCTCATCTTCCTCAGTGGGGAAAAACTGGCGCTGAATTGTGAGATTTGCAATAAAGCCTTTGCAGGAAAAGGGAGAGATGTTACTTGCACAGCTTGAATAAGTATCAGTACCAGATTAACACAGAAGAGGAAACATCTGCTTGGGCTTGGGAATTGAGATTCAAATAACCCAGATTTAAAGCCTCTTATTAGGCTCACAAGTTATAAACACATTGTTTTCTGTTCCATTTTAAGAAATACAGTTAATGAGCAAAAGATAAGAGACAAATAACTAAACCCATCCGTTTTCTTGTGTCACAG
The DNA here is from genome assembly GCA_035583235.1 of Hafferia zeledoni. Lineage (NCBI taxonomy): Eukaryota > Metazoa > Chordata > Aves > Passeriformes > Thamnophilidae > Hafferia > Hafferia zeledoni. The sequence goes on along the minus strand of JAWWEV010000029.1, from coordinate 7,468,281 downwards.
AATTACTGAAGTACAATGTGAATCTAATGTCTTTAATTTTCCTGTAAGCTTAATGGTTTTCATTAATTCTCTTGCAGTATCCACAGAGGCAATTGTAGAGTGTGGAAGGTCAATGACCTCCAATTCAAGGGACAGAGACCCTGATCCAGGATCCCCTCAGCAGGGTAGGACCTCACCCAGTGAGAGGCTTAAGCCTGACAAGTAAAACCAGGTGACATTCAGAAATAATTCAATTAACTGCACTACATATCAAGGTTACACAGCAGGTTGGTTGGGCAGAACTGGAGCCATCAGCTGAAGGAAAACCACCCAACCATTTCCACTCATGCAGCAAGAAAAACTATAAAAGGAAGCCTTTAGAGTAAGAATTAGTGACAGAAGTACTCAAAAGAATTGAGTCTTTTATTTCCATCAAGGATGACTATTCCAAAAGGCAATAAAAGTCTCGGCTGGAAAAACTTCCAAGTACCTAAACTTTAGCATATGCTGAGCAGAAAGGGAAAACATGCAATGTCCTGCCTGAAAAACATTGCCACCTCTCCCTCACTTTCAAGGAGTCCAGGAAAAATAAACCTCTTACAAAAATCCCCCCAAAAGCTATAGAAGCAAATTCAGCCAGACACTGACAATATGATGCAAACTCAAGGATTAGTATTGATTTAGAAGGATAAGTTAACAGGATAATATACAGTTGCTCTGTTATCAACAGACTGACTATGGTATCTGCCAGCTGTTAATGATACAAATTCCTTCACCAATTCAGTATGGGACTCATTTGATTCTTAATCTTATCTACTGATCAACATGGTCAAAAAATGGTGATCAACAAGAGAAGGAACAGACTGGGAAAGCAGATGAAGTAGTTTATAAATAAAGGAACTCGGTGCTCAACAGTTGCCACCACAGCTGACAACTTTCACATATCCTGTTCTCTCCCCAAATAAAACAATTAACAGTTTCTTTGAGTCTTCACTGAGATGTGTTTCAGTGGCAACTTCCACTCCCTTGGCTACCAGTACACAAGAGGCCAGTCATCAGTTTGTTCCAAACAAACTCGGCAATAATATTTAACCCCCAGCTGAGCTTGTGGTTTTCCAGCACGCCAGGGGATAAGCAGCTGCCCCAGGGCTGCCCCCCTGGAGCTCCTTACCATTGGTTGTGTCCTGCAGAACCAGGTTTTCCAACTCCAGCCAGTCAGTATTTAAGCGCTTCACAAGCTTGTATGCATTCACAGGGTGTGCCAGGTACCCCTCCGGGTCAGACGTTGATTTGCTGGTCAGGACATCCATTTTTTCAGCCCAACTGGAATGAGAAGTGTGCACTTCAGCCTGAGACCAATTCATGAATGCACATCTTCCTTCTGAAGTCATTCTAATTACACACCTAAATCAAATTATTGCTGTTTTTGCTACCAAAATTCTCTTTCAACTCCAGAAGCATAAAGTGGATTTTTAAAAATCAGAATAGTTTCTTTTAAAAGGAAATTATTCCCCTGCTCACCATTTTAAACTTTCCTACAGCAGGTATGCATCTCACTTGCAATGAGTCTTAAAAACACCAGTTTATATAGAGAAAGAAAAGACACTGTTTTTATCAACACTTAAAGAGGAGTCTGCTTCCCTCCAAAGGGCAGCTTTTCAAGAAAAGAACAATTTGTGTATATGCAACCAGAATTCCTATCATTTCACTGCTCCATTGCCCCATCCTCACCCTACACTCCTAAAGGGAGATCAGATTGACACACACAGCCTGGAATTCCAAAATTCTTTGGAAAGCATGGCTCCTCTTAGAGGCACTCAGCTCTTCTGGACCTCATTTAGCCTATCCTAGAGTCACACCCTAGTGGACATTGCTTTTGGCTAGATAAGCATTAACAATTTTCCCGAGGGACACAGAAATTATCAGTTGTCAGCAAGAGCCTTTCAAGAGCTCCAAGCAATCAGGACGATGTGCCACAGCCAGGTCAACAACTGCAGAGAACAAGGCAGGAGAACTGTCCCTGAGAGGTGTCTGAGGGCAGAGCCAACATGAGAATGAATCCAGGGGTTCAGCATGCACCACTCCACAGTGCCACTGGCACACTTTGCTGTTGTAAGCAGGGCTGGTGGCACACAGAGGCGTTCAGCTCACAGGACAAACTCCTCTGATGTGACCTGTGTCCTCTCCTCAACAGCTCTGGGATGGCACAAGGACCCAGCAAAGGAGGAGCCCAGCAAATCACTGTTTCTAAAGAAGTAAATTCCAAATGATCTCTGCAGCAGGAACCCCTCCTTGCAGGTTTATGGGCATAAATTAAACCAAGTTAGTACCTATGGTCTCACTGTGACCATCTACTGAGGAAATACCAACAGCAGAGAGTGGTGACAGAAGGGTGGGGTGTGACTGAACACAGATAAACAGTTGTGTCACCTTAACTACACAAACCTGCTCCCCTACCTTTTAATCTGGGAGAGCTTGTTCTCTTCTGCTCGGATATATTCCTTTAGGGACTGGACCAAGTCTTTCTCCGCATAAATCAGGTCTGTCATTTGACCTAAAAAGAGTAGGAGCAAATGTTCATCAGCCCTAAAAAAGCAATGAGTTCCAAGTGCACACAAGACAAAACTTTAATGCTCTAGGGCTATGAAAACCACCACAAAGAACAGACAAATTGAGGGTGTGCACTTCAATGACTGTAAACCACAAAATCTCTCAGACATACAGGTCTGGCATTCAAACCCTTCAAGGGCTTTTAAAATCCCAGTTTCAGTGGCTCACGTAGCTTTGCCTGACCCTCCCATTGCCTTTTAGTACTACAAGTGTATGCAAGACAATCAAGATAAAGGTTTGATATTCATACAGCTGTTGAGTCAAAGCAACAAAAGATCCAAATAGTTGCCAAAGCATCTGTTCTACACATGGATACAGATTAGGTCACCCTAATTATTAATCTAACACTGGCATCATTTCAATTTACAGCTTTACAATATGGGTAACTGTGGAAACACAACCTAACATTAAGTACAGAGGAATTCCAGACTAATGTTCATAGACTGACACACACACTCTCTCCTGATTAGTATTAGTGGAAATTGCTAACATGTCTGTCCTAATTGCTGTGATAAACTTGGCTGAGATTTATAAGTGCAGCCACAGCTTTAGCTTCAGCATTCCAAGGTAATTATTAATGAGGCATGATTAAGCAGACAGAAGGCAGCAGGCTGTGCTATTTGCAGAGTTAGGAAAAGTTCAGAAACAGGTAGGAGTAAAGAAAAGGTGATTCTTCGTGGAAACTTTGCATGTAGAAGGCTATTTAAAGAGAAGCAAGTGAACACATGTAGTTAAATGTTGTTCAGCCAGGCAGGGGCACGTGAGGAGGCTGGCACTGAACCCCAGCTCTGGCTCTGGCTGAGCAGCTCCACAGTGGGGCAGAATAACCCACCAGGAGTCCTGAGCTCTGCCATTCAGCAGCACAGCCCCACTGGCTCTAAGAATCCTCTGGAGAACAGCCAGGGGTGGTTAATCAGCCTCGAATGCCCTTGTGCACAGGAAGTCCCCACTCGGCTCCACGGGAACACATTAGACCAAGAAACAGCAGAAAACTCAGTTTCAGCTTCTTTTGAGGCTCTGCCATAACCACACATGATTGTATCACAGCTATTAGAACAGAGGAACTAAATTGTCATTACAATCAATTTAATTTTGGGATTTAAAATAACGTGAATTCCTCAGGATTTACTCAGCCCTAACAAAACACACAAGGTAAGGGGGTTATTAATTTTTCCTCCTGACACCCAACTCCAACTTTTTGAGAAAACAGGAGATTTCAGGTCCTGTGAAAAAACATATTTCACATATTTATCACTTAAATTCTTTCCATAAATCAAATTCAGGACTAAGCTTTTTCTCATAAAGTTGTGCTGTGTTCAAGACACCCAACAATTCCTAATAGAATACAGGCCCCATTTTATTTTGCTGACAGAGGCCCAGAGAAACTTGTATCATGTTGGTCACAGTGTGCAAAGTTACCCAACTGCAAACAAATTGTCCTGATGTTGCAGAAGAGAAGCTTTTCCTAATGCAGACAGTGTTTGGCAGGGCCACAAGGAAGAAAACTGCTTAAACTGTAAATTTTAACAGTGCTGGCAATCAATTAACTACATCACAACATCAAGCACTGGTTCTCTGCACACCTATGGAGGTGAAGAACTCTGCTCCTGTGGGCCACATCAAAGCACAGGTGAAGAACAACCGCAGCCAGGGCTTCATCTTCCAGATGGCTCAAACCTGTAACAAATTAAAAAGGAGGAGTAAAAAATAATTAACTTATTTGTGAGAAAACAATCTCCAGTCATTTTACCCTCATGAAAATTATTTATGTCCTTGAAAGACTGAACTCTAATTAGTGAAGCTTTAAAAAAGTCTTCAGCCACAGAAGCTGTTACTTAACAGTCTCAAAGGCTATCGTGTATACTCTTTGGGATTTACATGAAAGGCACTGGAAAGCCCACACGAGAGAAGTAATGGGAGCAATATATTGTCCACTGAGACAGTGAGAACAAGCTATTTTGCAAGAGCAGCTCAATGCCTTCCATGCACACACAGCTAGAGCTGGAAAATATGAGACTCACAAAATTGTATTATATTCCAATAATAATAAGTCTAAATTAAATGGTCAGACTTACAGCGTGCTATAAAACTCAGTTATATAAAACCTGTCTAGAAACACAAACAGTCAGAAAGCCAAATAGAGAAACAGAGCATTTTGTAGCATGGAAGTGGCAGCAATGGCTGGAAACGTTAAAAGTGAAATTTCCAGCTCTGCTTATTCAAGATGCATCATCTCAGCATATTGGCCTCTGGGCACAGCCCTTATTTATGACTTCTGTATTTCAAAGGCTGTGCCAGTTTAGAAACTCAGCCCCTGGAGGTGGAGGCTGAAAGCAGAGTGTTCTGCTTCCAAAAGCACAGCCTGAGGGAGCTGGGAGGGAGAGCCAGTCTGAGCAGGCAGGGGCAAGTGAAGCAAGGGATGCCAGGGGTGCACAGAGGAGCCTCCTGGGAGCTGGAACCCTCCTGGGAGACCTGATGGCCAGGATCACCATTCCCGGTGACATGATGAGGTGCTGGCACTGCCCTTGGATGTGCCCACAGCTCCCTGCAGAGCTGCCTGTTCACAGAGCAGGACCAGCAGCACAGCCTCGGGCAGGAGCTCAGCTGTCCCACTCCATGCCCGGGGAACACCCTGCACAGTGCCCAGGGGAAGGTGGCAACTCCTCACCTTCATTCAAGAAGCAATTTGTCCTTTTTCCTACCCAATGTAACCAGGTAAACGTGTCTGGAAAAGACCCCTTGCAACCTGCAATCAAATGCAGCAAAAATGCAGCTATTTGGGGCAAAATGGAATCCCTTAATCTGATGAGAATGGGGAATGAAGGTGAGGAGGGAAAATACATGGAATATCCTAAAATTTCAAGCAATGCAGCAAATACAAAGGCATTAAAATAATTCTGGAATACTCTAGCTCGTTGTTCCCTTGGGCTCCACACATCTGCTTGCATGACATGAGGCAGAAGATGAAAAGTGGATATTGCCCTTTCCTTCTGGGATTTTAAAGCCCACAGCACAGCCGAAACCCTCACCCTCAGCTGAGCTCACCAGGGCCAGGGCCACAAACACCAAACACACCAGCAGTGACACCACCATCACTAAGAAGATCAGAAAGAGCTCTGTCCTCTGCTGTGTATTACCACATGGCAAGATGATTGTTGTTAAATTATTCTTTTGATTGCTTTACAAGACTACACAAGGAATCAGAAACATTTACCACAACAGTTTGCAAGCATGAGTAAGCAGGAAAGTGTCTCACAGCATCATAATAAGTCTTCTCCTTTCTCTCTTGTGTTTCTCACCCCCTGCAAACCACATATTCCCAAACTGCTTGTTTAAGTTAGTTCAGAACTGGTACATGGGTAATCTGAGAATTGAGTAAAGCTGAGAGAATAGTACCATGCAGAGGTCTGCCAATACTACAAGCCACAATAAGTGATGTAGCAGAAAGCCCAGCAAGTCAGGAACACTTGGAAAGTACATTAATTTGGATATATTAAGCCTTGTCTGTCCATCTGCATTGCCTGTCATCATTTAGTGGAGAGGTTTTTTGGATGCACAACAGAAAGCCTGGAAGAACAATTACAAGGGAATTTTCCAGTTCAAACAACACAACTCTACACTCTGCTGCACCTCCCCACCATGTTCTCTCATGGCTGGGGATATCTGCCAAGAAGTGCACTTACTCCAGCTAGCAGCTTGTCTTTATAGCAGATCTTTAACAGCTTTACCATCCTACTCACTTGTGCTTGAGTCAATAAACAGAAACTTCAGTAAACATAGAAAGCAGCTCTTGCTGAACAAGCAGGACACCTGGCTGCAGGCTCTGCAGATTGTTTGTACACATTCTTTTCACAGCTGTTCCTGGGAAAACCAGCACAAATAATGAATTACAGGAGGCTGAATAACCACAGTCTTGGACAGCAGGAGTGTGTGTGCACAGACACACGTATGCCTGCCCTGCCCACCCCACCCCACCCCAGCTGAGCCAGCTGCCAACAGAGAGGGCAAGAGGGGCACAAGGGGCATGAGCAGCTCCTGCCTCAGGAATGCAGACAAATGTTTATAAAGCCAGTCTGTTTCCTTCAATAATAATACACCTATGGAAGACAATTACTGCCTATGTCTCTGGCTTTTTTCCTCACTTCTTTACAGTGCAGTACCCTAATGAATCATTGCTCCCACTGGAAAGAGTGTTGTCAGGCTCCAGGGAGCACTGGCAGAAGGAAAAAAGGCTCTTCTAGACAAAATAGACCAGGACGGAATTTTTCTTCACAAGTTAGACTGACTTCTTTATTAAATAAGCTTTCTAAAAGCTCTTAATGAATATGATACAAAAGCAAAGATGTCACCTATAAAAGAGAAGTTGCTTGCACATGTACCAGGGTTATCAGTTCTTACCACTTGGAATTCAATACCCAGTCACGGGAGACTCAATCCAGCTCCCAGGAGCCAGAAGGGAGGACTTTTTTCAGGTCGGAAGAGGAAACAAATACCTATTCCTCATCCAGTGCCTTTAGAACTCAACTTCTGATCAACCTGATATGCTGCAGCCTCCTTTATTCACCACAGAACAAGAGTCCTCCAGCAGCCTGACAGCATAACTAAGAACAGGGACTAAAGAAGCAAGTCCTTCATCCAGGCTCCAAACTTGCACAGACTTCTCGTGCAGAAGAACGAAATTAAGTGGAACCAACATAAGACCAGCCTGTATAATATAAAGAATAAAAATAATACTCTTTATTGAGGTAAATCAGGCCAGAATGTGACTTGTACTGTATGTGAAAAGATTTTGATCACATGAATTACAGAACAAAACCCACAGTCTTCTCCACACTTGGAGGTGACAGCACTCCCTTTGCTGTGGGGCTTCTCTAGGGAAGTTGTGGAACTGGAATGTGAGGAAGCTGCTCCAAACTGCTACCAGCAAAGTCACCTCTCTCTCCAAGGGCTCAGTGAAGGGAATTTTCTTTTCAGAGCATAAGCACTGGTTTCTTGCAAGAAATTAAGGCAGACTACAGTTCCCTGGCTTGCTTCCATTCTTACAGACCGAGGGGGTGATACAGAGTGAAAGTCTGTGACACAAAGTATCACAACTAGATACCACCAAAATATGATTACAATATCCTTTCCCCAAACTACCAGAATACAATGTACAAGCTGACGGCACAAGTAAGGGCTGTCTCTTCCTCTGTGCTTGTCTGTGCTATTAAAGACACCTGCAAAATCACTCCAAACCCAGTTGCTGCCACATGTATCTAAATTTAAAATATCACAGTGAACTCTAACAAGCAAATCACCACTTCAGGGTCACCTCAGGCCACAGAAGAGTTCTTGGTGCACACACCACTGAAGCCCACACGCCAGGCTCTGCCTACGGGCCATCCTCAAACAGTAATTTGAGGTCAGACTCTTGGAGAAGACAGGTCTGTTTGGGGCTTTGCCCAACGCCAGTGTGTTCCACCCTGTGTTATTGCCTGCAGACACAGCAAGCAGGAGTGAGCTGGTGGCACAGATGGGCTTCATCCCTTTCCCCTCCACAAACAGTGGAGCTTCAAGAGTAGGCAACAACCTGCTATCAGTATTGATGGCTGCAGATAGGGCTGATCAGAGTGGGAAATGGTACAGACAAAAAAACTTCAAGACTGCTTACTTAGAGCCAAAAGACAGGCTTAATTGTAAACAGATTTTCAAGATTCTGCCAAGGAAGAGCTTCTCTCAATACCAATCAAGAAAAGTAGCCATAAAACCATCCAGCTTGTAGCAGTATTTCAAGTCTTGCAGATTTAGCCTGACACATAATAGCAGTTATAAAACTATTTAGAAATTATTAAATGCTAAGAAAAGATTAATTTTATCCTAAGAACAAACCCTACACCATTGCCTGAGGACTCTGAGACAGTAATTCAGAGCTGAAATTCATTATCCACATGAACTCAGACACTCCAGTGTTCAACCCCTCCTCTGACCCAAAGAGCTCTTGATTTAAACACCTCTCAGAGCCCCACAAAGACCCTGCTGTTGTAGTTTGGACCTCAGGTCAGGAGTCACCTCACTGTCAGTGCAGGACACGCTCAACCCTCAGACCCACCCAGGGACACACCAGGCATTGCTCCCTTGCAATAGCAGGAACCTCCTCACAAGTGAGTTCGCTCTTCCTCACCAAGTAACTGCTTCCCAGCTCCTTCTCCCACTGCACATTTGCTTCACTGCTCAAGCAGCAGCTTGGGCCAACATCACCACCTTTCTTTACAAGGGATTTAATGTGTGTCTGAAAACAATTACAATTGCCTGGCAAATAATACATTACAATTGCCTTGTGTTTTTCAAAGCAAGCAAAAGAAAATGAGGAGAAGTTGCTCATTTACAAGCATTAAGGATATTCACATTAAGCACATTCATGCACAACAGCAGGCATTTCTTCTAATAAAATAAATTACAACAATCTTAGGAGCCATAATCATCTTGATTAGCTCCCCACAGTTTTTTAACGCCATAGCAGACAGTGTTTCCTCCACACTCCAGTAGACCATAAAATTGATGCCAGTCTCATGCACAGCAAATCCACCTTCCTCTTACTCTGCAAGCTCTGCCCATACGAAGCAGCCTGGAGTCAAATCCCACACTGTTAATGAACACAGTGAGACTCCATGCTCTTTTTCCAGTACAGCTTATTTTTCCAACATGGACTGCATTTTCCTGTGCAAAGCCCAGAACTTCAGTATATCATCATACTTAACATAAACTGCCACTTGATCCCATCCAGCATTAAAAATATCTTCCTGTTCAGAAATAAGGTTGAGGAGGTTTTAATATTAAAAGGTCTACTGTCATTGAACTGTTTCTTCCAGTTAATATCAGCAATTTAATTAAAATCAGACATTGCCTCAGAGGTGTGGGGGTTGACTCTGTTCTAACATCACCCTAGAACGTGCTCCCTTTCCATGCTCCACATTCCCATGTCTCTGACATATAGAAAACCATACACAGACATCAGAACTAGTCATAGGAAAAATATCTATGTTTACAGCTTGCTTCTTTGGAAGTTTGCCAACGTGCACAACATGGAAATTATAAACAGATTGAATTCCTGACTTAAACCTCGACTGAAAAACTTCTTATCCTAACTGGTAAACCCTGCTCCCTCTGCTGTTACTGCCTTTGAAGTACACAATTCCTGCACTGCTTCCCAAAGCATGATTAGTCACATTAAAAAACTGAATCTCAAGACATTATGGCATTAGCAAAAAGCCACATTGGCAGCTGTTGGTGTCACAGCAATGCCAATTCACAGACACAGAACAATGCTCTGCTTGTGAAATACGAGGGGCACTTATTGGTTGCTCTGTATACCCCCAGCATACCTGTGGGATTATTTCCAAGTCCTTAGTGCCAGAAAGATGAAGTATTACCCTGGTAAAGATGGCTGCAGTGGCCTTTCAGCTCAGCTCCACCCTCCCACAGCACCTATGGAATTAAAGAGAAAGAGGTTTTGTAAAAAAATGTCTTCTGTGGAAGCCTACCTTCAGTATTTACTACTGAGGAAGAGGAGGAATTATTGGTTAGGAACACCAAACATCACAAAGTCAGACAGCTCCAAAAATAGTCTATTTACACATCCTCCCTGCTTCCAGGTTACAAGGACATTCTTTGCTGCCTGAAATAAAATCACTCCTGTCTGGTCAAAGGCATGTTTTGCATTACCGTGACATAACGGGCTGCTGTGCCCCAGCTGAGCTGCGCTAACACTGAGGCAGTGCCTTCATCTCTGTCCCCAGCCCGCTGCCCTCGCTGCCCTGGCACAGCCTGGGGTGGCACAGCCTGGGGTGGCACAGCCTGGGGTGGCTGCACCGCACGGGGCGCTCCGCGGCTCGTCCCCAGCTCTGCCAAACACCGGGACGGGCTTTTGGGAAAGCGGGGCTCAGAGTACAACCAAAGGAGACGTGAGCAGCACAGGTCGGGTCTGAATACCTTCATGGAGCTCCAGGCACCGCTTGGGCTGTGAGAGCCTGAGGCAGGCAGGGGTCACCCACAGCTACCGCGGCTGGCACATCCAGCTGGGCACACCAGCCCTGCCAAACCCAGAGGGCAGGGAACGGGGAAACAGCCCTTCCACAGGGTTTGTAACCGCGGGACCGCCAACACGCTCACAAACAGCCCGCGCCGCTCCGCGATGCCACTTTCCCCCCCCCGGGGCCGGACCCATCGGAGCGGGCGCTCCCCGGGGCCCGATGGGCGCTGACCTCGGCTCGACACGGCTGGACCCGCTCGGCAGCCCCGAGAGCGCCCCGGGCACGGCCTCTGGGGGCTGCGGGACCGGGCACTGCCCTCGGGGGGCTCCGCGCCCCTCAGCGCCGGTATGGGCTCGACCCAGCCTGGCTCAGCACCCTGTCCCCACTGCTCAGCCTTCTGTCCCTACTGCTCAGCCTCCTGTCCCCGCGGCTCAGCACCCTGTCCCCGCTCAGCCTCCTGTCCCACTCCGCTCAGCCACGCGCGGGTCCCCCCCATCCCCGCGTCTCAGCCCGTCCCCGCTCCGCTCCTGTTTCGTCCCCGCTGCACTCACTCCTGTCCCCTGGTGCCGCCGGCAGTCCCGTTTCCAGACGCTCCCGCTCCCGTTTCCAGACGCTGCCGGTCGGTCCCGTTTCTAGAAGCTGCCCGGCCCTTCCAGCCGCGCCGGCCCCGCCCCAGTTGAGCGGCCGCCCCGTCCGAAGCCCCGCCCGCCGCAGTGCCCGGCACATCCCGAGCCCCCCGAGCCCCCCGTCCGGCCCTCTCCGCGGCTGTTCCCCGCTGGAATCGCATCCACAGGGCACCGAACGCCGCAGGAGCCCCTGCCCGAGCGCTGGCACGGCCCGCCCGGGCTGGGCGCCCTCCCGGCGGGCTCGCTGCTCCTGCGGCCCCGGCCCCGCGCACACCACGGCCGGGTCCGCAGCTCCTGGTGAGCTCCGGGGGGCTCGCGGGAGGAGGAAGAGGATGGAAATGAAGGGAAACAATGTCAGTGCCGGAGGGTGACGGGGCCGTGCCAGCGGGGGGCTCCCCGTGGGCTCCGCCGAGGGCAGAGCGGCCGGACCCGCCGCGGTCACGGCACGGGGCGCGGGCAGAGCCGGCGCTGGGAGAAGAACATTGCCCAGCCCAGCTCACCAGAACGCCTGACCTACTGTGTTTCCTCCCCACACACCAGTATTCACACCAACACAGAGCGACCATCAGCATCCCCAGTGTTTCCCCTCCACAAACCAGCGTTCACACCAACACAGAGCGACCATCAGCATCCCCAATCATCGCGGGTGCCTTTGCCAAAAATAACATCTTTGCAATAATAAATAGAACCAGGACCCGAATCAGACCATGCAAGACACCAAGAGCAAGTTCTTGCCTTCCGAATTGACTCCATCACAAGTCCATTACCCAGACAGAGATCTAGTGAAACACAACTGAAAAAGCAAGATTTGGGGGGATGACTCACCATGCCAGAATCCATAAGGAAAGTGGAAAATATGGAAATAAATATCTAACATAAGGGTGTAATTTCACTGATGCTTTTAGCAACTGCTAATATCACAAACCAAAATAAAAGGGTCCAGCTGTCCTGTCACTGGAACATCCTAACACAGCTCCATATGCTGCAAGTACATACAGTTTGTACGTTACCATTTATCAGGGTAAGATTAATTTCCATCACATATTTAGAAAAAATTGCATTACTGTCAATGAGAGAAGTGAGCTGGGATGGCACTAAAGATATTAGTACGTTTTAGAGACTGTAAAAACACCATTAGTCTTCAGAGACAATGACATGATTCAGAGCCAGATTCCTTAGTTCTGATGCTTCTTTTTAAACCTATTTTTATTATAGAGTTGTTGCTCTTATGGAGAAATAGATTTTTTTTCCCTGTGTTTTAGTGGAAAGGACTGAAAATGTGTTTGTAGAAGTGTGTTGGGTTTGCATGGTAAGGTTTTGGAAGTGGGAGGCTACAGGGGTGGCTTCTGTGAGAAGCTTCTGGAAGCTTCCCCCATGTCCAATGGAGGCAGTGCCAGTGGGGCCAAGAGGGACCCACTGCTGGACAAGTCTGAGCCCATTGGCAATGGTGACAGTGTTAATGTATTCAAGAAGGACAAAACCAAACCTGCACACTTGCAGGCAGAGAGAGGGGTGAGAATATGTGAGAGGAACAACTCAGCCTGGAGAGCTATGACATGGAGATCTGCTTTAAAACCAGGAGAATCAAACATCCTGTGTGTGTTTCACACCCTTAGGTTGCTTTAAAGTGGAGTAAAAGTCCCTTTGCAGAGAGCTTGGCTGCTGGATGCACACACAAGTATTTTTGGATGCCCTCTAGTCTCTCATATTACAAGGGTTTGTCTGAGACTTTAGCAAAGGAAATATTACAGCTATCTAAAGAGTACTTACATTGTGCCATATAGTATTTCCCATAAAACAAAGCACTGAGTCAGAACGGAGGAGTCAGGGATGTGTCTGGATAACAGAACTCTCTCTGACCTCAGCATAGCTCAGGTTTCTCCCTGAAACTGTAGCTAAGAAGTACATGTGTAAAAAGGCCTCGTACATGAACAAATTCTAAATTTAGCTGTGTGTCTGTTGCTCTTCCTTTGTTTTTCATGAATGAAAAAATAATCACATGAGATCCTAGAAGAGCAAGGATGGAAGCCAAAAGCCAAGGCATGCCAGCATCCAGTCTCTGCTGTGCAAAGATCCAGCCAAAAAGCTGACTGGTGTCTTTACATCAGCCATAGCTAAAAGATCCTGCCAGGCTGTGGAGATGCTGTCTGATGAAGCATCATTTAATAATCAGTCTTCCTTTAGCATGTGCACAGATGGATCTCACAAGCTGAGGATTCGGTGTACCAAAGGAAATACAAAGCAAGGGGGATTTTGAGGTGGGAAAATGAGGTATGGAGGGGGATTGAGTATTCTGACCCAGCTGCAGCCCTGGGCTTGGCACTGTCTGATACCAGCTGACAGCAACATCACAGAGCATTTCCTGATAGCAGAATCCCTGAGCATTTGTCAGGAAGCCATCCTGAACAAACCCTCTGAGCATCAGAGAAACATCTCCATTATAAGAAGGTGGGACTAAGATGCAAGATTGGCCAAACACTGGGAAAAGGCTGCAAGGCTGGACATGCACAGATCACCACAAACAGACTTGGCTGCAGTTTCCTCTTGGAATAACACACTGTGCACAGTGGCAACCAGAAGCTGCACCAGGTCACTGCACATCCACAGAGCAGCTGCACACACACAGCCCACCCACAGCTCCACACGCTCCCCCTGCTCTCTGCTGGGTATCTGCTCTCTGGATTGCAGGTAAATTTGTCCAGCAGCCAGCTCAGGTCAGATCAGGTGTCTCTGCTCGAGACTGCCCTGCACAGGCTAAAACCCCACAGGGTGTGAAACACTGAGGTATCAGCTGTACCACTCTTTGTCCTCTGACAAAACTCAGAGACCTTGGCTGCAAACTAACTCCTGCTCTGAAGCTCTCCTGAGCAGTCTGACCTCTGCCAGGGTTCTCCTGGATGGCCAAAAGGCTCTTAGCCCTTATCCTGGTTTGGGAGCTCAGCCCTGTGGGGCCCTGAGCCACCCTGGTGCTTGTGCAGCTGAGTGAGAGCTCTGGAAGCTGCGGGCAGTCAGGAATAACTCAGTGTTATTCAAGGCTGCGCCCCTTGAGGACACCAAAGTGCAACCCAGAGAAGTGAAAGGATGGGATTTATGCCTTAAATTCTGCTGCTGATAATCTCGACGAGACTCAGCGTGAGATAAACACACAGCATTCAAAGGGAAAAGTGTCACACGGATCGTGTCTGTGTCTGTGCCAGGGTACCTCCAGCTGTGCCTGTGCCAGGGCTGGGGGACTGAAGCTGCTTTCACCGGGAGTGCTGGGAGGATCAGCCCGGGGAGGAACCCGACGGTTCGTGTTCCTGTTCAACGCAATTATGGTGCACTGGAGGCTGGTCTGGCACCGCCCTGAGCCGTGCCCAGCTGCACGTTCACAAGGTCATTTAAACTTCTACAAACACAGAAATAACTAGTACTTGCCTGACTGGCTTATTTAAAACTGCTCAAGTGCATCCATACAGAATTAGAGGTGTCTGACTGCAGGGAGGGGAAAAGATACACATTTGCCCCTTCTTATTTCAAATGACACTGCACGTTTTAATTAGATTTGCAAATTGTTCAGGGATGCCCAAAAGAGCCAGGGGATGTAGGGATGTGAATTGCATCTGAGGGGCTTGTAGGGAGCGAGGCAGCTTTTGTAAATGATGTTCTGATATTCTGTTCTGAAATCTGCCCATGGGCACTTGGTGTGGACAGCTCTGAGGGACTGTGGACTCTGTCATTTACATGCAAAGGAGGCACTGTGCAGGCTGAAACGTTTTAAAAACATATCCACATTTTATGCTTTTTAATCAAAATTTGTCCCCTGCCTCAGCAACTGAATAAACCCTTTTGTAAACTTGGCTGGCAGGAATGATGAATCACTCTGTGTTCTCTGTTTGAACTAAGAAGGAAATTGGAGCCTGAGGAAGATGCTGATTCCTGCAGAAAGACACATTCCCTCCTCCCTGTGTCACGGAGTGGGAGTGATGTGGAATGTACCTGGGTGGATGGCAAGCAGGCACCTGCCAGCACTGCCCATCAGCCCTCGGAGTTCCCCACACAGCAGGGATTCCCAGTGCCAACTGACAGGAGTACAAGCTTTGAAGTGGCACAGCCAGATCAGCCCTGCTGAAGCTCAGAAAGGACCTGCAAGGGATTTAACCTTGAGGCACCTGTAACACGGGTTTGTGGAGGAGAAGCACATTTTGGTGTGGAATAAAGTCCAGGAGGGAATGTGGAAGAGGACTGGGGTCATCCCACGCTGCACTGGGGGCCCTTCCTCTGCCTGCCCTGGATTTTAACACAGATTCTGTACGAGGCTGAGCAGCCAATGTAAAGGCCCTGTGAGTCATTCCTTCACAGAATGCAGCATAAATCAAATCCAGAAATAGGAAAGGCCAGCCAGTCACATTAGTCTTTTTAGATTTAGGGAAAGATGTAGTTAAGAAATGTGGGGAAAAGGCATTACGAAACCATGAAAAAAAAACCCACAAAAAAATCTCAACTTTTATTTTATTTAGGCTAGTAATTATTGGATGAAGAAACAGACCTTAAAAAACCCTCCATTTTGGACCAGGCTGAAGTCAGATCTGGATGAAATCTTTCTCTCTGGAGAGAGGGTAATTTGCAGTCACTAAGCTTTAGGTGCAATCATCTGCTGGGCAAAGCTCCTGCTGTGTGTGTGGGTTTTCCGCATGGAACTGAAGTATATTTATCCAGAAGAGATTCCTCAAATGAGGAAAGGGTCACCACATCTGGTTGTTTTTGTTTTTTCTAGTAGAGGCACCAGCCTGGGCCAATGCTGCTGGAGGCTCTGTCTCATTCAGCATCAGCCTGTGCTGGCCTGTCACATCCTGTCTTTGCACAAAACTTGTTTTATAGATACCCGGGAAGGGAAATGCAGCTGATGGAAAATGCTCATGCAGGGGGCTCATTATTAGCTTTGTGCTGAGATTCTGAAACCTCAGACCTCAGAACTGAGATGCTAGGGAGGATGGCAGCATCCTTCCTGAATTTGACCCATCACAGGTGTAAGCTCTGCTCTGACAGACTCACGACCTCCAGACCTGCCAGCAAGCAAAGGGAACATTTCTTTCTCCAGCTGCAGAGCACTTAGTCCTTTAGCTTCTCATCATTCTCCTACAATATCCCTTCATTTGTGTTTTGTATCACTTGTGGTTCATGCACAAAAACCCAGGCCAGAAGGGAACAGGGTCAGTCTTCTTCCCAGAGGTCCCTCCTTTCCTGTCTGTTCTGGAGCTGCTCCTGCCAAGGATTTTCCCTGAATTCCCATTTCAGTGCTGGAGCAGGGCAGCCCTGGCAGTGTGAGTCCTGATCCTTCATCTGAGCAGCAACATCTGCCCAGCAAAAGGCAGTGGTGGAATTGTTAACTTGTAGAGTTCCTGAAATCCTTTCTGGCACATCACTCCATTTTAAAAATATTTGGCTGACTTGAACAGTAGATCTTTATTCCTTCCCAGGCAGAAGAAGAGGTACAGTGTGTGCACTGTATACTCAGCAGAAGTAAACAGTGAATGCCTGAGCGTGGACATTATGTAGAAGTATTAAATAAGGCACTGAACTATTTTCTCTGCAACTGCTGGAAGGGGAAAACACATCTTGTACATAGGCCCATGCTCCAATTCCATAGGTCAAGTCACACCATTCACTCACTGGGGTTATTCCAGAGCAAACCCCTTCCCTTGCTGTGCCTGTGACAGGACACACAAGGCAGTCCCTTCCTGGCGTGACCCAGGGAGGGGCAGGAGGCAGAGACTTCTCTCACAACGACTGGTCCTACAGTAAATAGCACGTGTGGAGGCACCACTCAGTTCCTCATTTCCTAAGCACATTTGAGTGAACCCAAGAGCATCAATCAGGATGAGCTGTGCTCTTCCCTTACACTAGAAAATCATCAACAAGAGGAGGAAACCAAGTAGACAGGCAACAGATTTAAACTGTGACTGCAAGAAAAGCAATTGCATGTCTGTAAAGACTATATGCATTTAACAATTTCTGGCACTTGAACAGTTTCCAGGGTTTTACATAGGCATTTTCATAATGCCTGATATTCTTGCAATGCTATAACTGTGTGGTTTTATTTCCTAGTCTATTCTTTGTTAAATGTCTTTGCTTCAGCTCTATTTAGCTATTAGTGAGCTGAGTTGTTCTGTTTAATGAAGACTTCAAGCTTCATGTTTAATGAGAAAAATATTATGTTTTGAAAATGTGTATTCAAACAACCAAAAGGCTGATAACAACACCTGCTGTAAACATAAAAAATACGCCTTGGCTTTTTCACTTGTCTAGAGCTGGATGGGAATTCAGAAGAAAATTAAACTATATTTTCTCATTTCTAGTTCAAGAAACACATTAAAAGACCATAAATTAAGTCTCCTTTCACCTTCCCAGCCTGCTCAATCTTTATATATTGCCTGTATGGGTGTGACAGAGCAAACTTGTCACAAGGTAATCACACAAATTACAACCCTCTAAAAATTTCAGAAGAAAGACTCTAATTAGCAAAGTTTCAGGCTCCAAGAGATGAAGCTCTTTTTAATTAGCTGTGGAGATGACCCTGGTATTGTGGCCTAACAAGCTGTCCCTGTAATGAATTGGAGAAGCCCAAAATGAAATGCCCCACCCCGGGCACAGTTAGTTTTTGTGCCTGGTTTTTGGGCAGGATGCAGCCTGTGGCCCAGCTCTGCTGCTGTGGGTGCAACCCCAGTGCACACTCTGCCCGTGGGCAGCTGGTGGCCAGGGCAGGCTGGCAGTGTGGGCACAGCTGCCCAGCTCCCAGCAGGGCCTCACATGGCTCCAGCTGCCCTTTCCACATCACTTCCTGGCACCATTTTGCTGCAGAAAATTAAAGGGCACTCTTGGGCTGCTGGAACTTCCCCTTAGAATCATAGAATACCCTGAGCTGGAAGGGACCCACAGGGCTGATTGAGTCCAACTGCTGACCCTGCATGGGGCACCCCAACAATCCCACCGTGTGTCTGAGGGCATTGCCCAACCCCTTCTGGAACTCTGAGCAGTTTGGTTGTGCAAAGTGACTTCTCATGCCTCACTGTGGCAGCTTTGCCCGTTTATTTCACAGGAGTTTATTCTCAAGGCAACCCTGTGGTTTCGAACATGAGACTGGTGTTGTGTTGTACCAGCAGTGCTGCCCAGCTCCCCTGACACCCCGGGAATTGTCCTCCCCCCGTTCTGCTGCCCAGCTCCCCTGGCACCCCGGGAATTGTCCTCACCCCGTTCTGCTGCCCAGCTCCCCCGGCACTCCTGGGAATTGTCCTCACCCCGTTCTGCTGCCCAGTTCCCCTGGCACCCCAGGGAATTGTCCTCCCCCCATGATGCTGCCCAGCTCCCCCGGCACTCCTGGGAATTGTCCTCACCCCGTTCTGCTGCCCAGCTCCCCTGGCACTCCGGGAATTGTCCTCCTCCCGTGATCCAGCTTCTTTCCCTCCCCTGCAGGAAGGTGTCGGAGCTGTTCTCCCCAGCAGCCCACCCACCCTCTCCCCAGGGCAATAAACCGCCGTTTTTCCTTCGGGCAGCATTAATTGATGATGCCCAGCCCGTGTCCCCGCCCTGCCCGCGCCCCGCCGGGCTGCGCTTCCCGCAGCGGCCGGGAGGGAGCACGCCGAGCCCGAGCGGGATGCACAGAGCCGGATGAGCCGGATCGTTCGCTCCCTGCGGGAGCTGGATGCCTTCTCTAGCCCTTCATGCTCGTTTCCAGCCTAAAAGCCTCCATGGATGAAAATTAACATTGAAATAATGAACACCCTCCTCGCTGTAGGTGCTCAGAACAGCCCCATTTCCCCGGTAGCTGTGCCGGCTCCACAGGGCTGGGGTAACACGGCTGTTCCCCTCGAAGGGATGAGGCTGGGCCAGCCAGGGAAGCTGAACTGGGTAATACTCAAGTACTTGTTACCTCACATCAGACTGAAATAAAAATTCACATTTTCCCAGCATGTTGTGGCTACTCATGTAGGAAATGTATTTCACTGAGCTTTATCTGATGGATTTTTAACCTGACACCAGCACTTGGTTGGGCGCTACCAAAGTAACTTGCCCAAAATTCAGAAAGTGGGTTTAACAGTTCCAGCAGTTTTGTTATAGCCCAGCTGGAAATCGATAGGTAATTTTTGTATTTAGGATGTGTGCCATGCTTATTTTAAAGTAAAAGAATGGAATCGTGTTCTACAAAACCTGAGGATCTTAGTTTTATCCTTAAAAACATTAAACATTCCCAAGTACAGGCCAGTGATTGACTCGGCATCTTGATGGTGAAACACGGAATTGATGGGATCAATAACAATGGGTAATGCCAGGGTTATTCTCATCTTGGCAGAATTATTTTGGATTAATCTGATTTAGCTGAAGGGAAATCTGCTGGCCATGAAGGGAGGGTTTGTGACAGCCTCTGGGACTCACTGGCACAAGCAGAGTGGTATCTGGATGGCACCAAATGCTGCCACAGCTCCTACTAAATGCAGCCTTTGTCACCACTCTGACAGGGTGGCCAAGAAACAAAGAGCAGGAAAGAATGAGCTCCCCCTTGGCACTCACTCCCCAGGGACCTACAGAAACTGCGTGGCCTGAAAGAGCCTGTTTCTCGATTAATTTACTTAAATTAGCATAGTCGTTTTCTGGGTAGGGACTCAGGTGAGCAGGAAGTCATCATTAGTCAACCCAGCCAGCCTGGGGTTGCATCACAGCCTGTGCTGGGTGAAAAAACAATTGAGACACAGCAGGACTATTTCTTTTCATAGTCTTAGAGACAGTTTCTCAAGGAAGGCAAAGTGAATAGACACCAAAGTTCATCCTTTTAGAGCCTGAACATTCCTCTGCGTCCTTGTCCCTCTTTGACTGTGAACTGACCACCAGCCCCTCTCCCTCCTCCTGCCCTTGGGTTTGGGTTGGCTGTGGGAGGAGGTTGTGAAGGAAGCAGGGAGAAATAGCATAAAGGGAGAAGGAATGGGGTTGCCTGCAAACCCTCTGTGTGCATCCTGGAGCATGTCTGAGCCTGGGGGACCCTCTGCTCCCTGCCCTGGGTCAGACCTTCCCTCCCCTCATGGAGTGTGGCCACCATTGGCCACCTGCACAACACCAGCAGAGCCTGAAACACACACTCTCTGCACACAACCTCCAACCCTTGGGAGGGGGCAGAGCCTCCAGGGATGAAAACCTTCTTGAGAGACAAAGGCAAAAAGAAATTTAAGCCAGCTCCTGAAAGCTCACACATGCACACAGTGCAAAGGGCAATGAACAGGTTAAACACACAGCAGGAATGCAGCCAGTCCTGAGCAGACACTCTGTCAGCTGGGCAGTGTGTTTAGCACAACCTCCCTGCACCATTTTTTCAAACACTCTCAGAGCTCCCATGGACAGTGGTCAGCACGTGACACTGCCCAGCAGCCCATCCATAACCTGCTCCCTGGGGCTGGTATGGCAATAACCTGACCCAGCCAGGCTGGCACTTGCCCAGTGCCACTGTCAGGGCTGCCCACTCAGAGCTGAGGGAGCCACGGTGTGATCAGCCCACCTGCCTTGGACTCTGCTCCTCAACTCTCTCCGTGTTCCTCCTGCTCCGTGGATACGTTTGGCTGTGCACTCTGGCGACACATCACAGATGTGCATGTTGTACACCAGAAGAAGACCAAATTCTCACCAGCTTTGAGGAAACAGTAATTCTGAGGGTTCATCAGGGCTTTGTTGGGAGCCCACTTCATGTTGGGTGTTTCCTGTGCCTTGGCACAGCTGGAGTGGCAGCTGAACTGGAGCATGAAGGCCTTGCTGTCACCTGCCCCTCACCTGTGCAGGTGGAAATGACACAAGGAAGAAATGATGGGAATTGGCTCCTCATTGTGGCCTCACTGCAAAGCTGCAGAAGTCCATAATTTTGTTCTAATCACATCAGACAAACAGAGGGTGAATTCCAGTGGTGGAAAAGGACTTTGGGAGCGGAGGATGCTGGGTCTGGAGCTGGGTGTGACTCTGGGCCCAGTTCTGCCTGCATTGGTGGGAACCAGCCCTGGCTATTTCAAGTACCTGCAGCAGCACCAGGGGGCTCAGCAGACCCCTGCTGTCTGCAGGACACATACAGTGCACTTTGACCTTCCTACTCCTCTGTGACCTGGCCTTTTTACAGCTCCAGATGTGCTCACTAACCACAGAATTATTCAGCTCCTCTTTGACTCCTACTCATTCCTAAATAAAAGCAGCCCAGTGATCAGACTGGGAGATGAAAAGCCCTCCTGGCTAACATCTGGGTGCAGCCTGCAGACTCTCCTGCATTAGTATGGTAACACAAGATATTTATTTGGGCTGAAGGCAAATGGACTCTTTCATTTCTCGATGAAGTGTTTTACTCACAGAAGTCACACAGAAAGAGTGGAATACATCGCCCCATTTATTAGAGCAAGCACATGAAAATTCACATACAATATAAGATTGTCTTATGAGACAGTCATAAGAGGGACAATTTATAGTTAAAGGTCGAAAGAAACAGAAGACTAACCCACAGAGCAGCTCTTGGCGTTTTGTGTCTCATTCTTTTTCCATGTCATTGTTCAAAGGCAGAATTCTGGGCATCCTTCACAACAGGCAGCCCTTCCGCCCTCCCATGTGCTGTAATTCTGGTTCCAGCTCCCGTTCCCATGGCAACAAAACTCAACAACATTATTGGTATTTTCCATACAATCCTGCAATTTCCCCTGTGCCCAGAACAGAGGGCTCTGTGACCAAAGAGGGGATCCAAGCATGGGGGCAGGCAAGAATTCTGGCAGTGTTGGAGCAAACAGAGCACCAAATTGAAGGGTCAGCTTTAGATCCAACACCCAACACCGAGCTGGATGGACCCATTTGACTTCTCATGCAGTGGTACCAAAGCCCAGTCACTCCAGGCTGCTCAGGCAGCTGAGCAGTGCCTGACATCAGGAAAGAGCACCAAAAGCAAGGGATTAAAGGGTGTAAACCAGATGTAAGTGATGGTGGTCTGCTCTACTGTTACAGTTCTGTTTCCAGTCTGTTCATTACAGCATCCAAAATGCCAAATACCTGTCCAGGGATAGTTCTGCAGTTCAAGCTGCTCCCTCCACCATGAGCATCTCTGTGGATGGGTTATTAGATGACATTTCCCCAGCACAGGACTGTGACCCAGAGAATGAAACTGTACTCAGAGTGGTTATTGTAAAACTGATTTACACAGAGAGAGTCATAAATGCCACTCTTTCTCTCTAAAAATAAAGGAGGATCTTTTTAAAACCAAATGTGCAGGAAAAGCCTGATTTCAAACATTAGTTACAAACCACAGAAATGAAGAGATTATGCCCAGTGTGCCAAAAAGTAGAATTGTCAATGAGAGGCTGTCAAAGGCCATTTACTTCATGTCTCTGCACTAAAATGGAATGGCTTGCATGACTCACATCCTCACCAGCTGGGGCCTCTCCCCCAGCAGGCACAGCAGAGGGGTTCCTTCAGTCCTCTCACATCCAGCTCTGCCTCTGCTCCAGTGCCATGCTGTGTGTCCTGGCAGGGCTTGTGCAGCTGGTGATTTGTTTGCCCCCCGCTATTCTCAACAGAGCACTTGTGTTTCTGAGGAGTTAGTCCAGAGAGTGCACCCCAAAACAGCCATGGATGCACAGCACTAAGCCTAAGTCAGTCCAGCAAATGGCCAAAATTCCGCTGCTGGTCTGACACCTCTTTCCATCTGAAGGGATTTTTTGCCTGGGGGTTTCATATTGGATGAGTCACTTTTCCTTTTAACCTCACAACTTCGAGTGCATGGATGTACATCTGTCATCCCAGCCACAGCTGGGGTAATGCAGAGGTCAAAGGGATAAACAGCAGAGAGGCTTTATGAACACACTCCCCCACAAAAAAAATCCCCTTTGTGGCCAGGACACAAAAATCACACAAAATCCATCAAATTCCTTACTTGCGTAATTAGTACTATTATAAAAAGGATCCTATGCTGACTTTCTTTTCTTTTTTTCACATCCTTTCTAAAAGCCTGTGGAATAGGGAGGATTCCCTGTTTTCCATGTCCTCCTGACATGGTGCCAAGCAGCAGAGAGCAGCTGAGGCCATACTTTGTCCAATAACCCAAAAGCCAACACACTTGGCAATGAATATGCACAAGATGTTATGGTCATTCTGATACAATGAGTGGGTTTCATTCTAGACCAGTCTGTTTTCACTGCTCTTAGAGTTTTCATGGCAATGCTCTGGCAGGGTGATTATTTTCAATCACAACCAAGTTAGCCATTTGGTCCTTGCTAACACCATTATTACACTAAATTATCAGGAGAGCTTGAAGTCCCTGCTCACATCTGCTGTCCACCCCAGAGACCAGAAATAAGGTCCCAGCACTCCTAAATTTGCACGAATTTCCTGGAGGTAGAGTCAAGTGCATTTCTGCCTCTGTAAATTCTCCTGAATTTATTAAAGTGAAGTTTGGAAAACGAAGCAGGGAGCAGCCCCGAGGAACTGCTGGGGATTACTGGCTGTGTGGAGCTGTTTGTAGAGGGGGGTATTTGCAGCAGAGCCAGCAATCAAACTGCAGGGATGTTCAGACAGGGATGGCAGCCCTGGAGGGGGGTGGTGACAAGTGAGGATGTGTTCCCTGCTCTCTCATGACCCACTGCACCATTGCCCTCTGCAGCCCATCCCATCCACACTGGTGCACCCATTGGGTTCCTTTTAGGAACCTGCTGGTGTTCCCTGCAGATGGGCATCCGCTTTGATGATGGTCCTTGTCTGGGCCTGTCCTCTCTGCTGTGTCTGGAGTGCTGGGTGAAATGGATACACTCTCAAGAATCCACTCCTGCATTGTCTGAGCCAGTAAAAATCGCCATTTAAGAACCACCGCAGATTCCCTCAAATAAACAATTACCAATGAGTCAACATGTGGGGCGGCAGCTGAGCTGAGACTAATTGGCAGAACTTCATTAGCAGAGGTGCTCTCCAGACTGAGGCAAGCAGAGAGGCTGCTCCCAGGAGCTGGAGGGACTCACTGCACAGGCACTATGCAGCATCAGGGAGGGCAGCGAGGGGCAGCTCCCCGTGGTGCCCCCCAGGCAGGAGCAGCCCAGGAGGGCACCGCTGGCTCCAGCCCCCCCCAGGGCTGTTCTCCCATCCAGGACTCACAGCTGCAACCACCGTGAAGGTGCTGACAGGAATTTGGGGTCTGGCTAAAACGCCTCCATGCATTTCATGCCAGGACACAGCGCTGTGAACAGCTGGAAGGGAAGGAGAGGCAGCAGCTGGAAATAAACCCTGTGGAGCCAGGGCAAGCACAGCCCGTAACAACCAGCTGATGTAAACCCAAAGCATATCTTTGGCAATTAATTAACAGGATTCCATATAAACAACCCCAGTGGTAACTCTAACTTGTCTTCTGTTGTAAAAACAGACTGAGTCCCAAAATGCTGCAGCCTGAGATTTGTAATGTCCCTTTTGGCTACAGTCACACAGACAAAAGGGGAAAAATTTGCAGGTTGGGCTCAAGGAATAAATAAATGAAGAGTAAATCCTTATGATACTCAGAGCCTATTTCAAAAGTAAAATAAAATACATCCAAGGTAAAGATCCATTCATTTTAATGAAACATTTATTTAAATTTATTAGAAACCCAGATTCTGTAGGGCTTTGCTGCTGCCCTGAGAATTCAATTATAACAGTATATTCAGTAGTCAAACTCAAATTTATCAAGATTGGCTGGGTTCAACTCAAGATACACAAAATACACAGAGTTGTGTAACACATTTTCTTAACAGGATCAAATTCTTCTTCCTGGTCAGGTTGTTATTAATAGTAGCACTACATCAACAGTGAAGACCAGCATTTGTGAGCTCCTGGTCTTAGAGCATAAAAGCAAAAAGCCTAAAGCTAAAAAAAAAAAAATCTTTATATTTTTTTCCCCTGGAAATCACAGCAAATGGAATATATAATTTCTTCCATATTTAGAAAACAACAGGTTTCCTCGAGGTTATCCTGAAGTGAACTCAGTTTTGGGCCCCAGCACAGCCACAGCAAGTTAAAAGCCATCTTTCCACTCACTTCAGTGGGAACCAAAGACATGTGAATAAAATGTTGGCACATCTTTAACAACACAGGAATTTTGTACTCAGTCCTGTAGGGAGTAATTCCTTCATTAAATGCAGCAGAAATACGGGCCTGTGCTAGTTATTGTCCGTGAAGAGAAGCAGGTGCTCCTAACGTGACTTCCAGACACTGGAGGAGATGGAGACCCAGCACAGCCTGAGCTCTGGCCAGCAGGATTGACGTGGAAAACACCCACCCTGGAGTGCTGGAATCCCTGTGTGCTTGGGAACACCCAGCTGGGAGAGCAGTGAGCACCAGGGGAGCCCCAGCCCCTGCAGGGGTGCCCTCCTGGGCTGGCTCCTGCTGCTCCTCCTGCGGCAGTGCCAGCTCCCCGGGGCACAGCTACTGCTGGAGAGAGGGAGGGAGCAGGAGGGTGGGGTTGGCTGAACTCACAGGGCTGCAATCTGAAAGGCATGGACTGTGCTTTGGTTCCCAAAGACCTCCATCAGCTCCCTTTAGTTCTGCACCTCTCAGCTTTGCAACCTGGAAAACAGTTCTTTGTCTGCATCTCACAGCAGGATGTCCAGACTGCACCCGTCAGCCCTGGGGACACCAGGAGGGGGGACATGGCAGTTCCTACCCGGGACCAGCTCTGTGCTGGCTGGAGGGACAACCCAGGAGGGCAGGAAGACAGGCTAGGACTGCAGCGGGATCAGAGGGACACAGCAGGGGCCACAGAGCTGCCCCAGGGACAAAACACAACCTACAGCTCTGCCATCAGCCCAGCCCCACAGATGGACAGTCATTGAATCATGGAATAGTTGGGGTTGGAAGGCACCTTGAAGATCATACAGTTCCAACCCCCTGCATGGACAGGGACACCTTCCACTGTCCCAGGTTGCTCCAGCCTGGCCTGGGACACTTCCAGGGCTGGGGCAGCCACAGCTTCTCTGGGCACCTGTGCCAGGGCCTGCCCACCCTCACAGGGAAGGATTTCTTCCTGATGTCTAGTTTAATCTCTCCTCTTTTGGTTTTAAACCATTCCCCCTTGTCCTACTACTATCTGCCTGCATAAAGAGTCACTCTACCTCTCTTTATTAAACACCCTTTAAGTACTGTCAGGCCTCAATGAGCTTTCCCTGGAGCTTTCTCTTCTCCAAGCTGAACAACCCCAGGTCTCTGAGCTACAGAAACAGGAACTACTGCCACAAAAACATCTCCTTACACTAAAAGGCCCAACTCACAGTATCCCACTCACCCCCACCACATGATTTACTATTTATTGCAATCATGGTTTATGATATAGTATGTTTTGCTTCTGGAGGAGATGAAGCACCATTTTCAGCAAAGCAAATGCATTTGCACTCACTCAGAACTGTTAAAGGCATTTACACATCCAGCTGTACTGAGGGATGGAGTGCAGGGAGTATCTGGCTGAACAAGGCCCGTGGAAAGCAGGACTAAACATGTGCTGTGGCACAGCAGTGACCCATTCCTGTGGATACACCATGTCAGGAGGTGTGTGCTGTGCCTGCACGGGGTGGATGCTGCATGAGTGTACCCACATCACCCCAGTACTAACACTCTGCAGCAAGATAAAGCAGGGCTGGGGGTCCAGGGACACAGGAACGTGGGAGCAGGGCTGGCCTCCCTGATAGTGTCTGCTCAGTGGAGGTCTGACTGGGGAATTTACTTCCAGGCAATGGAAAACAAATGGGGTGGGTTTATATGTCACGTAGTGCTGGGCTACAGAAAGCAAAACAAGGGCAAGAACTTCATTGTGCTGAGAAACATCCCTGTTTCATTAGAAACCAAATACACTCTGTCTTCAGTGACTATAAAGCAAATGCCTGGGAAATATCGCCAGCAGCCCATTCCTCCTCCTGGCCAGCCCTGCAAAGCCACACTGACGGCAGCGCTCACGTGGCTGGGACTGGAGCCAATACACAAAGTCTTCAGGGGCCCCTCAGCGCAGTCAGCAATAGTAAATCCCATTTAGGCTCCAGCCTCACTCAGAAACCTCCCTCTCAGGAACCTCCAAAACTGCAGAAAGGTCTTTCCTGCACTCCAAAACTAACTGGGGGCATCTGGGCAGGACAAACCACCTGGAACTCGTGTCTGCCTGTGCACATCCACCCAAAACATCCTGTTGCCTTCAGTGGCTGGGTCAGCTGATGGGGGGCCACGTGTCCAGCAAGGAAACCCCAAGTTTCAGACAAAGCACCATGGAAGTGTCCCCCTGCATGACAGGGCACAGCAGTCATTTGGTGAGTCCCCAGGGTGATGCTGGTTCACTGTGCATCAGGCATTGAACCTACACGTTTTATAGATCTATATAAAAACAATAATTTATTTTTTAGCGTGTTTAGCATCTATAATTAGAAGCTGCAAGCTTTCCATGCTGGGAAGGCCCCCAGCTTCACCCCTGTGTTCTCCCACGGTGACGGGTGCCAGCAGCCAAAGGTTGAGGCACCTGCATTTCCTCCTGACACTCCAGCCAGGAATGTGCAGGAAGGGCCTCGGAAGGGCAGTGGGAGAGAACCAGATTTCTTTATACACCAGCAAGCCTCACTTGAATGTTCAAAGGAAATTACTTAAGTTTCTTGCATAGAAAGCTTTAGGTGAATGTGATTTGGCTGCTTATGAGAGGAAAAAACAGGAGACAAAAAAACTCCCCTGATAACACTTTAGAGCAGAGTTACATAACTCTGGGAATGGGAACTGGGAGAAGTGGAGATATCCAGCTATAGAGAATCGTAGCATGGTTTGGGTGGGAAGGAGCTTTAAAGCTCATCTCATTCCAACCCCCTGCCATGAGCAGGGACACCTTTCACTAGCCCAGGTTGCTCCAAGCCCCATCCAAGCTGGTCTTGAACACCAGAACATGAAAAGAGATGAGGCAAAATTGGTTGGCACAAAACAGCAGAGATGAACACACTGGGCACAGTCAGGCAGGCTGACACCAGCCAGGGATCCAGCCTGGCTGATCAGCTGCCCACAAGGAGGATTATAGAAAAAAGGCTTCTAAAAACATGGACAATAAATGTGCCACCTGGGTATAATTCGTGGGGTTTGGTATTTGTCTAGGTCATCACATATTTCCTCTCAAATGAAGCAGCCATAAAGTAGCTTAATATTCTGTCTAACTACAAATACTCCATAAATGGAGATAAATTAGCAGGAGTTCAGTTCAAACCAGAATCAGGCTCTGTGGTTTGTTTGGGTTCTGTGTCCTTCCTGCTCCTCTGCTTGGGTGTAATGGATTCAGCAGCCAAAAGTCTCCTCCTGCCTCCAGCAGAGGCTCAGACATGATGTGATGTGCAATTTTGTTTCTTTTTAGCTTTGTGTGGTGGGTAACCCAATCGATGAGCTCACAGGAACCTTACATCATTACAGAGGAGAAAACTCAGGACTAAAAATACCATGTTTGGTTGTCCAAAGGGAACGAAAAAACGTGCTTCCCTCAGCATGATGTAACTCTTGAGTTGGACACCGGCTGCAAGGGCCTCTTACTCATTATTTCTGTCTTCAGAGTCACAAAAATAGAGAAAAAACCTAATAAGCTGCATCACTCATTCAGTGAAGAGTATTTTCCTGACAGCATAGTCCAAATTTTTTGCCAAGTTCAGCAAAGGGACTTCCACTATTTCCGTTGTCAAACCCCTCACGGAATCAGAAACTCTCAGGGATGTTTCCCCGGTATCTGTTCCTGTCAGCTGGATTTCATCCCTGCCCCACACAGCCAGGGGGTCTGTGGGAGCAGTGGGATGGAGGCTGAGTGCTGGCTGGGGACAAGCTGCCAACAGATCATTTCCAAATGAGTCACCAGCAGTTGATGCTCCGTGACTGCAGGACGCAGAGAAACCTCTGCTGTTCACTCAGCTACATCCTGCTCCATCCCAGCTGCAGTTTAGGAACCACCAAGACATCCGAGGTTTCTGTGGCATTTCAAGAGCATCATACACCTCTCCTTCATGGAATCATGGAGTGATTTGGGTTGGAAGGGACTTTTAAAGGTTGTCTAGTCCAACCCCCCTGCCATGGGCAGAGACACCTTCTGCTACCCCAGGGTGCTCCAAGCCCTGTCCAGCCTGGCCTTGGACACTCCCAGGGCTGGGGCAGCCACAGCTTCTCTGGGCAC
>JAWWEV010000029.1:7401881-7432993 GCA_035583235.1 Hafferia zeledoni | reverse complement strand
CATGGGCAGGGACACCTTCCACCAGCCCAGGTTGCTCCAACCTGGCCTTGGACACTTCCAGGGATGGAGCAGCCACAACTTCTCTGGGAAAACTGTGGCAGGGCCTCCCCACCCTTATAATAAAAAATTTCTTCTTAATATCTAATCTAAACCTCCTCCCTCTCAGTGTTTCTCCATAGCAAAGCCTTGAAGCTCCACAGCCCTGGGAGGCAGCTGGCTGCTCCACCTGAAGGTGATTACAGAGAAGAACTTCTACTGCACCAACAAGATTTCTTTCATTATCCTAATGATTTCTATCACAGCTGGATTTTTCTCTGTGGAATGCTTAGATCCATGAGATAAACTTCTCAGAAATGATTTAGACAAACAAATGAATTAAACAGAATTCAGAATGACAGTTCCCAACAGTTGGGCATCTGCCAAGGAACTTTCAAAAGCCAAAATAACTCAGATCTGAGAGATCCTGCAAAGCTTATAAATTAAGTAATCCTTTGGAAACCTGCAGCTAAAGCTGCTGTAGGGTTGAGATTTGCTTGGACTTAATCCAAATAATGAGCGTCAAATTTAACTGTTTTCACAGGATGTTGAGTTTTTGGATATTTTTTAATTTTTAACAAATAAGTAAAGGAATAAATTGGAACCCTTAAGAATCTCTTGTACATGAATCCCATCAGGATAGGAAGGCACCAGAAAGGACTCATTCAGGCAATGGAAATGGAAATTAAAATGAAAAAGTCAAGGATTACTGGTTAATGTAAGAAAGGAAAAGAGGTTGTGCTCTGAGAAACTCTGACTATTGGGAGGGCAACTTGCACAAATGCCATGAAATGTTGCTTGGAGTCTTCAGTCCCAGAAGGATTTTGAATTCACGTGATCAGCAACACTTTAAGGGACTGTTTCCAGTCACATATACAAAAAGGAGCAACCAGTGTTAGAACCCACAAATGCCCTTTCACAACAAATGATTTTCAAACACAAACCAGGAGCCACTGAATCTGACACACCATTTTAACAGGAGTGTGGCTGCCAGGAAGGCCAAGGCACAGGCTCACAGCTAGTTTGGTGATTAAAGCTACTTTTCAATCACAGAACCACAGGATGGTTTGGGCTGGAAGGGACCTTAAAGCTCATCTCATGCCACCCCTGGCCCTGGGCAGGGACACCTTCCACTAGCCCAGGCTGCTCCAAGCCCCATCCAACCTGGCCTCAAACACCTCCAGGGATGGATGACTCCAACCTCCTGAGATGGCTCTAAGCAGAAACATCCATAGTCCAGAAGACAGTTTGAAGAGCAAGAAAATCTCCTGAGCTGGAGAAGAACTATCAACTATGATGCTTTAAAATACCCTCATATGGTCAGATGTTCAAAAACAGCACTAGAGGGTCATTATCAGGACTCCCAGACAAGCAGAGACCTTTGCCAGACTTTGGAAAACCTGAATGCTCATTCAAAATGGGCCACAAAGCTGAGTCTCTGTAGTTTCCCCAGTCGATGTGTGATAACAAAGGAAGGAAACTGAGAGTGTCACCGGTGGCAAAGGAGAGCCAGAATGGAATATTCAAAAAAAGAAACAAAGGGCTGATAAGGGTTTGGGGTGGAAAAATACTGGAAACAAACATCAAGGAAAATATCAGGGAGGGGAAAGATAAAGAGAATGGAGTGATGGGATTGAATCCATGAACATGTTTGACCTCTCTCTGAATGGTGTGTGGGCTTTGTTGGAGCTCACCAGAGGGTTTCAGCACTCGGCTGAGGAATGAGCATGTTGGTGACACTGTATTTCAGCTGGGGGGCCAGGCTGGCTCCCACAGCAAGGTTCAGCCCTTCTGCTGTTGGGCCTGGTGATTTCTCAGCCAGAAACAGAAATCCAATTAGTTTTTGGAAAGGACTTAACACAGAATTTAAAAATTCTCACTGAGCAACCTGGTCTAGTGGAAGGTGTGGCCATGGCAGGTTTTTGGAATGGCTTGACCTTTAAGGTCCCTCCCAGCCCAAGCCATTCGGTGATCCTATGATTCTATCCAAGACAAAACCAGAAATGAATGAGCCCACTTTGGCTGGCTGAAGTGAGAGCTCAGTGGGTCCTTTGCAGGCTGCAGAGTTGTGCTGGCTTTGCTCAAAGAAAGCACATGTGAAAATGTGTGTGAGCAGCTGAGAGAACAGGAGGCACCTGTGAACTGTGGAGCTCTTTAGGTAAAGTTCTCATTCCCCGGGTCCTGGGAAGAACCTCTGTGACAGAGGGTGCAGCATTAATTCCTGATGCAGCTCTGAGGGCTCCTCTGCGTGTGTACACTTTCCATCAGGAGTAATTCAACTGCAGAGTTTTATTCAGAGTAAAACTGCCTCCCCTTCACTCAGTTTAATGCATTGTGGAATATAGTCTCATTTGGGATAAGCCCATTTTTACCAATCTGGCTAATTGTGTTTTACTTGGGTTAAGTTTTCAATGAGCTGTCACTTCCAT
Source organism: Hafferia zeledoni (assembly GCA_035583235.1). Lineage (NCBI taxonomy): Eukaryota > Metazoa > Chordata > Aves > Passeriformes > Thamnophilidae > Hafferia > Hafferia zeledoni. The sequence continues at coordinate 7,430,528 of JAWWEV010000029.1, read as the reverse complement.
GAGGGATGATCTGGGCTAAGCATTCAAAAAGCCTTGAAGAGAAAGTGCCTTGGAGCCAGCAGTTTCCTGTCTGCTTTTGAAATGAACATTTTAATAGAGGGGATTTCTGTGTTTTGATCATCTGTTGCCTCTGCCAGTGAATCACTTTGAAGCCCTGATGCTTTGCTGCACAGCAGAGCTGCCCCTCACAGCCCTGGGCAGTTCAGAGCCCACCTGGGGGACAGACCCCCCGTGAATGCCTGTGGGGAAGGTTTGACTCTACAGAACTGCACATTTCAGGTTTTCTCTTCTTTTTTTTTTCCATAGCTCTGGTTTTATGGTTGCTATTTTCCAGCAAACTTAGTGTCTTTCACAGAAAGGATCTTTCCTTTTCCCTTCTGAGAGGAAGGTGCTGTGTTTGTGCACATCTTTAACTCGGATCCTGTTTGTCACCAAACAGTCAGAGCAGGAGAAGGGGAACATCCACCAGTCCTCCAGCTCTCTGTGGGAGGAATTTCACTCTTTGGCTGGGTGGATTTTCTACCTCCTCCCAGAGCAGCCTCCTCCCAGGCCTCAGCAGGCTGGGTGATATCACACAGGAATGAGGAGGTATGATTCATCAGCCAGACAAAAGTCAGCCTGTGCAGCCTCTCTTGGTGGAGGCACAGGCTTGCAAGGAACAAAGAGCAGTGGAAAGCTCTGCTGGTACCAGCTGCAGCTGCACCTCTCCTCTGCAGGCACCTCTCCTCTGCAGGCACCTCTCCTCTGCAGGCACCTCTCTGGCACAGCAAACAAAGTAGATTGTGTTTTGGCCTTGTGACACAGCACATGGACTGTATTCACGGTGCTAAATCCCAAAGCTGCAGGACAGCTCAGGAGCGTGTTTAAAACTCACAGCTCCTGTTCCCATCCCAGAGCAAAGCCCAGTCACGTAAACCCTCCTGTGTCATGAGCAAAAGGACTTTGCAGCAAATGACACATTAATCAAACTCACAGAAACTGGGCAGAGAAGGTACTCGATGAAATTGGACTTTCCAAACAATGAACCCTTTGTTAGGTCCTTTTTTTGAAGTGGGATATTCCGGTCCAGCCCTTTCCAGGAAGAGAGGGAGATTTTTCAGGCATTTTGAGGTTTCTTCTCAGCTTCTGGGGGACATGTTGAGCAGCTGTGCTGGCCACCCACTCCACCTCCACTGCTCTGTGCCCATTATACACCCTCTGGCAGCGTGGACACCTCCATGGTGCTCCAACAGCCCCTGATCCAGCTGTACCACCAGGACACAGGAATGCTCTGCAGGGCTGGGTGTTTCCCCAGGAACCTCTGCAAGGACACAGGGATGTTGGGGTGCAGTGATCATGAAGATGCTCTGAGGGCTGGAGCACCTCTGTTATGGGAACAGGCTGAGAGGGCTGGGGGTGTGCACTCGGAGAAGGGAAGGCTCCAGGGAGACCTGAGAGCCCCTTCAGTGCCTAAAGGGGTTCCAGGAGAGCTGGAGAGGGACTGGGGACAAGGGATGAAGAGACAGGACAAGGGGGAAAGGCTTCTCACTGCCAGAGGGCAGGGATAGATGGGATATTAGGAAGAAGTTCTTCCTTGTAAGGATGGTGAGGGCCTGGCACAAGTTTCCGAGAAGCTGTGGCTGCCCCATCCCTGGAAGTGTCCAAGGCCAGGTTGGACAGGGCTTGGAGCAACCTGGGATAGTGAAAGGTGTCCCTGCCCATGGCAGGATGTTTGGAACTAGATCACCCCTCAGGTCCCTCCCAACCCAGACCATTCTGTGGTTCAGTGATTATTTTCTTGGAGGTTTATCTTTAGCCCAAGCCATAATCAGGAAGGATTCCCAAATGGCTTTATGTGAAATCTGATTATTTTCTTGAACTGTTTTCTCCTTCAAGAGACTTATTGTAATGAATAAAACAGTTGTGACTAAACGTTTACCGACCTGTTACATCATTTTCTTTCCACTCTAGAGGATGAAAGTGCAGCGAGTGGAGGCTTTGACCACACCAAATGTACAGTTTCCTACTAGTAAAGCACCAGAACTTTACTACTGCGAGTAGTGGCTCCGAATCCCACTTGTAAATGGATTCACGGGGAAATCCGCGCTGAAGCTCCCCCCGACGACGGCCGAGACGGGTCGATCCCTCCTTCCTGACACGCCTTGCGGGCGGGACATGCTGGAGAGGCGGGACCGGCCGGGACCGGCGCTCGGGAGTCGCGGCCGGTGAGCGGAGCGGGAGCGGAGCCGGAGCCGCCCGCGGGCAGGGAGCGCCCGCCGCTATGGCCCACTCCGTGGTCCTGCGTGGCCCTTCGCCGTGGGGGTTTCGTTTGGTGGGCGGTAAGGATTTCAGCGCCCCGCTGACCATCTCCAGGGTGAGCTCGCAGGGGGAGCGGAGCGGGTTGGCAGCGGCCGCAGGTGATGGGCGCGGGGGATGCGGCGGGGCGGGCGGACCCGCGGCCGGGCGGTGGTACCCGGGCTCGGCGGGTATCACCTCTCGGGCTCTTTTGTAACTTTGTGTTATTTTGTATACACCGAAATACACTCAAAGAAGCGCTCTCCTCAAAACTCAGCGCTGTTTCAGCCTCTTTTCCCAGTGTTACAGCGTTCTCTGTTTTATTGGATGTTAATTCATAAAGATCCGCTTTCAAAGTTTTTGGTGTTCAGAGGGTTTGGATTCATGCCCTGGACTGAGTTCACAGGCTGTGGGGATTTTTAAGGAAGGCATGAGTTAAGTCAGCAAGAAGTTTCTCCGCGCAGACTGCGGCGTTCTGGGGTCCCTGTGGGCTGGTAGTAATTACTGTGTAAGTGCACTCACACTTGGGTTTAACCTCACAAAGATGTATTCTGGAAACTTCTCTGCTAAGACGCCGCAGATAGCTTGAAATAGGCTTTGTGTGTAGATACATGTGAAAACAAACCATCCGTCCGTGCAGGAGGGAGCGCGGCGAGGTGGTGCGATGGGCTGTGTGATGGATGAGGTGCTGTGGCTGAGCTGGGCGTGTTCCCGCGGGCACGGGGCTTTCCTGCGCCGTCGGGCGGCCCCGGGAGGGGGCTGGATGCCCCGGGAAAGGGGCTGTGGGTGCCCCGGGAAAGGGGCTGTGAGTGCCCCGGGAAAGGGGCTGTGGGTGCCCCCGGGAGAGGGGCTGTGGGTGCCCCCGGGAAAGGGGCTGTGGGTGCCCCCGGGAAAGGGGCTGTGGGTGCCCCGGGAAAGGGGCTGTGGGTGCCCTCGGGAAAAGGGCTGTGGGTGCCCTCGGGAAAGGGGCTGTGGGTGCCCCAGGAAAGGGGCTGGATGCCCCAGGCTGCTCTGCCCTCTCGGCACGTCGGGCTGTGTAGGACTGGCCGAGCTCCCCTGGGCAGCTGCTGCTGAAGTGCTGGGAACAAACACTGAGCGTATTGAAAGGCTTCGGAAGGAGCTATAACTTCACACTATTGTCCTAACACACGCAAGCTGTTTGTCGTCTTTTCGTTCATCTGCCAAAGCTGTGACAGAAAAGAGAAAACACACCCAAAGTTTCATAGAAATAATTACGGAGGAGAGCATGTTTTAAAGAGATTTAATTTGTATTTGGGTTCTGATGTGCCTGTTGCATGGCTTTGTCTCTGGGTTTGCTTTGGACTGTCCCTTTCCCAGCGCTCCAGCGAGGGCTGTTTGAGGGGAGGAACAGGAGGAGATGGATGGAGGGGAGGGAAGGGCAGCGCAGGGAGCAGCAGCTGGTGGGGCTGACGGGGTGGGCAGGAGACTGCACCCAGCTGGGGCTGTGCTGGGGGGGGCACTCGGTTTGGTGACTCAGCCTGTGCCCCCTCGCCATGGGGAACTGTTTCTGCCCTGGTAACATGGGGTGTATCCCAAACCGCCTCTCGGCAACTGTGGAAATGTGTCTGTTGGGAAAATTAACAGCTATACTTAGTGGAGGGAGCCTGTTTTCCAGATACTTTGGAAAAAAAAATTAGTTTAATACTAAACAAGAAAAAATGAGGTCTGCTTCTGCCTCGACAGGTGGTTTGCCAAATTCCTTGTTTGATTCAGCAAGCCTGGGAGGTGTGAGGAGGATGAGTCTCATCAGGCCAATCTTGCCATGGTTCACAGGGAGCTGTAACACAAGAAGCAGTCACAGGGTGTTATTCCATGTGGCAGCCTTTTAAATTGGATCCTTTTTTAATTCTGCTTCCACTGCAGAGCGAGGTGATGCTCTGATGTTGCTGTACTCGAACAGCTGCTCCTGGAGGGGGATAAACAACTTGCTGGAATGTAAATGTAGGTGTAGGGTGCTCTGCTTGGCCTCTAGTCTCTTAACACAAGAAAATCCCTCACTTGCTTTGCAAATAGTACCCAAAGATGTTAAAACAGGGAGGAAATTGGCTTCTGCTGCAGCTCCTGGCCTGGGGAGTGCAGGAAGGGGCTGCTGGAGGGCTCCCCAGGGAGCCAGGGCTTTGCTCACTGGTGGGTCTGTGCCACACTGCTACTGTGCAGGGCACTGATCAGGGCTGGGGTGGGTCCAGATTCCCTCTCATTCTCTAATTGTCCAGGAAATCTGTTCCTTCTGGCTTGGAATCTGGATGAAGGAGCAGAGGGCTCCCCGTCCATGGGATGGAGAGCCCCCAGCCCCCTTGTTCATTCTGGCTCACTGCAGGAGGGAGGGAGCCTCTTGCTAATTGTGGAGGCTTTTTGCTGACTTCTGCTTCCTACAAAGTGCCTTTTTCCTTTGCTTTTAATTTTATTTGTTTTGTACTAAAATGCCATTAAATTACAAACATCTTTGGAAAGGCAGAAGTTCTGCCAGGAGGCAGGACCACACTCTGGGACTGCCACATCCAGCTGTGAGCTCAAGATGCCGACATGCTCTGGGTGTGCTGGGCTGCCTGAGGGCTGTGGGTTTGCTGCACCCACTTCTGGGCCCAAGGGGAGGCTGAGGATCACTGTGCCATGAGCTGTTTGGGCTGTACAGCTCTGCAAGCGTCCTCCCCAGACTGGTTATGTTGGGAAATTGGGTTGCAGTTGGGGATTTGAGGCATCCAAAGCCACCCACATTCAGCTCTGGGTGCTGGAGGCTGGCTGCCTACTTAAAAAACACAAATTTGTCTGTGTAGGGATTGAGGAAAAAATTATTTGGTCATTGTTAGGTTGGTTTTCTCTACTCTTTGCTAAGCCACCATTTGCCTCCAGAGCTCCCCAGCTGGAACAGTGCAGGGATGTGTTGCTGGCCCAGGAGCTGCAGTGAGTGATGCCTTGCTGTCTGCTGGGGGACCTGGAAGGGTGCAGCTTCCTCTCCAAAGCCTGTCCAAGTCTCATTGCTCCATGTTAAGTGAAGGCAAAGTTCCTTAATGGTGCATTTGTGGGATCTGAAGCCAAAGTGTCACTTCCACAGGGGGAAATAACGATGCAGTTGGTGCAGAAGGAGCTGCCAGACCGAGCTGAGTGAGAGGCACAGCATGGAATGTGACAATCATCCAGCCTGCTTTGGGATAGGACTTGCCTTGCTCACAAGGGTTTGCTTTAGCCTTCAGCCCCTGTGAGGTGGCTGCATCTGTGCAGGTGCAGCTCATGGTGTTCAGTCCATTCCTTGCAGTTTTTCAAATGTGCTCATGATACCAAGCAATGATCTCTTTCTGTGGAAAATGGGTCACTTCCCTCTGTGATCTGATCAGTCTTAAGGGGCAAGGGGTAAAGATCGGGTTGCTCCAGTGACTGGGAGCAGCTGATGCAGAGTCTGCCCTGGAGGGGCCAGGGCTCCAGTTGGAGTGTTGAATTCTTCAGGACTGAAGACAAATGCAAATCCAGAAGGGTGTGCTTAGGGCATCCCTCTTTATGTGGTCACATGAGAGGTTGTAGCTCACATTTTCTCCCCTCTTTCTTCTTATATTTTCAGGGGGACCCAGAGGAGCAGGGCTGGAGTTTGCTGGGCTGGTTTGGGTGTGCCCAGCCCTGGAGGGTGATGCTGGTGTGTTGCCAGCACAGTGCTGGGAAGGGAATTGAAGCCCCAGGCTGTGCCCTTGGGGGGAAGCCCAGCTTGTTTTATACCCACTGTTACAGTGAGCTGACACTGGGTGTAGAACATCCCAACATTCATTATTGCTTCTCCTAAGGGTGTTTATAGGAGTGGGGAATGATCCAGAAGTTCTGCTTAGAGTTGGCCGTAACAACTTGATAGAAAGCAGTTTTAAAAGTTAATTAAATTTCTGGTAGCCAACAGCTGCTTTGCCTTGGCTGAGCGAGGTAACAACTGGGTGCTGTGTTTGCCCTTCGTGGGAAAGGGGATTCTCTGGGGCTCTTCCTCCAGATGGTGACAACGTTGCCTTTGAGCAGCAGCCACAGCTCAGGAACAAGGATGGAGTGACTCTCTGGGCTGTTCTTGCTGTTGGGCTGTAACCACATCAGTGAGTGCTGCGGTTCTGTGTGGGATCACAGCTGATCTGGCCCTTGTCTGGGATTAAAAGATAATCAGTCATTAGCGTAACTAGAGGAGCCGAGTGTGTTTAATCACTTGGACTGGCTTGTCCAGCTCCTGGAGCAGTGGCGTCATCTGCCACTGTTAATCCATGCACTTGCTGCTTTTGGAATCACAGATAAATTACTTGACTAAACAGATAATTGACTAATGGATCAATTCCAGTATTTTTTTAATGAGATTTTACTACAGTTTTTCCTTTATCTGCTGGCTACAACATGAGTTTGCCCACTGGCCACTGGTGGAGCAGCAAAAATGCAATTTTCAGACTTGGCTTGGGACTGTAACACAAGAAGGGTGAGAAATAATTGGTCTGCAATCCATTATCCAGGTATTGTTTGAGTTAAGGTTGACTTTTAAACTTAAGCAGCTTTTGCATTTGAGCAGAGACGTGTCCTGTTAAAGGTTAGGATACTCAAGAAGGAATTCTGCTGAGGAAGGAATTCCAGTAAAAGTGGTTTTGTTGACTCTCTCAGGGCAGCCAACAAATGCCCCAGTCTGTTGCTGTGATCCCATGTGAATGCAGAGACAGAATCCACTCAGGGTGGTAATTTCTGGGGTGGCCTGTGGGGCTTGTCCTTGTGTGGGTGGGGATGGTGGAGCATGAAGGACTCCCCAGACCAAGGGCTGGGGCTGCAGGTTTGGTTACTCTGGGAACTCCACCTATGTTGGTGGAGAAGGCAAGGACCAGAAATGCCAGCAAAGGGAACAGGACTTTTCCCTTTGATTTCCATAAAGTTTTTCCTGGTTTCACTTGTAATGTTTATGTTATTTGATAGTTGATTAAATGGAAATGATGCACTGTCTCTGTTCAGAGCTCCCAGAAGGATTGAAGTAGCCACTCTGTGTTGGTGGATCCCAAAACCAGGGCCCCAGCTGATTTTTGCTGACCTTTGGTGGATTTGTTGCCTCAGTAGAGCTGGTGATGAAAGCTGTCCCTCAGTTGGCTGCATAGTAATGTTTGTTATAGTATTTTAAGTGGGATGATTTTGTTTTAAGTGGAAGGAAATACTTTTGCTTGTCAATTTTCGTCACTCTCCTCGTTTTGTGGGGTGAGAGCTCTGGGTGGTTCCCTGTGAGGCTGTGCTGGTACAGAACAGTTAATCTGAGCTACAGATAAGGACTAACAGAAATAGGTCACAAATATATTTGCTGCTGAAGTGTTTCTATCACTGAGGCTCTTTGTTGATAACCAAAAGAGGAGAAGAAATGCTGATCTGGTTCAGGAGACAGTAATGGTGGAAGATGCTGGAATGAAAACCTAATGCTAATTACTGTAATCAAGCACACTGATAATCCTGAGTGGGAAAGCAGGCGGAAAGAATGATTCATGGAGATCATTCAGGCAAGGGCTGACCTTGGGGCAAGTTAGCAAAATAAACCCAGCACACCCTCAGACATGTCGGGCTCCTGCCAGGCTGGACAAAGCAGAATGGGCTCAGTGTCACTGCATATTTGGGGCTGGGATTTAGGGGTTTGTGGGCTGGGGTTTTTTTCTTCCCCCTCCCCCCCCCCTTTCTTTTTTGTTTTCCTTTTAAATGATGGTGATGTCAATTTTCCTTGAAGATTGAAAGATTGCCTGTTGGGACAGGTATCCAGAATTACTCTGGAAAAGTGTGCACTTATATCCCACTTGATGAAGTGGGTGAAAGAGAATAAAGTTAGACAGCAGCTCACTAGAAAGGCCCTGTTAGTGCAGGAAGCACAGAGGGGGAAATGTGTGCAGTTGTTCTTTTTTTTCCTAAACTTTTTTTTTCTATATTACACAACAGATGCTTAAAATCCTGGTCCTGTTGGGGTTAGATCAGTCCTTTAATTTTAACACAAACATGCCATTATGGATTGTGTGGAATTAATGCAGACAGTGCAATTTAATTTCATTTTTGGTAGCTTGGGGGCAAAATACATATCACAAGTCTACAAGGGTTGCAGGAAATCCTGCAAGGGAAAAATCCTCTTAAATATAATATTTCTAACGGAATTTGTTGACTGATTTCCAATCTATCAAAACACACTCGTGGTTCTCAGATACCCAAACCCTTCCTGAAAACACTTTTTCAGTAATTTGTGGCCACAGGTGCTCGAGTGGGAAAGAAAACATGAGATCTCTCAAAATCAGGCAGTGTTGATAAGGAAAGGTTAAAGCAAACATGTTCACTGACAAACCCTCTGCTCGATGTGTTGTCAGTGCCAGGTGTGTGCAGAGCAGAGCCCGGAGCTCCCCAGGGCTTGTTCCTGTAGTGGGTTTGTACCAGCCCTGAACACCCCACTTGCCCCAAGCCCTGGCAGATAAGGTTGTGTTTGGTTTCTTCTTCAGAATTTGCACAACACCTTCAAGCAAACTGAGGTTTCACTGTGTTACTTGAGCAAGTGCAAAGATGTTGAGCCAGTGTGGCATTTGAGGAACTTCCACAGCCAGCAGAGACCCACAGAAAACACAGAGCTCTATTAAAAAAAAAAGTGCTGTGCAGGAGTGTCCGCCAATGGATTTTCCAAGCACCATAGAGATGCCTCCCAGCTGTGCCACACTCAATCCTTCTTGTCAACCAGAGCAACGCACGTTCACACCCATTAAGGCTTAAGTGGTTTTACATGTTGTGTGCACTGATAGCAGATTATGTGCCAGTGACATTTCACAGTGTGAGCTTCAGAAAGCAAAACATACCAGATTAAAGAAGATGATTTAAAGTGATTATTGTTAATTATCAGATATGGGCAGTGCACAGCAAAAAGAGAAGCTGTCCTGGATAGCTGACCCCAGGACCAGTCAATAATGGGTACCCACAGGAGATGCTCAGCTGGGAGGTTTGCAGGCTCTGATTGCTGTGGTTTTACCATAAGCCACAAAACACTTAAGAAGCCTTTACCATGTCCAAAAGTTTTGGTTCAAAAGGCCAAACCCTGAAAAATATTTACCATTCACCATTAAACTGGGAGAAAGATGCTGTGTGGCAAAGTCCCAAATCTCTGCAGACAAGAACGAAGCTCCAGGTTTGCTCACTGACTGAAATAGACTTTGTATGTTGAAGACTTTTCTACCGTTTGGAAACAGCTCTGGCTGCTTCCCTTTTGATGGGACAAAGTATCAGCTCAGCTTCCTGGCCAGGAGGCTGCTGGTTTGGAAGGGGAGCTCCGAGCAGCCCCCATGGCCTCTGCAGAGCACCAGGGCTTGCTCCTGGGAAGGACTCAGGAAGCCCTGCTGGGGATGGCCAAGGTGGGGAGGCAGAGCTGAGCCCTGAACCTCTGAGGGAGATGAGGCAATTCTGGCCACAAACACCCTCTCTGGTGCTGCAGATCCCAGTTTGCCGGTGGTGGTGCCGTGCCTGGGGGGCTGTGGCGATGCCCCAGGAACACCCACGTCTCTCCAGTGTCCCCAGGGCAGGCTGTCCCACCCTGGCCTTGCTCCTTGGCACAGCAGAGGAAACTCAAAGCAGATGGAAGTGCAGCAGCAGCTGCAGAGGTGAAATGTGCCATTCTGTGCAGCAAAGCAGCCGGTCTGTAACTCGTGCCCAGGGGAAGGGGCAAGGGGGTCCCAGGGACTGGGGGCAGCCTGGGGTGCTGCTCTTGTGCCCTGAGAGCTGCATGAGTTGTGTGTGCCCTTGAACTGAGGAAACGAGGAGTTGACAAAATACACCAGGTGATCCTTGGGGGTCCCGTCCTTGTCTTTCTCAATCCACATTTTGAGGTTTGCACCTGGATTAGTGGCTGTTTGCTCCAAAACTCATATCCAATTTCATGGATTCTCAGCCTTTCTCTGTGGAGTCCTCAGCCTTTGAGCTGGGTTAGAATTTACATTATGGATCTGCTTCTAAATTTGGATTTGGATCCACCAGAACTTGGATTCAGAAGGATTTTCCAGTGTCTTGCCTTTTATAACACTTGTACTCTGGCTCTTTCCCTTTTGTGCTTTTAAGCTTCTTGTTTTATTAAGTGGTTAAATGAACTCACACTGCACAGTGTTCTTCATTTACTGGCCTCTGAGCAGATCTAAATAATGCCTTCATGTATCGGACTTTATATAAGTAACTAGAAAAATGCAAATGGATTGGCGAGGAATATGTGTGAGTTCAAGGCAGGAGGCTTTGAAAAGCTGAAGAGAATCCCTGGAAAGAATGTTTAAAGGATTTGGGGAATTTATCTTCATTAGTTAGTCATTTGACTGTTGGTTCTTCCTGTTTTAAAAGATGTAGCTAAGTAAGATCATCTCCTGCCCTGCAGCATGAACAAGTTGGCTTTGTTTAAAAGCTGGGAATTTTGTCACTGTCTTGAAAGCCTCTTCAAGACTTTAATCAGGCCCTTTTGATCACACTTGCAGAACAGAAAATTCCCCCAGCCTTTCCTGCAACAAACTACCATTGATTTAAGAGGAGAGTGGCGTGGTCTGTGTAGGCTTGTTTGGGACTGCACCTTTAACCCGTTAAAGCCTGGGAAGAGGACTTTGTTCACTGCTGGCTTGCTGTGGAGTGGCCTTTGAGGAAAAAGGGAAGGAGGTGGGGCAGAGAGAAAGATTACTTCATTTTGTAGGTGTGAGTGGCCACAATAGACACCTCTTGTTGATCTGAGGCAGAATAAAGGGTGAGTTAACCTTTGCCATGGCTGTGCTGGGCCTGTGCAGGCAGGAGGAGCTGCACCCCTTGTGCTGGGTCCTGGCACAAGTGACCTCAGGGACAGGTGTCTGGGCAAAGAGTACAAAGAAAGAGGGATTAAGTTAATATAACAAATTAACCTTTCACCAGCACTGATTGTTTCAGCTTGTGGTGTTGGCCCAATTCTAAAGGTGGCTTGAGCAGAGCTGGTTCTGAGTGGAGCCATCCCATGGTGGGCAGGGGGTGCAGGCACAGGGACTTTGCCCTGCTCTGAGCACCCCCCCAGCCCTGGCACCCTCTGTGGTCAAGCTCCAGGGCACAAAGTAGAACATCAGGTGTGTTTCAAGAGTAAACTCCTCCTGGTGCAAATAATCTTGCTTACTAAATTAGACAGCACAGCTCCAACAGCAGCTGACTGGGTTAAGCACAAGGCAGTTGCCAGAATGTGCTTTATTTTATTGGCCTGCTGTCAGGTGCCAGCACTCAGTAAATCCTAATGAGGCTCCAGTGGCCAGATAAGAGAAGCTGTTGCTGGCCTTGGCCTTCTCCCAGTCTGTTCCACAGCATCAGGGTATCCACTTGGCTGGGAGGGGCTGCTGGAGGCTGGTCCCCTCACAGGAGGGCAGAGGGGTGGGTGGTAATTGTGGGGAAGATGACTGGAAAAACTTACTTTAAAAAAATTGGTTGTAGTTATGGAGATAGAGTTCCCTGGCTGATGACTTGGCAAAAGTCACACTCGGTGTGAGGTGATGCCTCAGCACTGTCAGCAAACCTGTCATGGTGACTGAGGAGGCACAGGACCTGAGAGAAGGGCTGTTTACTGGGGGCTCATTCTTTAAAATTCTCTTTTTCCTACTGGAATAATAGAAAGGACTGAGACAGGCACCAGTATTGGACCTCTGCTATTTTCTGAAGCACAGTGTGCTACGTGGGGGACATAAAGATGTCACAAATGAGGCTTGTCCTGAGGGCATTAGGGAGAATAATATACTTTTTGGAAAAGACAATAAAAAAGTACATTGTGGCTTCCTGGTGGAGCAAATCCCTGTGGGAGGCACCTCCCCAGGCATGCCCCGTGGGGAGAGGCTCCTCTCTGGGATCCTCAGAGCCTGGAGCTGCCCCCTGGGCGGGTGCTCTGCAAACACCCTGTGCTCTGCTCTGTGGTACCACTGGCTGGGCACGTCCTGTGTTGCTGTTGGTATTTTGTTTATAAATGTTCTCAGGCATCATATTTTTTTTTGAGGGAGAAATAAGGAAGCAGCTGCTTCTTTTTGTGGAGGGGTTAAAGGCAGAGCATTGTTCTCTGTGGGCTCTGTTTGACTTTGGGAGGGCAGTGAGGGTGGCAGACATGCCATGCTCCCAGAGCCTCGGGCACAGAGCACACCAGGGCTTCCATGGGCATAAAAGGAGCTGTGAAAGCTCCAGTGCCAGAGCCCTCCCCAGCACACTGCCTGGTTCTGCACATATTCCAGCCTTGGGTCCTCCCTGCTGGAGATGCAGCAGTGCTGAGGTGGTGAGAAGTGAGTGATTCCATGGGTAGCACTGTGGGATCTGCTTTGCCACTTCATGCAGAGCTCCCCCCCAGCCAAGTCCAGCTGTGCCCTGGTCCCAGATGGCAGGTCTGGTGCACTGGACCCATTCCTCTGTTGCTTTGATTCACTCTCAGAAGACTTAAGGGAATGGTCTTAAGCTGAAGGAGGGTAGATTTGGATTAGATATGAAGAATTTCTTCCCTGTGAGGGGGGTGATGTCCTGTCACAGGTTGCCCAGAGAAGCTGTGGCTGCCCCATCCCTCAAATGTCCAAGTCCTGGTTGGACAGGGCTTGGAGCAACCTGGGATAGTAGAAGGTGTCCCTGCCCATGGCATGGGGTTGGATCAAGATGACCTTTCAGGTTCCTTCCAACCCAAACCATTCTGTGAAACCATCCAGCTCCTCTTTGCATTCCAGTCTGTGCTTCAAAACTTGTTGAGCACCAGGGCTGGCACAAAAGAAGAGGCTGGATGGCACTCCTGGAGTGGGAAGATAACGACAGAAGGTCCTCTCCCCTTTTTGTGGCGTTGCCTTGAGTGTCTTGGGCAACTTCACTCCAAGTCTCTGTCAGGTGACTTTGGATTTATGTAGTTGGGAAACACCTTTGAGTGCAGGGCAGTGATAACCAACACACGAGTGCCCTGGTGTTCAGGCTTCACCTCAGTGCAGCACTCTGTGTTACTGCATGAAGTTGTCTTTGGGAGCTCAGAGCTTCCAGAGGAGGGGGGATTGTTGTCTGGTTGAAGAAGAAAAACCTTTAGGGGAATTGCAATAAAAATATTTACGTTTCTTTAAGCCCGCAGTGTTTGCTGTGGTTTTGGCTCTTGGTGCTGTTACACTTGACTGCTCTGGAGGTTTGAGGTTGTTGTCCCCACAGCATGAGCAGAGCTCTTGAGGAGCTCCATGACCTCACAGGGGAACAGCAAAAGGCTCAGACCACGCTGCCCACCTTGGCTCTGAAACCAACATGTGGGGGTTAGCAGGGTGTGAGGGGCTGGGCTGGCCCCTTGCTGGTGTGTAATTGCCCTGCCTGAGCTCTCCACTGGAGAAAAGCAGAGGAACAGCCCAAATCCTGGCAGGCACCCAGCCTGGGCAAGATGGGGCATCATGGCATGCACAGGGCACAGCAGGTGCTGTGGGACAGAGCCCCTGTGAGGCCTTGGTGCCCGAGCTGGGACTTGGCTTTTGGGTACCTGGTGTTGTCTGTGGTGGGGACATCACTCACACCACCCTGAGCTGTGTGTCCATCAGTCTGGTCTTGGTCTGTGTTCATTCAGCCTTGATTTTTGAAATGGTTCGCTCTTGGCACAGATGGAGAACTTCAAAAACAAACAGATAAAATCTTATTGTGGTTTTTCTTTATCATCTCCTGTTCTCAGGCCTCAGCTCCTTTGGAGGCCCCTTTCAAGAACATGGGGCTCCAGTGACTCAGTGCAGATTTTCTTGGCAGTGTGTTTAACTTTATAATGTATCCAGTTACTCTCAGATTAATCTGAGCTTTGCTGATGTCACACACACCGTGGTTGTGGCTCAGGGCACACCTGAGGCCCCTCTGGAGAGGTACAAGTGGGTACCTCTGGTATGAGCTGCATCTCAACCCCTCTGTGCACTGTCAGGTTCCAATGTCATAAAATGAGAGGGTGTTTAGGTGGGGAAAGGTCTCTAAAACCATCGAATCCAGCAGTTAACCCAGCACTGCCAAGGCACCAGCAGCCCATGCCCAGCACAGGCAGAACCTGCACGAGGAGTTGGGCACAGCACTGACCCATAACCAGACGTGCCACAGGAGGCTGGCAATGGCTTTGCACAGCTGGGAGTTGGGTGGGCTTGGTCTAGAGTATTGTAAACATTAGTCACTAAAGTACAAACCTGGGGCCTGACAGACATTACAGGAATGATTCCCAAGCTGTTGAGACACTGATGCTGTATCTCAAACTAAAGAATTCTTGGAGTGCAGCTCCATTTCAAGCCCTTGGTCGTCTCCACAGCCAGCATAAAATGCTAATATGAAAATACTGCCAAAATAATTTGAAATAAACCAGAATCTAAAAATAGGAAACCTCTAGGAGTCCCATTTATGAACAGCTTATTCTCCAAGGAACATCCAGGGGGAAAAATCCATCAGACATTCAGACAGCACTGAATAGACCAGAACAAAGTACAGCTGTCATGGGTCAGCCTGAAGGTCTGTTAGTCTAAAAGCCTGCTGGCAGCCAGGGCTGTGGGGTGGACACTGAGGGCAGCAGGTAACAGCAGGCAAGAACATGGAGGTGCTTCCTTCGAGGTGCTGGTTGAGCTTCTGGTCAACTTTCTGGTGAGTCTGGCAGCTTCTGTGGCTGTGGAAGGACCCTTATGCCCTGTGAATGGATGTAGTCTTACATGGATCCAAAAATCTAACAATACCAGGGGAAAAACAATGCTGTCCTGGGTTGCAGTGTCCTGTGTCAGAGCTCTGCAGCTCATGTGTGTGGAGCTGCAAAACACCTCCTGTTGTTTGCTCTGAGCTGAGTCACCGGGCAGCCCACGAGGGGTTGGCCTGGCAGGTTTGTGAGAGCCAAACAAACAGCCCAGGCAAAACCATTGAAGAGCAAATGGCAGATGCTGATTTACTCTGACAATGCAACAAAAGCTGTAATTCGGGCTGCCACTTCTGTTTAAATGTCAAAAGTGCTTCTCAAACACCTTCAGGCTGGTGTTTGGGTGGTGGTGGTGGCTGTGGTCACACAGGGAGCTGTGCAGCAGGTTGTGCTGTGCCAGGGGCTCACCAGCCTCAGTCCCATGGGCAGCCCCAGTGGCATCCAAAAGGCTGTTGTAGTAAGCCTAAATCCTCTTGGAATTCCCTTTGAAAATAGCACAAGTCATCCCTGGAAGTGTTCAGGGCCAGGATGGACGGGGCTTGGAGCAACTTTGTCTAGTGGAAGGTGTCCCTGCCCATGGGAAGGGGTTTGTGGGTTGGAATTGTGTCAACTTTCAGATCCCTTCCAACCCAAACCATTCTGGGATTCTGTGAAATCAAGATGAAAGCCAAGACCTCCTTTCTAAAAGACCACCTGTTTAGTGATGGCAGGTGGTGGCTGGGGGGGTCAGGGGCACTGGGAACAGGTGGCCCCACCTGGTCTCAAACTGTCTGAAGAGCTGTACCTGCCCTGTCAGTGGTTGCCATCATGCACCACTGTGAGCCGTGTCCAGGGGGAGATGGTGGGGGGAGAGGTGCTCCTCCTGCCTGGGGCTGTCAAGCAGGTGTGTTGGGGCAGACCCACCACCTGAGCCAGGATTTACCTGTGTAAGTCAAGAGCAAGCAGAATCAAAGCACCATCTCTCAGTAGTGCAGTGAGGCATGAATAACCAAAGTCAGGCTTGCTGTGCTTTCTCACTGGATAAACCACATGATTGGCTGGGTAGCAGATGCTCTGAATGACTGAAGAGGAAATTAGAGGGCAAACACAAAGCTATTAAGAGTTTAAACAGACACATTTACCTGTCCTGAGCATGCCTTGCATCATTTTATATTATTATAAAAATTAAAACCATATTTATGATGATGTAAGTGAAATGGTAATTTCTCAAGCACCTCTTTTATGGGCTACAGGATTGGTCTTATGGCTGACCACAAACAGTACCTGGACCTGTCATTAGTTCCTCAGGAAAGAAGTTACGAGTTTTATAACGCTCTGGCACTCCCACAAAACCAGAAGGAAAGAATTGTGGAGACTTAACAAGCTGTGTGATATTTATAGAATAGAATCATGGAACTGTTTAGGTTGGAAAGGATTTTAAAGATCCTCATGTCCAACCGTTACCCCAGCACTGCCAAGGCTGCCACTAAACCATGTCCCCAAGTGCCACTTCTGTTAAATTCCTCCAGGGATGGTGACCATGCAGGGCTAGAAAGGGACAAGTCATTTGGGTGACAGGAAAAACTGATGTTGAGCATGACCTCCCCCAGGCTGCACTTATGGTTCAGTGCTCGTGGTTTCCCAGAGAGGAGGTTCCGTGTGCTCTTCTGGGACTGACACCTGGGCATCACTGAAGGTCTGCAAGCCAAAGGACTGGGGAGAATCTCTCTGGAAAGAGGGTGTTCCATTGTTTCAAGCAAGAGACGAATGTGAGGAGAGGATCTGGTGCCACCCTGGCTGGGGTTGACTGAAGTCACATATTCCAAAGAGTGTGGTTGTACAGGATGGCCTTTGGAGAACTGGGGCTGACCTGAGAGCTCTGACATCCAGCCTCAGGTAGGTGCCATTGGTGTAGGCAAAACACACGTTCTCCAGAAATAACTCTTCCCTTTACCTGCAGCTTATTGCAAGAAACTGGACTTTTTTTTTTTTTAAGCCAGAATTCTTTTAAGTAACCCTTTTATTTTTCCCTGCCCAGATTAACCCTGGCAGTAAAGCAGCCATGGCAGACCTGTGCCCAGGAGATGTTATTCTGGCAATTAATGGAGAGAACACGGAGAACATGACACACCTGGAAGCACAAAACAAGATCAAAGCGTGTGTGGACCAGCTGCTGCTCTCTGTGAACAGGTTGGTGCTCTCTGATGTGCTCCATGTCAGCTTTGCTGCAGGAGGCAAAGATGTGCCCTCAGGCTCAGTTCTTGGAGCATCCCCGTGCTCTGGGTAATTGTCCTGTAAAACAAAATGTTTTTCAATGGTCCACTAATACAAAAAATGGGTTTAGTTCATTTATACGTGTGAATTATTGTTTGTACCTTGCAAGTCTTGCCCAGGCTGTGACCTGGGTTGAGTCTTTCATCTCAAGGGAGGTTGCATCAACTCAAACAAGAGTAGCCCTGGGATGGAAATCTCCTTTGGACAAACCCTCCCACTTCATTAACATCCACCTGTCATTTTCCCAAACATCTGTTCAATGAATACACATTTGAATTTCCTGCCAAATTTGTTTTTTAGACTATTTTGAAGCAAAATGAAGGCTTGAGTTTGGCGGGTTTGTTTTGGGAGGGGTTGTTGGGTTTTGGGGGGTTTTTGCTTGGTTTTGGTTTTTGTGTTTTGTTTTGGTTGGTTGCTTGGTTTTTTTAAATTTTTTTTGCTTTCCATTGGAATTAATTCTGTAGCTAAATGTTCTTAATCCCAAATTATCCAGGCAAAATGAGGGCTCCTTATAAGGCTCATAAATGGCTAATGTTATCTGTAATAGATTTAAATAAGAGGATATAGTTTTCCACTTCAGATTAAAGAGGCATTTCCTGCTATAAAGAGCTGTGATTTACTGGTTATGGTTTTCTTGGAAAACCCTGTAGCTCTGACTGGATGCCTGGGCAGTGGGGAGGCAGAGCTGCCATAAATGGAGCAAAACCTCTGTGGTTCCTCGTGGTTCCTCACACAGGGGTGTCCAAGCTGCAGCAGAGTCCTCTGAGCTCAGCCCGTGGGGTTGGATGATGTGGCTTCAGCGTGAGGAAGGAAAACAACAAAAGCAAGCAAGGCCTTCACACAGGTGGAATTTCCATGGCCAAGGAGGGCAGTGGTTTTGCCTTCCATTTGGAGCAGTTGTCAGGCCTTAAAGTCTTCTACTGAAGATTCAGATTTGAGAGGCTTTTATCTCTCAGGTTCTCCAGGGCAGGAACAAGCAGGAGCTGGTGGTGGTGAGGAACTGTTCAGCAGGGAGGAGATCACACCCTGGGCTCAGTTTGGTGGCTTTTCTGAGGACAGAACCCACCTTGGCTGTGCCCAGAGACATCCATGAGAGTGGCATTCCTCTTGACAGGAAAAACTGAGTAGTTTGTTTTCCTACAGTGAGGGCAGCAGCTCCAGTGATGCATTATTAGGGCTATTTTTACATCTCTTTATCCTTTATCAAAGGCTTAAATCTCTTGAGTTTTCCCTCCTTCTTCACACCCCCCATTTTCTAATAGCTTTCTTGGCCAGACTTCTGACCCTCCTGAAGTTAATGTGTGTTTTATCCTTGTTTTTTTTGGAGTCCTGCTTTGCCCTGACATGTGCAGGGCTGTGTCTGGGCAGTGAAAGGGGAGGCAGCACAGTCACCCCACTGGTCTGAAATGGAGTGGTTGAAAATCCCCATCAGCTCACAGAAGGAGCTGATTTATATAACTGATGTTTATGTGGGCACTGATGTTAAGGGGTGAGGAATCACCTTGGGCATCCCTGGAATTGGGGCTGGGTGTTCAGGTCGTGGTTACTGGCTCTGAAATGTGAGGCCACGAGTTCAACTGGCCTTGGTGAGGCTGGAGCAGCACTTGGGCTGTGGGAAAGGTGCTGATGAGGCCTTGGTGGGATTTCAGGCTGCCCTGATGATTAATCAGGCAGCTGTTACAGCATCATCTTCCCAGCTGTTGAATCCCAGGCCACGTTTGCATGGGATCTGCTTTGTCTGCCTTACTGCAGGAAGAGTCAGAGCAGTTTTGTGGCAGCTGGTTGGGGAAAATTGGGGGTGTTGAGCAGCCCCATGAGCTATTACTCACAGAAACCTGACAAAACTTGTTCTTTTAACTCACTGGGAAGTTGTCTCTAAGTTAGGCAAGAAATTCCTTAACAGGCAAGAAGTATGTTAGTGTGTTGTGCCAGGGGAGGTTTAGACTGGATATTAAGGAAAATTAATTCACTGAAAGGGTTGTCAAGCCCTGGAACAGCCTGCTCAGGGAGTTCCTGTCCCTGGAGGGATTTAAGAGACGTGTAGATGTGGCACTCAGGGACAGGAACTGGTGGTTTGCTTGGCAGTGCTGGGGTCTAACAGGGCTTCTCCAACCCTAATTTTCTGTGATTCCCAGTCCAATCCAATTCCAGCCCTTTCTTTTGGTGACAGCACCAGGGCTGTTGTATGCAGGGCCAGGTGAATGCTGGAGGACTGGCAGCATCTGCCTGGCTCCAGGTGCAGCCAAGGATCCTTGGGTGGTTGGGTTGAATTTATGTCCTGACTGTGGTGTCCATGCATAAATCCTCAAAGATTCAGCTTTGGTTCCTTCTATCGAAAATAAACCCTGGGAGCAGCTTCTTGCCCCTGGGTTTTGTGTGTGTGCCACTGCTGAGTCTGCTTGGAGAACTGGAGGGTGAAGATTCTCTGTTTATTCCTGCTCTCCGTACAGAGATGGAGTTTCTCTGGAAGTTTCTGTGGGTGAAAGCCCAGTAATGAATCTGCTGGACAAGCAGTCCCCAAAGTCTCTGGAATCTCACGTAGTTGCTGTTCTTCCCACCTCCCTGAGCTCCTGGAGGTTTTGTCAGGTCCATGAGCTGTGAGCAGTGCAGACACACTGCTGGAAGATGGGAAGGATGACAATGTATGTTCTCAAGTTTCCAGTAAAAGTACAACTGAAAAAGTGAATCACAGCTTCCCCTCTGGAGCTCCTCGAGGACTAATAGAGAGGAAACCCGGCAGCTTTCCAGAGCCATACACAATGGTTTCAGCCAGGAGGAATGAAGGAGGAGAAATCCTGCAGCTTCTCCTTCCCGGGGTCTGGATGAGCTGGGTCCTTCGGGGTGCCCAGCAGAGCTCAGCTCCCCTGCTGCTCATCTGCCTTGCTTCCAACACCTCTCAGTGACCATGGGGAAGGTGGAGAGTGTTCAGGAGATGGACAGGACCCTGAAGTCACTCCTCCTGAAAGCACTATATGCTTTGGGGTGAAATACAGCAATGTGATTATTTATTCTGGTGGTTTGTGGCTGCACAGTCACAGATGGCACTCCTGGATCCAGGCTGGCACTTCCCCAAGTGAAAAATGGGAGTTTATAAGGGGATGGAGAAATTAGAAATTCAGTAAGACCCAGGAACTCTTGCAACTTAAAAGCAGCTCTACAAATGTCAAGAGTGAGAATTACAGATCACTGCCAGGTGAAAAAACATTTTGGTAAAATATGTGAGCATATGCAAGTAATCTTTTGAGAATGACTTAGAGACTTCTAGAAAACAAACGGTGGGATAAAAGGTGTCTGCAACTTTGTTTTTTTAGTGATGTGGTGTTAATGGGTCTGATTCCCACGAAGCCCCTGTGGAAGGCCGAGCACTAACCTGGGTCAAGTTATTCTTCTTGGGATTGTCGTAGCAGCCATTGAGAGAGCAGAGTGGTGTCAGTGCAGGGTAATGATTTCCACATAGCTGCCTTTAATCCCCTACAACACATCTGAAAACACTTTTCCCATCCTTGAGCCGTAAATTAAACGACTCGGAACATTTGAGAGACGCCTGATCTCTTGCCCATGACGTTAGAAAAGTGCAATGGGTTTTTGCTGTTGCCTAAACACAAAGCTCTGACTGTTGGCAGCAGGAACTGCTGCCAGGGTGTCTTGGAGTGGCTGTACTGACCCCCAGGTCCCCACTGCTCTCAGCCTTGCCCAGCCCCGTGTTCTGGGAGGTGCAGGGACCCCTCCTGGCCCTGCTGGGGATGTGGGCAAGGGGTGTTCCTGCAGCCAGGGCTGGGCTGGGAGTTCCAGGCATCAGCCCCTCCTGCAGTAGCTGCCTGTGGCACCATTCTCTCAGTCATCTCAATTATTTTGGATTATTTGGATTACATGGTATTTCGCTGTTCCCAGGGAAAAGAGGGATCCTCCCTGTGTAAGCACAAATTCTCATCAGACTGAAGACTTGCATTTCTTTTTGATGAGGCTGATGGTTGTCCCATTCCCCTTTGCTTTGCCTTTAAAAGAGCCAAATGGAACCTAAATTGTGCCATGTCAGCTCGTGTCAGCATAGCTGAAGTGGAAGCTGGGGCTGAGGTGGGCCTGGCTCTGTTCAGGCTCTCACTGGGAACTGTTTGAGGTGGTCTCAATTATGTCAGGAGTTCCGGTCACTCTGCAGGACTGATGGTGAAGCCTTGAGTTTAATCATTAAAGCGTAACTGAAATGGGCTCCTTCAAGCAACCCAAAGTCTGCCCGTGTGTTTCATTAAATGAAAATATCTCCATAATGCCTTTTAGAAAACACAAGTCTAGCTGCTTTCTGGTACAGGCAGTGTGATCTTTGGCAGGGGTATGGAAAGCTGGGAGATTCCAGCTGGGAAGTGCTGGCAGTACTGGTGACCAAATGCCACAGCTTCACACAGAGGGAATTTACTGCTGTCACTCTTATCTTCTGCAACCAGAATTCTTTCTGAAACTTGGTTCTTATTTACTGGCAAGTTGAAGTTTTTGGGAGTGTTTTAAGTTGTGTTTGGCACGTTGGGCTCCAATGCTGAGCGGGGGGAATGTCCTGCCAGCCCCTGCTCGGGGCACTGTGAGTGCTCCCTGGGCTGACTCAGTGTGGGGAGAGCAGGAAATAATCACAGTGATCCTGCCAATGTCATTAGGCATTTCCATTGTTCTGGGCCTCCACATCTGATTCTCAGTGTGGAAGCAACACACATAGCACTGCATCGTGGCAAAAAGTGGGTTGCTGGGAATGCTGATGTTCCTGGGAAGGACTGTTTCCTTTGTCCCACTTGGAAAGACCAATTTGGAGTGAATTGGCCCAGCCTAAAATCAAATAATTATAGTAAAGATAAATTATCAGAACAAGACAGCTATGAGAGTGTGTCATTCCCTGTTGAAAAAGCTGTAATGGCAGTTCTGAGTAGTGGTTTGGAACAAAAAAGCTTAAATCCTCAGGGCTGGATCCAAAGTGTTTTAAAGTCAGTGGGAGTCCCTGCTTTTGGTAGGGTTTGAGTCAGAACCTGCAGCTGGAAAGGCAGCTTTGTGTGTGAGTGGTGTAGCTGCAAAATACCAAAGGTGAAAAATCACCTCAAGCATTCCTGGGTTCAAACTGTGTTCCTTAGTTTTCAAACTTGGACTCTGCAGATAATTAAACTGAAGCTGCATGTGGTGTGTGGCAGGGGCTGGAGTCCACCAGGATGTGGGATGCAGCTACTGAGCTGTGCCCGAGGCTGTGGGATGCAGCCACTGAGCTGTGCCCCTGGAAAAAGAGTGACTTTCATTACTGGTGCATATGCAGATTGTGATGATAAAGCTTTCACATGCAAACTATTCTGTTTATCTTGAACTTCATGGAGTTTCCATCTCCCAACTCAACCTCCTTACATCCCAAAAAGCCTGTGGATGAGTCTGCTGGGCCATTCCTGGGTTCCAGCAGCTCCCTCATACCCTGAGTGCTGGAGATCCATGCAGGAAATCACATCCTGCCTGCGCCCTGAGGTGCCTCAGGGAGGAAAAATGAGCAGGCACATGGAAAATCTTTGGGCAGTGGCAGCATCCTGCTCAGCCTTGGCAGGACTGAAGATGCATTTGGGAATGGAAACTGTATTTTTAGGGCCTTTTCTATCTGGCACCTGTTGAAAGGGTCAAGATGATTCATGCAGGGTTGTGTAAGCCTTCTCCCTGGAAGGTGCTCATGGAGTTCCTGCTGTGGACTGGTATGTCGGCCTGCCAGGGAATGCATGTGTGTATAAATATAAATATGCATGTATACACACACTTATATGTATACATATGTCTGTACACACACATGTAATCAAACACTTTCCAGGGCCAGAATACAGGGACAAAGCCAGGAATATGCAAAACAAGAGCCACCACAACCTGTCTCTGATTTCTTGAACCAAAATAATTTTGTATCTTAAGCCCCACACTGAGTCAAAGCCTGTCCTTCAGGGATGGGGTTTGAGCTTCATGGTTTTAATAGCATGGGACTGGCATCCTCTCTATTTACCACTGTGCTGTTTCTGAGGATAATTTTAGACAAATTTGTATATAATAATTCCCTGGCAGGCCTATGTACTATATATATGTTTGCCTTTGGGAGGATATTTTTGTGGTTTGATTTTTTGGGTGGTTTGTTTTTTGTTTTTTTTTTTTTGTTGGTTGGTTGTTTAAGAAGTCTTTGTTTCTTTGTTTGGTTTTTGTGGGGATTTTGTTTTGTTTTGTTTGCTTTGTTGTTGGGGTTTTTTCTCTTTGGTTTGGTTTATTTAAAAGCAAATTAATTAGAGTTCACTCGATTTGCCCCTGCAGAGCTGAAGGGAAGACCTGGTCCCCCCCTGTTCTGGAAGATGGCAAGGCTCAAGCATACAGGATCAACATCGAGCCAGACCCACAGGTACTGCAGCCACAGCCCTGCACAGCCCCTGCTCTCCCAGCTTGCTCTTGGGGAGAGGAGTTCCATGGCAGGGGGCTGGAAAGGCTTCTCTCTGCCTGCAGTCCTTCCAGAGGGGAAGGAGTTTCCATCTGTGGTTTTAAAGCTCCGTGTGCAGGTCTTGCTGTGCTTTCCTTGGGCTGGTCCAGCCCAGGCTCCTGTGGTGAGGCAGATCCTGGGCTGGTCTGGCATGATCTCACCTCTCTCATTGCTCTCTAGCTGAGCCAGATCAGCTTTGCTGGATCAGCTTGGCAGCAGCACTTGGAGGGCAGTGCCCAGCACTGTCCCCCCCTGAGGCCAGTGACCAAGCTCCTGGTCAGTGTTATTTTGGATGGAGCTGTTGGCACTGCCCTGTGCCTGCCCTTCCTGGGGCACAGCACAGCCAGGGTCTGTCTGCATCCCCTCAGCTGATGTGCCTCCACCTCAGCTGCTTCCAAAGTCCATGGCACCCTCCCAATCCATGGTGGTGATTCACCTCCCATGGTG
Organism: Hafferia zeledoni; assembly: GCA_035583235.1. Classification (NCBI taxonomy): domain Eukaryota; kingdom Metazoa; phylum Chordata; class Aves; order Passeriformes; family Thamnophilidae; genus Hafferia; species Hafferia zeledoni. The sequence continues at coordinate 7,406,469 of JAWWEV010000029.1, read as the reverse complement.
GTGGATTTATTTTTCTCTTGGTAATGTTTCCCTCTTTTTTCTCTGTTTTTCCTGTCTCAATCCTTTCTCCTCCTTCTCTTTCTTTTGCAGCTTCTCCTCCCTCTGTCTTCAGCTCTGTTTCCTGGAGCCTCCTGCCTGCACCTTGCCCTGCCTTCCTGCCCCGTGGGGCGATGCCAGCGCCACCTCCCTCAGCTGCCAGACAGTGGATGGAGCTGAGCAGGTCTCCCTCTTTTCTCCTTCTCTCCTGACTAATGGCTTGTCAGCAGGGTCAAAGATGGCTCTCATCTGTCTTTGGCTCCTGCATGGGAAGAGGAGTGGGGGTCTCTTTCCTCCCTCTCTGCCTCTGAGGGGCTGGACTGTCAGTTGTTGGATGTGCTGGTCCATCCTGTAGAGATGTCTGGGGAATGAGGAGATGGGCTTGGGGGTATGGGCAGAGTCAGCCCCTGCTCTCTTGCTGCCCCTTGGATGTGTGGTGAGTTGATGCACGTGCTGCCAGCTTTGCCAGGGCACCCAAGGTCATGGATGGCAGGGCTGGAGCCTGCTGGGACTTCTCACTGCTGTAGGTTGGCCAACCCCTCCCAGGGCAGTGGCAGAGGCCCTGGGGCTGCTGCAGCCTTCAGAACATGGAATTACATCAGTTCAGGCTGGCAACACCCTCTGTGCTTGCCCAGTGACACAGGAATGCTCTGGGCTGACACTGAGTGTTCAGGTACTGCTCAGATCATCTCCTTCTCCACAGAGGTGGTTTCTGTCATGTGCCGTTCTGTGCTTTCTCTCCAGCCCTTAGGAAATGCCCACGTGCAGGTTCTGCTGTTTTAGCTCGACTGCTCCTTTCTTAGAGGGCTTTTAGAATGTGCTGACAAGGCTCCCAGGGGCCCCTGCTGCCCTCCCTTGCCTCAGTCCAGAAGGAATACAAGAGCTGCAAGGGGGGCAATGGTGCTACAAGGAGTGGTGTCTCCTTCAGTGAGGAGGGGGAAGAGAGCGCTGGCAGCACAGACCGCACCGAGCAACGAGATCCTTCAAACCCCATGAAAAGTGGACTTGAGTCTGAGGCCATTGAGTCTGTTGGCCATTCCAGCCATGAGGAATTTGCATCTATTCTGTATTCCTGCCCAGGGACAGTGGGCAGAGGCACAGCCCAACTGCAGCACCTGCAAACCCGCCCCGGTACCGCACACAAGCAACACGTGGGGCTGTTTGTCTTTCCTGCCCTGAGTGACAGCACAGGGTGATCTGTGAGCTTGGGCCTTGGGTTCTGGCCATGTTTGCTTCATTCATCAGTTACAGCCATCTTTTCTGCCAGATATTTTTTCTTAATAGACTTTAATGTGCCCAAACCCTATGAATAATATTAAATGAGGAACAAATGTGCAGCAGTTCCACTGCCAGATACAACATTTCTGAGGTTTAATGCAGATTGGATTTGAATCTGACTATTAATATATGTTACATATGGATCTTTTTAAAAATTAGACAGTTATATGGAACATAATGAGGGGGTAGGGATGGATTATCGTGAATCCAGACCTACACTGAAAATATGTAAATCTGGGGAGTAGGTGGGTAAAGCAGATGTGCTTGTGGTGGGGCACTGAGAGAGGTGTGTGAACAAGGGTACACAGGTACAGGCAGCAGGTTCCTGCTCTTGCCCTCTTTTTCAGTGCCTGTATCCCTACATAGTCTGCTTAATGGCTTTTTGGCTTTCCCAGAGGGGAGGTGAAGGGGGTTCTGTGCACACATTGCTGTGCTTGCACCCAAGATGCACTGGTTGACTCTTCTCCCTCCCCAAACCAGCTGTGCCTCCAGCTGGTTCATGCTGACAGCTCAGGTCCCGTGTCAGAGCTGTGCTCTGGTGTCCTCTGACCTGTGTGGTGCTGAGGTGTCCATCAGCACCCAGGGGAGCCAGCCCTTGCCACAGCCATCCCCTCCCTGTTGTTGTGGAGCAGTGCCAGGTGACCCAGGGCTGTCCCATGCTGTGTTCTCCAGCCCCTCTAGCAAAAACACTTACTAGGTTGTGAGAAAGAAAAACCTCACTGTAAAGTAATAACTTGGCTCAAAATGTGCAACCTTTAGGTGCACTTCCTCGCATCTGGAATAAAGCAATCTGCTTTGAAATGCAGGCGAAAAAATCTGCTGGAATTCTGCTCTCAAATCACAAAAAGAAGTTTGGGGTTGTTCTTGAAGAGGGTTTTGAGAGTTTTACCCGAAGTGGCCTTTGCAGTAATGTGGAGCACATGTCCTTCCTTCCTCCAGGTTTTACTCTATCAAGTTTTTCATCACACTGGGCAAAGATGTTTTGGAAGTCTTTTGACTTGTGACTACAGTAATTCTTGCTAAAGGCCCTGAAACATGTGCCATAAACAGAATGCCTCAGTCTGGATGATGTAGGAAGGCTGTATCTTTATTATTACGATTTAGTTTATTTAGGTGTAATCTTTGTCTTGAAGGCAGCGAGACTTGCAATTATTCTCTGTGCAAGAGAGCTTGGAAGGTGTGGAGCAGCTGTGAGCTCTCCTCTCCCCTCTTTCTAAATCTCTTGTGGTTTCTCAGTTGAGCTGTGTGGAAAATCGCTGCTCAGAGACCAAGAATGTAATCAATCCTCCTTATTAAAACCTTGATTAATGCTGTGACTGCAGGGAATAGCTGCCCCCACAACTGAAGAAGCTGGAAATGGAGAGCTGCTTGTTCACAATTAGCAGAAACAACACTGAGCAGGATGAGTGAGTCATCTTTGGGGAATAATATTTTTTTTTTTAAAAAAAGCAGACTTTGATTATCAGTTGGTTTCACTGGACAAGTCTGTCTGTAACAGCAAGGATCTACAGAGGAGGCCACAAATGCAGTGATGTTCAGACTTGCATCCTAAGGAACAAATGCATGTCTTTTGGAGGTGGTGGAGGTGGGCCCTGGGGGTGCTGGGGCAGCTCAGAGCTCTCCAGCCAGCAGTCAGCTCTCCCATCCCGCAGACATGACATCACTGCTGCCATGCTGGGATCCCCAGTCTCACTTTGCATGGTGTTGGTGGCATTGAGGGCACTGGCCCAGCTGCTCCTCCCTGCCAGACAGAGGGAGTGGGAGTGCCCATCCATAAGTTTCTGGAGATCCCACTGGTTTTGGCTTCCTGTAGTGTGAGCTCTCTAGTCAAAATACTGCCATGTGGTGCTAATAAAAGGAGAGGATGTTTGTTTTCTTGACCGTTTCCCAAACTGCCAGAATTGGCAGCTTTCTGGCCCAGGGGGGCTGGAAAACATGGACCTTGGGCTGTGGGGACTGTCAGTGCTAATTGACAGTAGATCAAGTGTCTGGATGGGAGAATAATTGCAGCAGAAATTAAATTGGCAGCACACAGCAGAGCTGGAAAAGGATGTGAGTCCTCCCAAACCTGGACACTTGGGTGCAATAAGCCATGTGGGGTGAAAGGCTGGGTTTCCTCTGGCAGCGTGGACAGGGAGAGGCACTTCCTGCAGGCACTCAGCTGGGAATGGCATCCCAGTGCTGCCCTGCTGGCAGAATGGCCCCTTGTCATACTCAAGGGAGGGATGAGCCTCCTGGTCCCCCTTGCCTTGTCCTCTCCTGTGGCGTGTCCTGAGCAGCAGCTTCCCCAGCCTGCCCATCCAGCTCAGGGTGAGCCCTGGGCAGATGAGAAGAGCTGGTCTCTCTGTAGTGTCAGGGGAGTTGCACAGGAAGAATGAGAAGGCTGTTTTTCTATAATGTGTTATTCTGTGCCCAACACCACAGTCTCGGTCCGTAGAGATCCATGTTAGTTTGCCCTGACTGAGCAGTGTGCCTTGGCGTGTGAAATGCCAGCCAGGATGGGATGGAGAAGAGGAACTGGGACAAACTTGCATCCTCTGGAGCTGTTTGAGCACCTGATCCAGGCAGTGCAGGAAACCCAGGCTGTGTGTGAGCCAGGCCAGTGGAAATGTGAACACACCTGGGTTTGCCCTCCTTGCTGTTGGCATGGGCTCAGGTGTGTGCGTTGCAGGACTGGGGACCCAGCGTGGGCTCTGCAGTGTCATTCCTGGCATGAGCATCATTCCTTCTCATACCAGCCCTGGCCTCACACACACTATCAGTTTATTACCCTGCTGATCATATTGCAACTAATTAAATAAATAAGATCACGTGTGGTCTTCAGAGGAGTCTCAGCCTCTGGTATCGCAGCTCTGGGCATGGTGGGATAGCAGTGGAGCAGGGAGGGCAGTTTGGTGCTGGCTTGGGCCTTGGCACTGACTTTAACAGCTTTAAAAATGTCTTAAATATGCTCATATTTTTGAGTCATGGGGAGACGGGTTTTTGGTAATGTTGAGACGACTTCATAGAAGCTGGCTACAACAGACCAACAACTGACTTTATTCATCCGCGCATACAATTATATCCCTCTTTAAGGCTGTAACCTTCCACAGGTGATGGCACTCTGGCAGATGGTAATTGGTTAACCATGATGTTTACATTATAAACTCTTTCATAATTGGTTGACCACTTGCAGCTGTTGAGAACTCTGCAGCAGCCATCTCGGACTTCATTAAATAGTTCTTAAAGTCACATCACCTAATTCACATATGCAGTTCAGCACACAGCTTGCTTT
>JAWWEV010000029.1:7375492-7401781 GCA_035583235.1 Hafferia zeledoni | reverse complement strand
AGTCACATCACCTAATTCACATATGCAGTTCAGCACACAGCTTGCTTTTTAAGCCAAATACCAAATAGAATTCCAACCATATTTATTCCTTGGTCTCAGTAGATTATCATTACTTTGTTTTACTGAGGGTGAATGTCTCCTCATTTAATTAACTGAGTCATGGAGTTAATTTAAGTTAATTAAATAGAGTATTTGCTTTAGGTTCTCCCTGGGTTGCTGCTGTGCAGGAAATTTCCATGTACTGCTTTGCAAAAGCCTGGCATAGGCCATGCTGATTTCTGTGAACTGGGGGTTAAAGCCTCCTCGCTGGAGAGGTGGAATTTCCTTTCCCAAGGCCACTGACCTTCCTTCCTCCCCTGCTCCCAGGGTGGGATGGGCCGTGGCTGCTCCTGGGAAAGGTCTGTGTGGACCCCCAGTCCCCCCGGCCGGGCACCGACCGCCCTCCTGGCAAAGGAGGGCAAATGTTTGCCTCGTGCTTTGGGGAAAACAAAGGATGAGCTAATGCCCTGGCACCACCGTCCATGGGAACTCCCAGCTCGTTGTTTGAGGACTGATTTAATACTGATTTAATAGCAGAAACATGCTGAGTCCTGAGGGCCGCTGTGGGCGCATCCGCCGAGAGCTGCAGCGTTTCACACCCAAATAGCAGGGGGTGAACACACCACCAAAAACACTCAGCTAATTTACTGGGTGAAGAGGTTACACACACATTGCTGTGCCATTGTGTTTATTTTTTCCTGTGATATAATATTGAGTCATTTGAAAGCAAAGGAATTTTCTCTGTATCACTGTAACATCTTGAACTGTTGTGGTTGAAACCTTTTCTGTGAAATTCTCTGTGTATCTCTTACATAAATCAGCCTCTTTAGGGGAGCTCTGGTAATCCTGCTATATAAAAGAGGCAAAACCAATCTTAGGACAAAGGGGGCAGAAAATGGGAATGGAAACTTCAAAATGGTGTTTTCTTCCCTCCAGATAACTCAAATAGCTTTTTTTTTGTTGAAGGTGTGTAGGAGCAACACTGAAATGGTGACAGTGAGCTGGTTTAGTACAAAACAAAATGGTGGTAGATAAAGCACTAACACTGACATGCTGTGTTATTTTACTTGATAACATCAGTTTCAGTGATGACTCTGTTGACACAGGTAAGGAAACTGCTGCTTGTGTACTCAGAAGTGCTGAGTGTTTGAAAGCACAGGTGTAGCTCAGTGTTTCTGTCCTTATCCATCAGGAAAAACAACTTCTCCCATTTCATTTTTCCTTGTTTCTCCCTTAAGAGGAATTAATGGCTCTTGAAGGTCACTTGTGTAACCTGCTGGAGTGAGAGCATGTGGAGAGCCATCCCCAGTGGTGCAGGGGAGATGCTGGAGGGAGGCTCATCATGATCCCTGAGGATGCAGGTGCTCCCCCAGGGGGCTGGGAAGCCTAAGACACATTTTTGAATCTAACTGAATTTATCATTTGTGTTAAGGAGTAAAAGCAAAATGTTGGGGCATTCCAAAATGAGCAAAAAAATTATATTATCCTACTGCTTTTGCTGTGTTTTTTTATGTACTTTCCTTTGGCTTTTACAGAAGGAGTTGCTCAGATAAGCCACATTGATGAGGTAGGCACCTTTTGGTTTTAAAAATGTCTTATCTCTGTGACCTGTTGCTAGTGATGCTTTTAGTTTCAATTAGCTGCTGGTAGTGGTTATGGAAAGAAAATCACAAAGTGTGATATGATAATACCTGAAAATGCAACAATTCCCCAGCTGGGAGAGAGGAGAGAGACAGTAAGGCAGAAAGGATGAAATCAGGATGTAGTCTGTTAGTGTTAAGCTCACCAGGTTTGTCCTTTAAGCCAAACACCAGATGGTGAGAAAAGTGATTCAGTGAAAGCACAGGCTGAAATAGGAACAGCAGCATCTTCCCTGGGAGGAGGGGAGAGGCAGGAGGGTTTGGGGGTGTTTCCATCTCTAGTGGATGTTTTCTGTCAGTGGAGAGGCTGATCCAGCAGCAGCTGGTGCCTGGCAGGGCAGCTTGAGGCTGAGCCCTGGCAGGAGCATCAGCCCAGCACCTGCACTGAGCAATGCCCTGCTGGCCCCAGGCTTGGAAGGTGACCCTGAGCACTGGGAATAGAGGGAAAGTTCTCCCCAGGGTTTAGACTGTTGTTGAGCTTAGATCTGCAGAGCTACTCACCTGGCAGGAGGCTGCTGCTGCTGCCAGAGAAAGGGGGAAATTTTGAGTCTTTTCTGTCGAGACATTTGTACAAAGCTCTCCTCTGTCTGCTGGTTAAACACCCCTCAGACCACTGATGTTAGAAACGTGCCCTCTGCTCTGCAGCAGGAGAGATAAACGGAAACACATTTTAATCCTGACGGTCTTGGGTAACGTTTATTCATTGCTGTGGATTTTTAGGAGACCACTGGGGAGCCAGGTGGCTTGAGGGGTGAAGTTATTGCAGCTCAGGTCCCTCCTGAGCTCTTTAATTTGCACGAGAGCTGTGGCTTTGTCCAGGAGGTGAAGCTGTTCCCTGGAGCTGTGGGAGATGCAGCCCCCAGAGCCCTGCTGGTGGCCAGCAGAGTGGCTGCTCCAAGGGGGAGAAATGGTACTGCTCTTTGGTTGTGGGAGATGGTGCCAGGGTTAGATGTGCTGGCCCCGTGCTGTGCAGTGTCACAGCATCACACAATGGTTTGTGTTGGGAGGGACCTTAGGGCTCAGCAAGTCCCACCCCTGCCACAGGCAGGGACACCTTCCACCAGCCCAGGGTGCTCCAAGCCCTGTCCAGCCTGGCCTTGGACACTCCCAGGGATGGGGCAGCCACCTCTGGGCAGTCTGTGCCAGGATCTGCCCACCCTCACAGGGAGGAATTTCTTGCTAATATCCCATCCATCCCTGCCCTCTGTGAGCATGAGGCCCTTCCCCTTGTCCTGCCACTGCATGCCCTGGTGCAGCACAGCCTGTCCTGGGGGTGCAGACGGGCTGGGGCTCCACCAGGCTCCAGCTTGAGTTGTGTTTCATGTGAGCATTGTCTGCAGCCTTTTTACAAACGAACATCTGACTTTAAGAGTTTGTTCTCTTACTTAGAGAGATCTGAAAAATTAATTTGGTGTTTAGCTGGTGACTGGGAAAGGAGTGTAGCGAGAGGGACGTGATGGATGAAGTTTTCCTTCAGAGTTTCCTTTCAGGCTGTGGTAAATGCTGAAAGGGCAGCTTGGCACAATATTCAAAATCTGTCTCATAAAATAACCCACACACTCTGTTTATCCACCCTCAGCAAACTGTACCTGACTGTTTTTTCTTATCTTTTAACCTTCTGAGTTGAGCTAAATAATGGGATTGTACTTACAGGAGCTTTGAAAGGTTAGATTGAAGCGTGCTTAGTCTGTAAGAGCATCACATACACAGGAGATCTGAACTGTGCTTATGGGGAAAAGACATGTTAAAATGAGTGTAGCTTTAAAAAATCATTCTTTCCCCCCAGCTTCTAAAATTTATCCTTTTGCCCCAGCTTTGGGGCAGCCTTGAACATAAGGGTTCCCTGTGGGACTCCTCGGGAAGCTTTTGTTGGAGAATCAGTCCTGCTCCTGTGGCCATCAGCCACAGTGTAAATCTGGTATTTGCATTGAAATCAAATCCCTGCTCTCTGTCCTGTGCACATCCTCTGTGGGCTAATAATAAGATTTCCATTTGTGGGACTTTTGAACCAGTTTATCAGAGACAAAGCTGTTGAAAAGCTGGGGGAAGGAGAGGAGTGGCTGCACTGCAGTTGTGTCTGTGCAGAGGCTGTTTCAGCCTGTCAGGATGTCCTGGGACGTGTCTTCAGGCTTAATTGCTTGTCACGTTTGCATGAAAGAGGACTTGCAATAATGAAGGCAGTAAAATTTCATCTACAAAATGCCCTCTGCCAGGAGAGGTCAGAATCAATTTGGGCTCAATTACCCAGGCCTGGAGCAAGGGGAAAAGAAGCCAAATGCCAGTGAGGAGCCAGAGCACTGGAGCATTGCCATTGCTGGATGATGGACACAGCTCACCAAGCATGGTCACAAGAGGCACCTCTTCCAGGTGACTCGATGGCTGAGGGTGCTTTGCCCTCCTGGTGCACAAATAGCAACCCTTGTGTCTCCAGTTCAGCGTTTTGGCAGCCCACGTGGGGCTGACACCGACCGATCGTGGTCTGGTTTGGGGAAGAGGGTGGATCTGAGGAACATCAAACAGAAAACTGCTTTGGGCTGAGCCAAGCATTAATGGCCTTCAGCTCTGTTTGAGTGGGATGTGGTGTGTGTTTATAACAGAGAGCAGGACTGGCACCCACGGGGTTTGGAAGAGAAACGTTGCAGCGATCCCTGCACACACACACAGGGACAGAGCAGCTGCTGGTCCTGTCCAGGCTGATCTCCCCCACCACTGCACAATTGGGCAGATGGAGGGTAGATCTGGGGCTTGGAGGTGCAATTTGGGAGGTGTTTTTGGCTCTGCAGGTGGTGGCTCTGCTCCCAAGGAAGGTTTTTTAGATACACCAAAAGTATCATTGCTCAAAGCCCTTCCAAATCACGCCATGGTGTAGGGGCTTGGATGGAGGTTGTAGGAGACCATGTTGTCCTCTCAAATTAGCAGTCCTCAGTTTTAGTCTCTGTCTGGTAGTCTGGAAAAAGGAGATTAATTATTTTGGTTGTACTTCTGGTGTTTTAAGAGTCTAATTTATAACACAGTGAAGTGAATGAACTTTTAAATGCTTTGGATCAGAACATGAAGTCCCAACAAATTGGGAGTTTCTGGTTTGTTGGCTAAAAGAGTTTCCTTGGTGAAACTCCACAGAGCAGCTTTTAGGAAGGGTTTGCAAACTCTCTTAGTTTAAGAAAGGCCATAAAAAGCAGGAAGAAAATCCAGCGAAGAAAAGCAAATTAGGTCCCAAAGGGGGGAAATTCTGAACTGATCCTGAATTTGAGAATGGGAAAGAAATCCATCCGGTTCTGGGTTTCCAAGAATGAATGTGAGTGTTCCGCACAAGGCAAAGCCTTGCAGAGATCTCACAGGAAGAGGAGACAGCTCTGGCCTGGGAGCAGCTTTTTGTGCAGCAAAATTGGGTAGCAGAGAAACAGCAGCAAAGGAAGGCAGAGCATGGTGTGATCTCAGAGGGGTCAGTGCTGCCCATAGCACCAGCAGCTGCCCTGACACAAAGCTCAGCTCTCCAAAGCCTACACAGAGTTGATCCCTGTGGATGCTGCTGGGTCACCTGTGCTGGTCACAGCTGAGCAGAGTAAAGATGAGCTGCCAGCACCACGAGCATCCTCCTCCCCCAGGCACAGGGACCTGGTGGCCACTGGGGCCACTGAGCAGCTCAGCAGTGCAGGAAGGGCTCTGGTTCCCCCTCCTGCTTCCATCACCATCACTTCATGCCTTTTGGAGAGTGCCCAGGCAATAAGTTTGAGCTTTATAGCATCGTTTGGTCTCGATGCACAAATTGCTGAGCTTAACAGGGACGAAGGGGCGACGCTTTACAAACTACCTTGGATTAAAGCAGGTCCATGGAGATGATGGTCTGTAGGCCCTTTGATGGAGGAGGTTTCCATTCCAGAAACAGCTGCCTGTCAGGTGCTCTCCAGCCAAGGGTCTGGATGGCCCCAGTGTGGGGAAGCCCATGAGGTCAGAGGAGAGGAGAGGACCCTTCTCTCTCCTCCAGCCACTGTGGACCGAGTGTGAATCCAAGCCCCAAGCCACAGATAATTAAGGATAATGGCTTTCTGAAAGCATCACTCCGTAGCTGTCAGTGCTGCCAGCCACATGGGCTGTTACTTTTCCCCCCCAAATATTTATGATCCTTCTTTTCCTCTCTGTGTCATGGTTGAGAGTGTTTTCTTTATTTCCCTTGAAGTAATAATGTAAATCTGGGAATTGGAAACCCATAGCCTGCTTGTATATATTTTTTTAAAGAACATAAATTCAGGAACAGTTAAAATTATATTACTCCTGGCAGCAAAATTCCTTTTTTAATAGACAATTTGAAGTTATTGTGTTGGAAGCAGTTCTCCCCACGTGTGTGTGCATGCACAGTGTGGAGGGAACTGTGCCAGGAGGGCTCCAGGCAGCTCCTGAGGCAGTGGAAGTGCTGGGAGCTGGAGGCTGCAGCTTTTCAGCTGATGGGAGGAAAAACCCTCCAAGGCTCCATCTTCAGTTCTTAATTAAGCCTGGTTTTATCAATGGGCGTTTTGCCTTAGAAAGAACTGGAGAATTGGACTTTCAGGATCTTTCTCTAGCAGGATCTGGCTTTTATTTCTTTTAGCTGTTCATTTTTACAAGGTTTGGGAGCACCAGTGCGTTCTCCTATGCACCAGTGATAGACATTTGTTTTCAATTAGTATTTATTGGATTATTTTAGTAAAAAGTAAGCTTTGTATCAGAGCCCCACAATATGCACTTTGTTATTTGTTCACAGGATGGTGTTTTCTTTTCCTGCATGGTTTTTCATCAGCTTCAGTCTACTGAAAAGCTGGTGTGAGGCAGCTCAGCTGGGGACCTGCGCTGGAACAGATTAAAGCAGATTAAACAGATTCCAGCCTCTTACACAGCATCTGTGTCTTCCATTGGGATGGGCATGTCTGTGATTCACATGGCTGGAAACAGCAGCCAACGTGTGTCCGTGGGCCGTGTCCCTGGGCCGTGTCCGTGGGCCGTGTCCGTGGGTCCCTGGGCCGTGTCCGTGGGCCGTGTCCCTGGGCCGTGTCCCTGGGCCGTGTCCGTGGGCCGTGTCCGTGGGCTGTGTCCCTGGGCTGCGTCCATGGGTCCACGGGCCGTGTCCGTGGGCCGTGTCCGTGGGCTGTGTCCGTGGGCTGTGTCCAGCTCTCTGCTGCTTTTCCCAAGTGCTGGAATTAGTTTATGTCCCCAGACTGAGTGTTTGGAGGTAAAACCTGGCTCAGGTGGCTCGTGGTGACAGTAGCAGTAGGTACTGCTGGGTTTACAGTGGAATTCTGTATATGTGGGATAACATATAGGTAATGTTTTATATGGGTAAAATAATATGGAACATTTTTGTTTTAATGGCATCTGAATTCCCAATTAGAGGTCATACGACAAAGATTTCCATACTTTGCCTTGGGACTTAAAAAGCAAATGGAAGTGTGAATACCCAGCTAAACCCTTGACCGATGTGTTCCTCACACTGTGAGTGACTGGTGTTATTTGGGGAGAAAAACCTCCCAAAAAGAATATGAATCTTTGTGGGCAAGGGAAGCTGCAAGTGAAAATCCCAGGACTGGTCCCTTGGCTTCAGGTGTTGCCCAGCCTGGACATGGAGCTGCTGAGTTTGGGCTTATCCTGTTTTGCTGATGGAAATGGGAGTGATGGCCCTGAAGTCGGGAGCACAGCAAGTGCCCTTGGAGTGATGGAACATGAAATGAGAAGCAGACTCACAGTCCTTCTTTTGAGGAAATAACAAATATGCCTTTACAGAAGAATAAATGCAGAATATTTGGCAGTGGCTCACTGTGGAGAAACAGCAAATTCATTTGGTGAGGGACCAAGGGGAGTTGTGTAGATTCAGCACGATTTAACTGCAGGTCAATCTGAGTTTTCCTTTTCCTGCTGCACATCTCTGTTTTCCACAGCACACATAAAATGTTATTACTGCAAACTGTGTGTCCCAACACAGCCTCTCTGTGTACATCACACACTCTAAATCTCAGGTTTTTCTGCTTTTCTTCTCTTGCAGGACAATGGCCCTGCCCAGAGCAGGAGGTCGGTGCCCCACGGGGGTGGGAGCAGCCCCCTGGACAACAAGCAGGTGCTGAACGTGCAGCATCACCAGCCCCCCCGGCTCTTTGCCAGCAGTGCCTCTGAGTCGGGGCTTCCAGGCCAGCTGAGTGGGCTCCACATCACTCCTGCCCACAGGTAGGCCCAGGGCAGGGCTCTGCTGCTGCTCCTGCCAGCTCAGGCTCAGAGGGGTGCACAGGGGCTGTGGTATCCCTGGAGCTCCAGAAATCATGGAATCTCAGAGGCATTTATGTTGGAAAGCCCTCCAAGATCACAGAGTCCAACCATTGACCTGACATTGCCAAGCCCCCCAAGAGACTGGGCTGGGCTCCTGCTCTGTGAGTCAGGGTTAGGTGGGTTGTGCAGCCCTGGCTCAGGCTGTGCAGGGCAGTGGTGGGGTCACCATCCCTGGAGGGATTTAACACACGTGTGAATGTGGCACTTGGTGGTGGCCTCGGTGGTGCTGGGATTGGCAGCTGGACTTGGGCACCTTGGGCTTTTCCAACCTAAACAATTCCATGATTCTATGAGCATCACAGCCATTAATACACTGGTTTTTCAAAGTGTATATCCAGGGCAGGAGGGACGGTCCTGCTCTCCTCGGAGCAGGGATCACCCTGCCACATGCCCAGGAGCAAAAACTTGCCCTGGGAGCTGGAGGTATCCACCAGCAAAATGAACCTCAGTAACTGGCATGTTTATAAATGTAAGATCTGCTCAGTGCAGCTGTCCAGGAGGTTGGGGAATAAATAATGCTCCTAGGAAAGAAAAGGCTTTTGTATAGCCAGGAATGGTCTGGGTGGATAACTCAGACTTTGAGACAGGCCAGGTTGTGGGCTGGGGAGCTTTTGCATGGCTTGCATGGATGCTGATTTATGTTCCCCCAGACTGGCAAAATATCCTGCAAGAAAGTAATGTCTGTATCACATACAAAGAGCAAAGAGAGTTTCTTTTCAGGTTTGGGAACTCTGTGTCTGCACAAATCCGTATTTCAGTGATGTTGTGAGCCAGCTTATTCCCTGTGCTGCTCCGGGAAAGTTAATGAAGTTGGAAAGAGAAGAACTGTGCAAAAAAATATAGAGAAGGAAATCTGGTGTTATCTGTGTGTGAGCCAAAAGCCTGGAGATGCACTTGGGTCTTTGAGGAGAATTGGGGCAGGAGTATGTTCTCTTTGAATTGGTGCTCCATGAGGCTGGGCTGGTCAAACCTGTCCTCCTTCACTGAAAATGTGTGAATTGGAGTGGGAGAGGGTCTGGCAGGGCAGGCAGACACCTGGAGCACACCTGAAGGGTTTGGGCTGGCTGGGTCTCACAGGGATGGATCCACAGCTCAGCCCCCCACAGGGACCAGGACTGCCCAGGAGTCACTACCAGAAAATGGAGCTCTGACCTTTCTTTGAAAGTGACTTTTGTTGGGCTTTTTTTACCTCTTTGTTTATTTGAAAGTAAATGTTACCTCTTTTGTTTATTTGTTTAAGCTGACATGAATATAATACTGGTGGAGAAAATGAGCCAGATGATTGCTAAAATATGTGAAGCTGATGGAGTTCAGGGCTCTTGCTATTTTTATTGGGTTTATAATGACCTTGATGACCTCCTCTGTATAAAGGAAAAGGAGCCACTTCCCCTGGAGCTGTGCTGGGTACTGGGGCCTCTGGAGCCCAACAGCACCTGGATTTGGCTCTTTCCAGCAGGACATTTAAACATGTACCTGAAGTATTTTTTATTCAAACTATGCTTTTCATGGTTTGATGTATTGAATGAACTGGAATAGTGGTTTCAATTGCTATTTGTTGTCCATGTGTCCCAGCTATGCCACATACAGACCAGGAGCAGTTTCAGGTCGTGATGCTGAAGGTCAGAGGGGGTTCCAGGGCAATTCCTCTGGTTGGGGTACTTTTCTCAGTTCAGCTGTGGGCTGTGTCTGGCAAATAGAGGTTGTGATGCAGCTACAGAAACACCAGCTTCAGAGGAGGCACTTGTGGGTGGCAAGGGCTTTGCTGCCATGCCTGGCACACGCCCTCCAGATGCCCTAACAAGGGGCAGGTGTATCCCCTGGCCTTACAGAGTTAATGAAATGCATGTTTTACCCATTTTTTCAATAAATTCCATGGGTGGCAGAGCAATTTACAGTGCTTGCAATAGCTGCCCTCTTTCCTGAAGGCGTCTGGTAGCTGGGCCAGCTCTTGCTGTGTTGCTCAATTGGAGCCCAGCAGGGAACAAGTTTAACCTCCCTGGTTCAGTGGCTGTTCCTGGGCCAGACATACCTCCAGGCAGGGGAACACATGGGAACAGAGGTGCTTAATTGATTCTGTGGGAATGTGGAGATTTCAGTACCACCCTGATGAGCCAACAGTAGCTGTTTCTATTTGACTTGAGCCTTTCTTTCTTTGCTTTGAAACAGCATTGACCCCGTGAAGTCTCTGCCACGGAGCAGAAATGGGATTGATGTGGAGTCAGATGTCTACAAGATGCTTCAGGATTATGAAAAGCCCATTTCAGAGCCAAAGCAGTCTGGATCCTTCCGATACTTGCAGGGCATGTTGGAGGCTGGTGAGAATGGTAAGGAGGTTGCCACCCAAGTGCCCAGTGAGGGGTGGACCACCAGGGTGGCAGGTTTCAAATCAGGGTTTCACATACTCAGCCTTACCAGATGTTGTGGCTGACTTGAGCACTGTGTGAAAGCTGGATTTGCAATTTTTCTGAGGCAGTTTATGAAATGTGATGGCCTTAAGCAGTTGTGTAAGATCACACTCAGGGAACCTGGTCTGGTTAAGTAAATGGCATTTGCATAAGGACGTGGGATGGTCCTCAGCAGGGCAGGGATAGGGATCAGGAGCTCTTGGCTCACTTTCCACATCTGTCACAGCTTTCTGCCCATGTCATTAACACATTAAACATTAAGATCCACAAACTATACATTTCAGCTTCTTTTTATTTGCCTTTCAACCTTAAATCTATTAGGGCTTTTATGTTCAAACTTTCAGGCTTTGCTTTACAATCATTAGGGCAAGTTTCTTCTTTTTGCTTCCTTCCAAGAGCCTCATACTCTGATCATGTGAATTCAGGAGCTTAGATTTTATGGGAAAATATCAACTGCTGCAAATCTCATTATGAAGCTGGGAGAGGTAGTGGGTTGGGCTTTTGCACTTCAGTTTCTGTGTGTGTAAAGTGATGGAGAAGTCTGTTCTTTGACTAGGAAGGTGTTGGTTCTTGCTTCACAAGAAGCCCAATTGCAAATAACTTCTGAGCATTGTGGGTTTCCACCAGGACTGGTTTTCTCAGTGGGACTGAGGCATAGCTGCAAAGCCTGAGGTGGGACCAGCCTCGGAAGCACTGGGTGTATCTTTGCATTACAGCATTACAGCCTCTGGACTGGCAGGAAAACTGATGTTAAATACAGTCTCCAGCTGGAGACTTCAAGTCTTTCAGCAGAGCAAGGATGAGTCTGCTGCTCCCCCAGGTCTCCTCATTAGGAAGAGGCAAATGGGAAGTGACTGTGTTAATGCCAATTAGTAACACTGCTGCCTTCCTCCCTCCTCTGTGCCAAGGAAAGGGAACAAAATTGAAGCTTTACTGGTTTGCTCCTGCAGCTCTGGGCTGGCAGAAACCCAGTGCTGGGAGGAAGGGAGAAAGGAAAGGCTGGGGGAAGGGGAGGACAAAGAGGTGCCAGGACAGTCCCCACATCCTGGGACTGTCCCAGCCAGCCCTGGATGTCTCCTCCTCCCAGCAGTCTCTTGGCACCAGCCCATCACCAGCGCAGCACTGCGTGTTCAGCTAGAGCCTGAGCAGCTGCTCTCAGGTACCAGCCGGCCCGGGACAGGCTGCAGCAGTCCCTGGCACCTCGTGGGGCTCTGCCACCCTCCCTGTCCCTCAGCTGTGTTGGGTGGATGTGTGACTGGCTGCAGGCACAGCCTCACTCGTGCCTTGGTCGTTCTGACGCTGTTTATTTCATAAGGGATGAGAAATGAAGTGAAAAGCATCTCTGCTGGCATAAAGCTCTGTGATGTTCCAGCGCATTTTCAAGCCCCATGAGTGTTCCTGGCTGGGTTGTTTTACAGGCTGCCACCCTGGCTCCTTTTTCCTTAAGCCTAAAATTATACATTTTGGCCTGAGCCTGCTCTGCATTGTCCTTTTAAAGTCAAGCCCTGCTCTCCTGAGGAGCTGAGTGTCTCAGACAACAACCTGTTTTATATGGACTGTGTTTCTCCTGGCAGCATTGCAGCCCATCCCACACCCTTGGGAGCAATGCCTTGTGCTGAGGTGGGGGCTGGGGGAATGGCAGCTCTTGCCTCTGTGGGTGCCTGTGGCCCAGGAAGGACAAACCCTGCAGCCATAACGGGGACAGCAGTGGTTGAGGTTGTGGAATTAAAGCATCTCCCTGCCTTGCTGAGGACCATAAATCACAATGAGACTGAGGGCTGGTAAATAGAAGGTAACAATCCATCATTTGGGAAGATGGGAAGCAGCCCTCTCTGCAGGGTTCATTTTGCTATGAAATCTTTTTCATTCTCTTGCCCCCCCTTCTCTCCTTTTTTAAGCAGCTTATCCAAGCACTCAGTATGAGAGACAGTGACAGCTTAACTGTTAAATGTTGGCAGATGAGCCTGTCTAGTCCAAGCTCGCCTTGTCTCCTGCTGGGGGAAGCCAACAGCTTGAGCAGTTGTTTCAGTTTCTCCCCAGCAAGGCAGAGGAAGGGCTTGCCAGGGCCCTTGGCTGGAGCCAGCCCAGCACTGGGGGCACCCTGGGTGGAGCAGCCCCTCTCTGCTCCTGCACAGGCACTGACAGGTGTGGAGGCTCCCAGTGTCACCAGAGCCTGTGTTATATCTCAGGAAAATGGTTTGGTGTGAAATTGGTCCTTTTTTGGTTTTACTCACTTGGCTGGAACCACTGACAGGCTTGGCCTCTGGATCAGAGTCATGGCTGGAGAGGAGGTGTGAGGGTGCCTGTGCACCCCAGGGATCAGTCAGGTGGGCACTCTCCTTCCCAGCTGGGCCCTGGACAGGCACTCCTGAGACACGCTGGAAGGGGGATCAGGGCTCTCTCCATGGGAGGAAGCTTTGCTCAGCACTGCCCTTCAAAAGTGCCATGTGAACCTGCACAGGGTCAGTGTGCAACCAGGACTGATGATGCAATGCTGGTACTAAAAATTCCCTTTAGGAAAGGCAGAGATGTTCCTGGAGCCATGGGAGGCACTTCCACTGGAGTTTGCTCTCAAGTTTCCCAAACCACCATAGCCCTGCAGATACCTGGGCCAGAAAGTGCCTGTGCCCTGCAGAGACTTGCTGGGCATGGGGGCTTGAGGCAGTCATTTAGGAGGGACTGAAACACTCAGGGAGCTCAGGGGGTGTGGGAAGTCTGAATGCTGGAGAATGGCTTGTTCATCCAGCAGCTCCTCTGCTGCTTTTCCAAGCTGTGGCAGCTGATGGACTAAAATACATTGTCCTTTTTCAAGTGCTTTTTCTTTCTACAACCTTAGGCCATACAGAGGACACAGGTCAGTACACACCCAAGAGACCAGTCAGCTGGGAGCCATGGAAAACCAGGCAGTGGATACTGGAAGCTTTTAAGTGTCCCAGGGGTTGGCAACAAGCGTGTTAATGCTGTCCAAAATATAAGGGCAGATTGTAGATGCTCTGTAGGGAGGGGATTGCAACACTAAAAACTCTGCTGTGATATTGTTCATATGCACAAAATCTTCATTGCTTCCTTTCCTGTCACTGGACCTTTCTATGAAAGGAGGTTTGGTGCCCCAGAAGACCTTATCTTCTAGCACAATATTTTGGTTTAGATAATTAGAGCTTAAATGAGCGCTCTTGGAAGAAAAATGCATGTGATTCTATTATTGTTTGGTTTAATTTGCCTCATTCTCCAAGAGGTTTTCCTCTCTGTCTCCTTGACTGATGGTGGATCTACCAAGTGCATCTGAAATGGTGTGATGGAAACTCTTCTTTCTGGAGCTTTTCTGAGCTCTTTGCTATTTATCTTTCTTAATTTGTTAAATAGTATTAGAGCCAAATTCATCTCCTATCTCTAAATCACAGCTGCTTTGGCTTTGACAAGTTCCATGTGCTGAGTTGGTGCTGTCCCAGAACTTCCAAGGAAGTTGCAGGTTCTGTTGTGTGACAGAGACTCATCTGACTCCTTAGGGGAAAAAAAAATAGAAGAAAAAGATCAAACTCAAAGCCCTGCGAGTTTGAGTTTTCAGTCTGTGTCTGTTTATATTTCTTGGCAGGTGAAAAGCTCGACAGACTGAGCAGCCCCCGGCACGTGAAGGCGCCGGTGCCAAAGTTGGGCAGTGCCATGTCGGGGCTGCAGATGCTGCCCGAGTGCACCCGCTGTGCCAACGGCATCGTGTAAGTGCCACAAGCCTTGCCAGAGCCCCCAGGGGGGTGGGCACACAGCTGGCTTGGGTCCTGCCACCACAGGGGTTCGAATTTATAGCAGAATACCCTGAGTCCCTTTCTGGGTTTTTTTTCTAACCTTATATAAACCTGGAATTGAAGGGTACGGTTTGGATTGTCCCTTTTAAGGGAATCTCACAGCAAAACGGGGGTGATTGATGGGCTGGTTTCTGCCCTGCTTATCACAGTAGCTGCCCAGGGACTATGAATAGCACCGTGGTGCTGGCACTTCACTGCCTTACAGGGGCAGAAATGCCTGGAGGGCCAAGGAGAAGAGGGCTGTGGGTTAGTTTTGTTTGCTTGTTGAAGAGTTACTCTCTGATGGATGTTGGGACTGATTTCAGAGAATATAGGTGCTTTTCTGCTTTGTTCTGTTGTAATCTACGATATATTGTAATTCATGTTCTGTTTAATTCATGTCCTGCTCATGCCAGACTCGCTGGCTGAGTGTGGGCTGGACAAATGGCTGTGACTGTTCTTGCTGGTGCTGTGAGCCCGGGGTTTCTGCTCCACAAGCTGTGTGTGCACAGCTGGCTCCTGATGTTCAGATCCAGGCTGAGTGCAGACATGTGAGGCTCTGCTTTGCATCAAGCTGTGGAGCAGTGCTGAGGTGTGTGGAGCTTCCCTTCCTGCACAATTACCAGGAAGCCACACCTGCAGCAGGGTGGCAGCTTTGGGTGGGCTGAGAGGTTGGGGTGGGAACCCACGGCAACACCCTCACATGTCCCTGCATGCTGTTTTACTGGAGGCAGCGGGACAGGCTGTTTGTGCCTGTTTGTTCCCCATCTCACCGGAGCTCTCCCTGTCCCCCCCAGGGGCACCATCGTCAAAGCTCGGGACAAGCTGTACCACCCCGAGTGCTTCATGTGCGACGACTGCGGCCTCAACCTGAAGCAGAGGGGCTATTTCTTCATCGAGGAGCAGCTGTACTGCGAGACACACGCCAAGGAGAGGGTGAAGCCCCCCGAGGGCTATGACGTGGTGGCTGTTTATCCCAACGCCAAGGTTGAACTGGTGTGAGGTTGGGCTGTGCCCCGGCGAGGTCGGGCACGCGCCCACCCACGTCCTCCCGCCAGCCACGAGCACAGGGCTGCAATCAACCAACTACCAAAGCCCCAGTTAGACTGCCTTGGCCCTGATAAAACAGTTTACACTGGGGAGCTCTGGGGGATGGTGTTGAAAGCATAAGAACAGGTTTTTCCCTTCTTTTTGACACTCTGCTTTTTGGGTTGCTGTGTTGGTTTATTAGTCTGTGCCATAACCTTATCCAAGATCTGTGTAAATATTGATTAATTCTCTACTCTGTTCATATAAAACCAGTATTCTTTTTTGTGCCCTCCCTGTACTTAAAAAGCAAGGAAGATGTTTCAAAAGCTCGAAGAAAATAAGGCACTTTAACAAAAGAAGCTGACTCCTATATCCTGACCTAATCTCCCGTCCTGTGGCTGCCCCAGGGATTAAAAACTGACTCCCTGAGAGTCAGGATGTGATATCAGTGGGTGCCCAGCTCAGCCCCATCCCAGTAGCTGTGCTAAGGAAGGGTGGTCTCTTAAAGCAGGAATTGCAGTGAAATTCTCTGGATCAGGGCACTGCAGTTTGAGGCTGACAGACTGATTAAAGTTCCCCAAGAGATCTCCACACTTGAGCATGTGAGGAGACCTTTTTTTTTCCTTCTTCCACTCCTAATTCAGTTGTTCTGTCATGTAATCGCCCAAGCACACCTTTAAAGGACACTGAAATAGCCTGGAGCACCCTTTGGTTATCCCCACCTCCTACACTACTGCCCGTGGCTGCCCTTGCTTTGGCCATTCTGACTCTTCCCCAGTTTTTGCTATATTTTTGCAGTCCTTTATTTCTAGATCCTCAGACTGTTGCCTTCTGGATCTACCTCCCAGCAGAAACAGAGTGATAAAATCCTTCCAGGCACTTGGGGAGTAACTGGAGCTGGAGTGAGTCCCAAGGCAGCAAGATTGGATTTATACCCATATCCCAAGGCTGTGCTTTCAGTCCAGTCCATCATCCACTTTATTTGACAGGGAAAGTTTTTGTGGATCTTGAGATGTTGCTTTGTTAGAGAAATGTGGTTTTTTTCATGTTAGTGCTTGGAGGAGAGAGAGAGTTTAGTTGCCCAGTTGCTGTGGGTGCTGCCACGGGTGGTGACTGGAGATGTGTGTACAAGTTACTTCTGCTTTGCAACAGCCTCCCTCCTCTTCCTCTTCACTTTGAGAGAGGGAGGATATGAGGAAGAAAAATAAATCTGTGCTCACTTTCCTTCCATGGAAAAGGAAAATAAGAAATGGGGTGATGAGCAAAGCACCCCTTCCCCTTCTGGCTCTCCATAACAGGGAAAATTGGGATTGGAGGAGGGTTGGGAGCACAATTCTGGTTGGGGCTGAGCAGGTAACTTCTTCCTACAGGTTCTGCACCCTAGAAGGGATTTTAGGGTGTTATTGGGATGCATCTAAACCTCCTCCTGCAGTGCCTTACAGGGCCTGCAGCAGTTCCTGCCCCATGCTCAGCAGCCTCCCAGCAGCCCTGGGCTCCCTCCAGCTGGGCACCACAGGGGTGCTGGTGCTGGGCATTCCTGCTGGCTGCAGGGCATCCACCTCCCCCTCCTTCTGCCATCAGCAGGTTTTAATTACTAAAGGACAAAAAATTTATCACAGTGCTGAGCCTTGTTTTTCTTGTGCTTACATGGCCTTGTTTGGTCAGTTGGACCCTCTGCAGGGAATACCTGGGACAAGTTTAAATGAGGAGGAGACTAGTGGTAATCAGGTGGGAAGCCTCACTGCCTGGGTGTGCAGGGCTCTGCTTGGAGCTCCTTAGGTTGTCCTTGTCAGAAATACCTGTTCTGAATTCCTCCATTATCCTCACACATTGCTGGGTCAAACTCTGGTGCCCACACAAATGGCACAGGGGCCTTTCCCCATTTTGCAGGCAGACAGTCACAGCTGCCAGTGGTGCTGTTTGGCACTCCCTGTGCCTCTTGTCCCTGTTTGGCCTCCCTGCCTGGGGGCCATGCCCTGTGGGATGCCAGGAGTCTGCAGCCCTCACACAGGGGACACCAGGAAATTCCTAAATCGGTTCATTGCCCTCATTGTGAACACCCAACTGAGCAGGCTGCTGGCAGGCACTCTTGGTGGGCTTGGAGCTTGGAGCTGCAGCTGCCTCATGCAACCCCATCCCAGGGCACGCTGATTCCTGGTTTCAGGCCACCTCATTCCCATTGTGGGCTTTGCAGGACCTGCCACAAGCAAGTGGCACCTTTTGTGTCACCAGATAATGCTGTTTAACTCTGTCAAACATGGGGAGGGTGCATTTTGTATGAAATATAAAATAAAACTGTATTGTTGGGTTTATGTCTCACATCACTTGGCTTTGCCTTTGCCTGGTCCCTGGGGGGTTTTTCCTGTGAGAGGAGGCTCGTACATCCAGGTCTCTTGGCATCCAGGGGGGTCTCTTGGCATCCAGGTGAGGAGGACACGAGGTAAACTTCAAAAAACCTCAGGGAGACAGAGAGCTGTGCTTTTCAGGGTGCACTGAGAGCTGGTTTGAAGCTTGGTCTGTTTTTTGGTGGAGAACTGGGGTGTTTTTTCAACTTATGAGACTCTCCTGTCCCTGTTGGGTACAGAGATGGGAAGGGCCATTGTGTCTCTGCCTGTTACATGATCACCCCCAGGTGCCTGGCCCTCTGCACCAGTGTGACCCAGCTCCTCCTGTGATGGTCCAGAGCTTTACTACACCTGCCCCTGCACAAGGCCAATCAACAGGGGGTTTGTGCAACCAGTCCCAGTTCTGTGTAACCAGTCCCAGTTTTGTGTAAGCAGTCCCAGTTCTGTGTAACCAGTCCCAGTTTTATGTAAGCAGTCCCAGTGACGCTCCAAGGGAACCTTCTCCCAGGCCCAGGCTGTCACCAGACTGGGATCCACAGCTCTGTGGGGCTGAGGGTGTCACTGCCCTGTTGCTGCTGGAGTGATCCAGGCCTTCTTCCCAAGGAGAGGGGTTATTTCTGGAGCACAGAAGCGCAGTGGGTGGTGGGAGCGTGAGGGATTGGGAGGCAGGGGCAGGCTGGGGTTAGCAGCATGTCGGAGGGATGTTTGCTTCTGTAGCTCAGTCTCAGTGGGTCTGGCTTGAATAGCTGATTGGGATTTGATTCACTGGTGTGTGGGAAAGTCAGAAGGGATGTGTGGTAAGTGCCTCCAATAGATATTAACCAAAAAGGTTTTATTTGGCAAGTGTTCATATATGGAAATTGGTGCTTGTATGTGCCTAAAATACTTAACAGAAAAAGGCTCTGAAGATCTGCATGTGGCAGGAAAGATTTCCATAGTGTGGGTCTGTGTAACTCTGTGTCTAATTACTGCACATACTCAAATAATTAACATGCTTATGACTCTCCAATTAGTGGTTTTTCTATGCACCCTTGAATGCACACATATGTTGGGTGTGTTTCTGTGGTTCAGTCACTGCCATCCCCGACCCCCCTGCCCTGGGCATTGCTGGGGGGGTTCAGCCCCAGGGGGTGATCCCCACGTGCAGGACTGAGGGGGACACAGTGGGCAGCCCTGGGGGGCCCCCAGACCTCCTGCTGCCCACACAGACACTGTGACCAGCCCAACACCCTGAGCCTCCTCCCTGCTCTGGAAAAAAAGAGGTGTAAGCTCTGTGATGAAGCCCAGCATTTATTACTAAACGAAGTGGGATCGGGGCCAGTCTGATTCAAGTTCTAATTGTTTAACTTTTTCCATGTATCATCATTAAAGTTTCCTACTTAGCCAGGCATTATTTCCACCACCACACCCCCATTCTGCTGCTGCTTTTGTTTGGAGTTGTTTAACTTTGCTTTTGTTACTGGCTGGCTGCCCCAGGGACTCTAAGAAGCCTCAGCTGGCCCATTTCTCTGAGGGTAAAGTCATTGTGCCATAGGAGGGGGTTAGAGGGAAAGAGGCTTTTTGGAAAAGTTCCCTCTCCTCCCTTTCTCATGTGTGAAAGAGGCTATTTCAATTACTTTAGGGGGAAAAAATTTCCCCACGTGTAGTAAAACCCAGAAAACTGTTTCAGCTCTAAAGAAACTTCTCTGCAAGTTGTTCTGCTTCTCTGTTTCTCCCCAGGAAACACCCTCAGAGCTCTTCCAGCCTGGGAGCAGCTTCTCCACCAGGACACTTAAATATTTTGAATTTTTAGGTAGTCCTAAAGCAGTTCCTTGTGTGGGGAGGGTCTGGGTGGGAGCCAGCACTGCTTTCTGGGCAGCTGATGTGCTCAGGGTCACACTGGCCTGTGCAAAGCTGCTGCTCACGCCCCATTCAGGCTTTGGGCTTTATTAATCAGAATAACTATTTGCTGAAGAAACACCTTAGTTCTTCACTCCCAAACCTGAGGGGCTCCAGGAGGCCAAGGACAAGTAAGTCCTCCCCAGACTGCTGGACCCAGAGGAGATAAAAGCTGCTGGCACTGTGGGACCAGGGGATGGTGGGGCTGGGCCTCCTCCAGGGGACACTGAGCACCATCACTGGAAAAGCTGCCTGGAGAGGCCCTTGGGAAGCCACCCACACCCTGCTCCCGTCCCCAGGCAGCACCGGCCACCCTCCTGAGGGGGGTCTGATCTGTCCTTGGGATGGAGACCCAGTTTGCCAGGCAGCAGGTCCCGGGCACTTCCAACATCAGGGGGAGTGCAGGGAGTGTGATGTGCAGAGGAACGTATGGGATGTGTAGGGGAGGGAGTGGTAAATGGGTGTCCCTGGGCTGCAGGGGGTTCTATAGGAGGGGGAGGGTGGATGAGGGGTAGGGGCTCGATAGGATGGAGGGGTAGATGGGGGGCAGAGGGTGCCCGGCTGCGGGGCCATGGGGCAGGCGGAGCTCCAGCCGGGCGCTGCGCTGTCTCCTGCACCATCTAGTGCTGGAAACCGGAATATCCAGCGGGTCCGGGCAGGATGGGAGAGAAGAGCCAGCGCTGAGACGTGTCCCGGCCTGGTGGGGTGGTTCCCCAGTGATAACAGCAAATCCTCCCGGAGGGCACTCCGGAAAACCTCTGGCAAGGATCGCTCCGGGAGAGGTGGTTTTACATCGCAGTGATGGACTGGATCCCGTGTCTCCTCTGACGAGATCCCTGGCCATTCCTTGCTGATCTGATGCAGCTCTGACCCAAAAGCTGGGGGCCAGGAAAGCAGGACATGGGTGCTGCCCAGGACATGGGTGCCTCGATGCCCCTGCTCCTGCCACACATGCTGGTCCCTGCCAGCTGCCAGAGACAAAGCAACGTCTCATCCCTGGCTGGAGTGACACTGTACCAGGGAAAATTTCTGGAGTCCTTGGTGAGTGGTGGATATCCTTGGGAAAGCTGAATCCACCTGAGGAGGGGTGCTTTGGGGGGGGGGGTTATCCCAAATTCTCACACGGGTGCTAGAGGCAGGCACTCCTGCTCCATCTCTCTTATGGGATTCCTACCACAAATAAGATGAAAAATAATCACACTGAGTGCTTGTCTGCCTGGCCCTGCTTGGGAGGGGAAGGTTCATGCACCACTGCCAGGAACTGGGCAGTGATGGCCGCAGTGCCCCTTAGAGCTCCGAGTCCCGTAAATGGGATTGAAGTGAGCCTTGCACCAGGCAGCCCTCAGTGCTGCTCTGGGGGCACTTACAGCACACTGAGAGAGCAGCAAGGCTGAGATGAGTCCAGAGCCTTTGCAGAGGCTGCCAAAGATCATTTTTTCCCTGATGTTATTGGCCCAGTGGGATGCTGTCCTGATGGATGTGATCACCAACTTCAGGGCGGGCAGTGGGCAGCCAGGAGGGTAAGGCCAGGGCTCTGGGCAGAGCAGGGCTGCACCACAGCCCAGCAGGGTGGCAGGGGTGCTCCAGCAGCTGGCACAGAGCCCCTCAGAGGACACACTGTTCCCCAAAAAGCAGAGGATCCCTTGGGAGAGGCTTTGCCCAAGCAGAAAAAGCTGAGCTGCTGTGGGCAGCACCACGCCAGCCTGGAGCAGACCAGGGGCTTTGGTGCCAGCAGTGGCACAGTGTCCCACAGGCTGAGGGTGATGCTGCACATGAGCAGGAGCTGAGGGGCAGCGTGTGACATCCAGCACCCATTGCTGCTGCTCCCAGTTTCTGCAAGAACAGTGTTTGCACCAAAGGTGATGGCTCAGCCATTCAGAGGTTTGCCCTTCTCCCCCTCTGCTGAGGTTCTGCTCTTTTGCTCTGCTGGCTCCTTGGCATCTGATTTCACTTTACAGGAATCTCCTTGACCTCATTTCCCACACACTGCTCTTCATCTGATAGCTGAAAGTGGTCAGAACATAAGGCTTTTCTGTAACTGCTAATTTATGTAGATTCACAGTAAAAGAGAAAACCCTGTGGTGTTTTTATGTCGAACACATGAAATTCAGAAACATTAAGGATTCATCTGCAAACCAGATAAACCTCAGCACATCATTTGTGTCTACCACTTACTTTTGGTATGCTAAATTTGCATCCTAACCACAGTTATTTCTGAGCACTGCAAATTAGTCCTCTGTAAAAAATTACTGTTGACTGCCTAATTACTAAGATTGCATTAACATTAATGCTCACAACAATGCACTCCCATCCCTTATTTCCCCTCGGGAGCAGGCATGCCTGTCCTGTCTTTACCACGGCTCTTGCACAGCCCCAGGGCAGGGCAGGTGGAGTCCTGCTGCTGCTGCTGTTGCCTGCAAGCCCCTGATCTGCCCAAGTGGCCCCCGCCCCACTCTTATCACTGGGGGCAGCTTGGCCGTGTGCTGCCTCAGGCCTGGCCTGGAGATGTCACCTCCAGCCTGTCTCCAAACAGGAGGGATCTGAATCTTCATTCCATACCCCAAGAAGCAGTGGATCCCTGCTGGCCGGATAAATGTTGCCATCTGCTTCTCCTCCCCTGGCACTGCTGAGCCACTGCTTCCTCTCTGTGCCTCCTTCCCACACGCCCACATCACCCTCTGATCATCCCTGCTGGAGAGATGCTTCCCAGCTTCCCAGCCTGCCCTCAGCCACCGCCAGGATGGGCATCCTCTGCTGGGCATAGCCCAGCACGGGCACCTCCTCACACCTCCATGGAGCCGTATTGTCCGAGCAGGGCAAGTGCTGTGCTTGTGTGAGACATCACCGGGGTTCTGTGTCTCCTGAGTTATTTCAGAAGGTGACAGCATTGCTCAGATTTCTGAAATGGCTTTGCCAGCTATCTATGGATCCGACTGCAGGCAAAGCCGTGTCATGTGTAGAGCAAGAATAGTTAATGGACAGGAGACGGGAATATAAAAAGCACCTCTCCCGAGGCCAGAGCTGCTACAGGCGCCTTGTGCAGTCACTGCTGACCTTGTCTGCTGCTGAGAGTAAACACTGCTGGGGAAAAGCGCTGGGCTGCAGCGAGGGACGGGATCTCCGGGGCTGTGAGCACGTTTCATTCCTAAAGCTGCGCGATCCTTGTTTTCCTCTGTGCCAGCGTGTAGGAGGGCTCACATCACTGCTGCCTCTTACGGTGTGGGGGATGCTCCAGGGAGAGAGACCCGGCCGGCGCCGGCAACCCCCGCAGCTCCACCTGATGGATCGCCGTTCCAGGTCCCTGCCCATTAACTGTTCCCGTGATTCCCGGCTGTGCCCAGCTCCCTCGGGGAGGGTACCATGCTGTGCCTCCATCTTGCAGCAGCACCACAGAGGGGAGCATGATTTGGGTGCCCCAAGGGTCTGCACTGGGGGCTCGGGGAGCGCAGGGGGCGGCGGGGCCATCGCCGCTCCGCCGGGCGCGGATCTCGCAGCGAGGCAGCCGCCCCGTCCCGCCCTGCCCTGCCGGTACCGCCCGGCCCGGCCCGGCTGCGGTGCCCGGGGAAATACAGCGGTGAAATGGAAAAAAACGGGAAACGCCTCCCGGGCAGGCTGCGGAGCCGGTGCCCACACGGAGCCGGGGGAGGCTCCGGGGATGCCGCCGGGAGGCGGGACCGGGGCGGGGCCGTCCCCGCGGAGCGCCCGAGCCGCGGGACAGCCGCGGGACACGCGCGGAGCGCCGCGCTCGCCATGCGCGACTACGACGCGGCCACCGCCTTCCTGGGCGAGTGGGGCCGCTTCCAGCGCCTCGTCTTCTTTCTGCTCAGCGCCAGCATCATCCCCAACGGCTTCAACGGGATGTCGGCCGTGTTCCTGGCCGGCACCCCCGAGCACCGCTGCGCCGTGCCCCGCGGGGCCAACCTGAGCGCCGAGTGGCGCAACGCGAGCATCCCGCTGGAGCCGCGGGGCGGGCGGGCCCTGCCGAGCCGCTGCCGCCGCTACCGCCTGGCCGCGCTCGCCAACTTCTCGGCGATGGGGCTGCGGCCCGGCTCCGACGTGCAGCTGCAGGCGCTGGAGCAGGAGCCGTGCCTGGACGGCTGGGAGTACAGCCGCGACGTGTACCGCTCCACCATCGTCACCGAGGTGCGCGGGGCTGCGACACCCCCGAGCCCGGCCGTGCCCGGCCCCGGGCGGGCTCCTCTGCCTCGGGGAGGGTGAACAGGGGACAGGGAGCGGCGGGTGAAGCGTCTGTGCCAAAGGGTCCGGGTGGGCACGATGCTGCGGGGAGCGGGAGGGATGCCGGGGTTGAAGGTTGCCGGAGGAGCTGCCCTCCCTCGCCATCTCTGCTGTTTTCCAGTTGGTTTTGCTCGGAGAGAGGTTTAAATAGCGGGGGAGGCAGAGGCCGAAAATAGAAGCCCGAGTTTCCTTCTGCCACACGCTGACCGTGGCGGTAAACTTTGTGTGTGATGGAATTGTTGTCAGTGCAGCGTTGGATGGGGACGTGGGCAGGTCCCGGTGAGGACACAACCAGCTGGCTGGGGCTGGAGCAGGGTGGGCTCTCGCAGGCTCCGCACCCTGTGCCCTCCCAGCCCCGCCGCTGGTTTCGGTGGCCGTGAGCCCTGGGCTGGGTGGGTTGGTGCGAGGCAGGTGCTCTGGTCGCTCCTGCCGGAGCCTGAGCCGGCTGCAGCCAGGCTGTCCCCTCGGTTTGTGAGGCTCTACAGTGGCATCATTTGTACAGGGTGTCTTGTGGGAACATCAGCGGTGACAGGTCACATAAGCGCTGGTTTGGGCTGTGCTGTCTCTGCCTGGGCTGGCAGCGAGTGTGGAGCTCTGTTAGACAAGAGGATTCCCCTAAAGCTGCTCTTCCACTTTGTGATAGGGGTTCCAAGGAGTAGCGGGCTCACCCTCGTGCCAGGCAGTGCTTGGACTGGGCAGCTGGCAGGCTCCACAGTCCTTTGGCCGAGCAGAGCGCCCAGGTAGCCAAGGGCTGCCCTGGTCACGCACTGATGGCTCACCCTCGGGGTGCGTGACAGGGAGGGGGGGTGTGACCCTCCTCACGAGTCCTGTGACTCAGCAACATCTGCCACCAAAAAACATTGCACGGTGGCACAGCCAGGAAGGGTCTTGATGGGGAGGGGAGGGGTCTGTGCCCTGGGGCCAGGGAGGAGGGGCTGTGCTGGAGGTGGGCAGAGATGGGCTCAGCCACATGCCGGGAGGGCAGGATGTGGGCAGGTGATGCCAACCTCCTTGCCTGCCCAAAGCAAAGGCACTGGCACGTGTGACACCCTTTCCACTGTGCTGGCAGTCGTGCTCAGTTGCTGGGGAAGCCTCACAACACCAAATCAAGGTGGGGTGTGGGGGAAGCTCACCCTGCTCCTGGCTATGGGTGAGTTATATCACAGTTTGGCTGCTGCCCCAACAGTGCACACAGACATGCCCAGCTGGAACCCATGGCTGGCACAGCTGTGTGGTGGGTGCCTGGTAGCCACTGCTGGCACAGGCAGTGCCACACTCACTGCCAGAGGGAGGCCAGTTTATTCTGGATTGTCTGTGAACTCGTAATCTCTGGTTTGGAATTACTTCTTGCTCTGAGAGAGGCAGTAAATGAAGCAAAAGGAGGACAAATGTGATTCCCTCTTAATAAAGTGTCGATAACTTGTGTTGGCAGATGCCAAACAAGAGCATTCCATGTGGGATTCAGATGGGACACAGCAGTGGGGTTTGCCACAGGGCCTGGGGCGTGCCAGAGAGGCAACAGTGCATCCAGGGATGGAAACCAAGTGCCAGGTTCCCATCTGTAAGCCAGATGGAAAAGAAGGATTCTTGTTTTGTTGCAAAATTGTCATGGACATTTGGAAAAAGTACAGAATTTGGTTTCAAAACAGAGAAAACAGGCACTGATGAAATGCTGAAAAGAGGCAGTATTAGGAAAGACAAGGCAGGACATGCCACCAGGAGAGCTCAGTGAAGAAACAGCTTCAGGTTTAAGAACTGAGTTGAGGAACAGAACTTGATGGCACAGGATTAAGTGCTGCAGCATTAATTTGATTCGTGCAGTTACATTAAATCCTGTTATTGCTGCTGCTTCAAGGGAACTGGGAAATGCCAGCTCAGCACCTGCATTACCTGGTGTGTGGGAACATGCTAAACCCTGGGAACAGAGAATCCCAGACTCAGTCATCTGCTGGCTCTTAAAATGGAGCTGATGGGGAAAAGTGAATGCTCACAGCACAGGTGGAAAAGGTGCTCGTTGGCCCAGGGGACCATGAAAGAGGCTGTAAGTGTAATGCCGAGCAGGTGGAACTGTGGGCTCAAGTGTGATCCCACAGCTGAGTTGAAGGGTCTGCAAGGTTTCCTTTTCCCCTTGGCAGGCTCATGGGGCCTGTTCATTGGTGTTCTTTTCTGGAACTTAACCTACTTCTGTTTTACTTGCAGATAACAATGCTCAGAGCTGACATTAATTAGAGGTTCAAGGACTGGCACCAGTTCTGTTCTCCAGAGCAAGGCATTAGCATCCAGTTAGTCCCTTGAGCCAGGCTGTCACCCAGCACTGCTCCCTGGGGACACACTGAAGTGCCCATCAACCTGGGGCGTGGCCTGTACCCCAGACACCACTGCAAGACCCCTGTGAGGGGCAGGGTGAGTGTCAGGGGCTTCACTGGGGCTACTCACCTGTCACCAGTGTCACCCTGCTCAGCCCCTCTCCCAGCCCTGGCACCAATTATTGGAAAAGGCAGAAACCAGAAGTTTTTGGAACTGGCAGAGGTGAGAGGCTGGATAGAAACTGCCATGGTTTGAAGGCATCTGAACGTCTTTTTGTTCCCTTCTGGATTTTTCCATCAGTGGAGAGCAGCCCTGCCCAGCCCTGGGAACACACCCTGCACTT
>JAWWEV010000029.1:7354326-7375392 GCA_035583235.1 Hafferia zeledoni | reverse complement strand
CGTCTTTTTGTTCCCTTCTGGATTTTTCCATCAGTGGAGAGCAGCCCTGCCCAGCCCTGGGAACACACCCTGCACTTGGCCAGGAGGTGCTTGTGCTTCTCCCTTGTGCATTGGTCTCACTTGGTCTCATTGCTGGACCTGCTGCCCAGGGAGCAGGATGGGCCATCTGTGAATAATTAATACTCCTTGAGTTACTCATCTGAAGATTTACTCTTGTAGACAAGTTCAGATTTTCCCTGGTTTGCAGCCCTGGCCATTTACACAAGGCTCCACTGGTGTTTTCTCCTCTGATGTGAATGGGCTGGTACTCAGGATGGTTAATTAGTGATTTCTGATTGAGAATGCAGGTGGCTGGGTCACTTCAGGCAGTCAGGGCACCTTCTCCAGCAGTTTCAGTTTTTCACAAAGCTTGTCCACCCAGCTGCTGTGGGAAAGGGTTGGAGGGATTTCATGTGAATAAAGTGATGTCATAATGATGTTCTTGAGCAGCTCCTATTCCTGCATTCATAGCCCTTGTTTGGAATCTTACATGAACTTTGCCCTCAGTATGCTTAGCCAGGGACATTACAGAATTACTGATTTTCTGGTTAATGAATAATTAGTCTAGGAGAGACAGTTTGAAGTTGTAGCTGTAGATAGGTCAGCTGATGCTGGACTATCCCTCCTGTGCCCATGGTGTGCTTGGCTGTGATGGATGCAGCCTCTGAGGAAGAGGTCAAATAAGTTCTATTTCACTTTTCCCTTTGCATTGAAGTCTGAGTGAAACCTCAGGATATCGACATGTTTGATTGCTGTGCAGTGCCAGGGCATAGCCTGGGTCAGAAGGAGTGTCTGTGGGGATGGGAGGTGCATTTGGGAGATGGGGGGTACCTGTGGAATAGGGCTGGATTGCTGCTCTCCCATGTGCTGTGTGTGGTACTGCAGCTAAAATAGCTGGTGGGGTTTGTTCACCCAGCACCTTCAGGCTCATGGATTTGTGGTCAGATGGATTTGTGTTTGTGTGTTTTCTGGTCAAATGCAGTGAGTTCCTGCAGACACCAACCCCTTTCCTGACAGCCAGCTGCTCTTTATCACATCCCCCAAATCTGAAAGACTTCATTTGTACAATGCATTTTTGCTGGCTGTGCAGTATGTCATAGGAAAAAGGTGGAGAGAACACCTGGAAAGGAGCCATTTGGCACCAGGTAGGCAATGCAGTTTTATGGGCAAGTTATTATTTAGCTGAGCTTACTTTGCAGCCAAAGTGCCTTTGGCACATGGAGGCATTTTAAGAGCACCGATCCTTAACCTCGAGCAACTCAAGTCTGAAGGTCCAGGAGCAGCTGTGCTGGTGCTGTGCTGGTGGCCCCAGGCTGGGGTGCTCAATGTTCACAACTAATAACAGTCTGTATCAGCTGCAAATTCTTCCACGTCACCACCTTCCCCTGAACAGGGAAAGGGAGATGCAGCAGGATGTGGTGAAACACCTCTGCAGTCTACTTTTAATCCTGTGTTTCCTGTAGCTGAATTTTGTTGTGTTTTAAATACAGGGTCTGATTTCAACCAAGCTTGTTTGCAGAAGTTTCTGTTTTCTTTGACAGGTGAAGCAGATCCCTGAGTGTGTTTTTCACAACTAGCATCCTTGAATGTAGCATTGCCCCACTGAGCCACACGTTCACATCCACCTTCTCAAAGGTGGCCCACACCCCATCACCTCTCCTTTCCCGGGGGTGAGAAGACACCTCACAGCAACTGCTGCCACAGGGTTCTTTTTGTTATTGATCAGATTTGAGTCTTGGAGACCCATATCAGTTCCCAACCCTCCGTGTTCCTGCTCTGAAGATGTGAGTGTTCCTCAGGAGGAGGCCCGGGCAGTTTTTAAACTCCGTTCATTTTTCTCTTGTGTTGTTCTGCAGGCTGGGCGAAGGGCAGAGGTACCTGGCTCTCCACTATGGGCAGTGTATCTCTATCTATCAATCTGCCTGAAAACAGGCATTGATTGCACCTCTTTCCTTAGTTACAGTCCAAAGCAAACTGCACCAAGCCACCCCACACCCCCCTTGCTCTGGGGTGCAGCAGCAGTGAAGCTCAGCCACCACCCCACAGGTGGTTTGGTTTTGGCAGGACTCGTGGTGCCATCAGATGGCACCTGGATGTCTCTGAAACACAAGAGTTGCTCCTTGTTGTTACCTGCAGCTGAGTGAGGAGCCAGAGCAGCCCTGAGGGCAGGTTCCTGCTCCACCACCCCCCTTTGCCTGGGCTTGGCCCCTCCAAGCAAAGGGTAAGTGCTGGGGCGGGCGATTGCCTCGCTCTCTGATAGCATGGCTAATTATTAAAATTATGCCCTACTTTGATCTGTGCTCTAATTAGATTACCATTGCGGTAGCATTATCTGATCTCAGACTGACAGGTTTGAAGCCTGTCCTTAAGTGTTCCTGGCAGGCATGCCTTCACCAGAAGATTAGTCACCAGGATGGGAACAAGCCTGGCAGAGACAGGCTCAGCTGTAACTTCGATGGACAGGCACTCATGATGCCATTTTTATTTTTTTTTAACCTTGTCTGGGATTATGAGTAGCTTTAGGTGGAAGTTTCCATGTTGGCTCCTGTCCTAAGTCTCCAGCCCCAGCCAGCTCCAGTCATGAGGCTGAGTGATGGGCAGCAAGTCAGTGGTGCAGGTTGTGGGATGGAACAGAATTTGGTAATATGTCAAGGCAGGAAACAAGACTTCATTCTGTGCATCTTCTTGCACATGTTTTGTCAACCCCAGAAGTTACTGAAATGCAGCAGGTTCTGTGCTGGCAGAGGTCAAGTTACTGGAAACTGCCCCTAGCCAGGACAGCTCTTCACCCTTCTCCATGGCTCTGCTTCACTGGTGGGAGCATCTCTGGCCATGGGGAGCCAGGTCCAGGGGTCTGGTGGGCATGTGGTGGGGAGATTGTGCTGGAAACAGGGCCAGGGCAGCCCCTGAGCTGCACACACCATCTCCCATCAGGGCTGGCATTGCTGGCTGCTCCCCCCTTTGGAGGTGAGGGGCTCCTGTCAGGGGGCTGCTGGTGTTTTGGCCTCGTGTTGATGCCTGGGGATGGAACCACTTTCCCTTTTTTATCCTGTGCTTTAAGCAGGGCAGTCCAGCAGTGACCTTGACTGAGAAAACAGCTCCGGTGCCAGCGCTGGGTGGAAATGTGGGTGTGGGCAAGTGGAATTCAATTGCATGGCAATGTGTGTGTCTCCAGCCCCTGTGCCAGCCAAGGCTCAGCCCAGCACTGGGGCTGTGTCTGAGTCAGGCCCTTCTCTTGCAGTGGAACCTGGTGTGTGAGGACGACTGGAAAGCCCCCCTGACCACCTCCCTCTTCTTCGTGGGGGTCCTCATTGGCTCCTTCGTCTCAGGGCAGCTCTCGGACAGGTAAAGCTGTGGGCACAGCAGGGCACAGCAGGGCACACCCGGGGCCTCAGCCAGGGCATTTGTTTGTAGGGATGGAAGGGAGTTCAGTGTGCAATTCTCTGAGTTCTGATCAAAATGCAGTCACTGGCCTGGCTCCTCCAAAAATCCCTTGGTCTACCCCAGGTGCAGGATTTCTGTCTCTTGGGCACTTCAGAGGCCTCAAGGAGCTTTGCAGATTGGTGGTGGGGCAGGGGGGGGTTCTCTCCCTGACCACAACTGTTTCTTTATCTGGCATTTTTAGTAGTTTAAAAGATGATGTTCTTTGTCACACATTAACTGGCAATCCCTTGTTAGGGCTGCAGGATAGAAACTTGCCCTTTGAATGGAAGCTCTGCATGGGAGAGCTGATTTGCTGGAGTAAGCACATTTGAGAGGAACTAAAACCCAGATAACCTGTAAATGGATAGCAATTGTCACAGCATCTCACTAAGCAGATGTAAAGTATCAAAAAATCATTGCAGGCATTTGATAATTATCTCAGCAGTGTTGATGTTACAAGTGTTGAATGCAGGACACACACTCCTTGTGCCAGTCTCTGCTCCCCTCTCCATACAGCCCTCAGTGTCCACACCAGTGCAATGGGATGTGAGATCCTGCATTGGCTCTGCCTGGGAGTGAGAATGTCATCAGGCAGCACCTTCCTCTGGGCTCTTAGCTGGGGGGCTTCAAAACTCACTGCGAGTCTTAATCCGAAAGCTTCCAGCATTAAATGCCATGTGATCCCCATTTAATCTCCTGACTCCTGCCCCAGTGCAGAAATCAGTTGGTGTTACTGTTTGAAAGGGAGATGAGATAATCACTAAATCCCACTGGTGCCATGTGCCCACTGGGAGCATCTGAGGGAGCAGGGCCAGGCAGCCTCCCCAGGAGCCCAGACACGCTCCTGCACGAGCTGATCCTGGGATCGTTTGGGATCATCTTTGTCAGTAAGGTGACATTTCCTAACTTTTGTGTGGCAATCTTTGTATGTCTCCCTGTTGTACTGGTGCCCAGTCTCCTTTGGCTCCCTGAAGGTTCTGCTCTTAATTTTTCTTCTTGGTTTGTTTCCTGAGTCTTGGAAATGTTAATATTTTTTGGTGCATATGAAAAGAATAAGTTTGTGCTGCTTTGTGCCCTCCATAAATACTTGCTGTTTCAGTAATAATCTTTATCTTTTGCCAAAGGTTTGGCAGGAAGAACATCCTTTTTTTGACGATGGCTGTGCAGACTGTCTTCAGCTTCCTGCAGATCTTCTCCACCAGCTGGGAGATGTTCACAGTGCTCTTTCTTATAGTGGGGATGGGACAGATCTCAAACTACGTGGTGGCCTTCATACTGGGTAGGAATATGTCTGCATTAGAGTAAATGTTTGCTTAATGTACTGTTACTTTTTTCCCCTCTGAACCTGAAGCATTAATTAGACAATGATAAATCTTCACTGGTACCATTTCTACTTTAGGCCAATATGACTTTCTTTGCTCTTGGATCCCTCAAGCCTGCACTTCTATAGGTTTAGAATAGAAGAAGTGAGCAGGAAGAGTCTAAATAAACATCCATTTCCTTCCTCTTTGGAGAAGACACGCAAGGCAACGTTCAGGGTTTAGCAACAGCAGTAGGTCTGAGATAGGGGAGGTGTTTGGGTTCTTCCCTGCCCCTGCATCCCTTTGCAGAGGGGCCAGTGCACACCTGGGTGCAAAGCCTTGGAGCAAACCAGCGTTTCCAGGCACAGGGAGTGTCAGAGGAGCTGGGTGGGTGTCAGTGCCCCATTAGCCATAAAGTCACTGGTCCCAGTGTTGACATTCGTGATCAAGTCCCTAATTTTAGAAGTTAAAGTTGTTTTTTTCTACAGGGAGTGGCAGGAGGAAAGACCCAGCAGCTGTGGGAGGCTGTGTGGCTACAGGCACTGCCTGGGGGCCCTGCAGGGAGGGGGGACCCCTTGGGGAAGGGGACCCACAGTGTCTCCCACAGGCACAGGGTGTTCAGGAGAGGCAACTGCACTGGCCAGTTATGGAGATGAGTGGTGGAGGAGCTGAGGTTTGCAAGAGCTGTCTTTAAAGTGTGCATTTGTATATTTATGGCTGTTTTTAAACCACTGGTGTCAACATGACTATTTGTAGATTGTAATAGGAACCAGATTAAAATTGTACACTAATAGTTAGTGCTGGTCTTTTCTACCACATGAGGCTTTAAAGGGGGGAAAGGTAGAGCAGAGGGGCATAATATGAAGTCAATGCTGTGGAGGGGATACAGCCCCGTGTCCCCAGGCGGCTGTGAGTCACCACTGCCAGTGGCAGAGGGAGGTTTAAGGTCAAACTGTCAGCAGGGAGGTCTCTTGTTGCCATCCCCAGTGCCACTGCTGCTGCCATTGCTGTCCCCACTGTCCCTGCTCCCCCTGGCCTGGAGGGAGCTGGAGTGAATGGGAAGGTTGGGAGGTGCAGTGCTGGGTCAGGAGCTGGCCTGGCTGAAAATCCTCCTGGAAGCACGTGGGGTTTGTGCAGCACAGGGGTGCAGGTTCTATCAGGCAGGAATTCAGCTCCCAGCTCCCCCTGGAATGTGGTGCCCAGCTGGGTGTGGAGTGGGATGCTGGGAGTGGAGTGGGATGCTGGGAGTGGAGTGGGATGCTGGGAGTGGAGTGGGATGCTGGCTGTGGAGTGGGATGCTGGGAGTGGAGTGGGATGCTGCCTCAGTGCTCAGCACAGGCAAAGCTGCAAGGAGGGGGCCAGAGCCAAATGCTGCTGCTGCTGAGAGCAGGGACTGGGTCTCCTCAGGTGACATCAGGCTTGGGTAATTGCTCAGCTGCAGTTTGCAGGCCCTTACCCCCTTGTATTGTCTCTTCTGCCATCTTCATTTCTGTAGAGTTGTAGGAGCAGTGATGGCTCCCTGGGGCACTTGGCAGTGCTGGCTGTTCCCTGGCAGCCTTGGGGCTGTTCTAAGGGCAGGATTCATCTAAACTAACTCAGACAATTCGCTTCCTCATTCAAGTGAGTCATCAGCTGTCATGGGTAAGGAGGGAGGCACTGATGGAGGGGGGTCCTTCCCACCCTGCACTGTGTAGCTGAGGTGCCCCAGTGAGTGCTGTGACCTCTGCCTGTGGCCAGGCAAACCCAGGAGCTTCCAGGAGGCCACACATGATAGAGGTGCTGGACAGGAGAATATACCCATAAAAAGGGAAGTAACTCCTTAAGAAAGGCCATCCTGATTATGGGATGTGCTGGAGATGCTTCCAAGGCTGGGGAGGGCAGTGGTGGTGGCTCTGGTGGTGCTGCAGCCCTGGCACCCTCTGTCCCCAAGTGCAGTGAGTTTTTTCAAGTGGTCACCTCAGCACAGGTTTCTCTTGTCACTCCACCTTTCAGCATCCAAACCTGAGTTGCCTTCCTGTGTGTAGCTCAGACTGTTCCAGCATCCTCAGCCACCCAGGCACTATTGCTGCTCTCCTTCATGGGAGTAGTTCCACCCTCAGCTGTTGGTGAACTTCTGTAGAGAATGTTGATTTTTTTCCAACCACATTCTGAGAAATTTCTCTTTTACCTTCAGGCCTCAGTTTTCTGTACTCAAAACTGTTGTGTTCTTGGATTGTAAAACACTGTGGAGATTTGTGAAAACATGTTGGTATTGTCCCAGAACTGTTACTCCTTGGCCAGCAGAATGAGGGAGGAGAGGCAGGAGACAAGAGAATTGTAGTTGAAAGATGTCATCTCATATTTGCTTTGAATTGGCACAAATGATAATGTTGTGTTTAACAGGTATTTCAAATATCAGACCCCTCCCAAGAGAGTCCCTCTAAACAAGAGCAATCAATAGGGAAAATGGTATAATTTATCCACACATGCTCATTTTACCCCAACAAGTTGTTATTTTCAGTTTTCTTGGTGTGACTTTATTCAGTTACTCCAACTTTCTAAAATGAGAATTCATGTAGCAATCAGATAAGAGGGTTTTTCAGTATTGGGTCCTTTTTTCCATTTTCTCTGCAATACTAAATGTTGGAGTTCTTACCATGATACAAACCCAGAGTACACTCTCCATACTTTCTGAGCCCCTCCTGTTTGCTCAGTGTCATTTGCTTTTTAATTGAGTCCAGATCAAACAGTGGGAATTCCAGCCCTCATGTGAAGGAGAGCTCTGTGGACCTGGGGCTGAGAGCTCAAAGAGAAGTGAGCTGGACCTGGGGACATCAGTGGACTTTACTAAGCAGTGACCAGGTGTTTTATTGTGAAAGAATTTAGGTGCTTTTGATCAGCCTCAGTTTTTATGACTCGATCTCAGGTTGTCACATGGAGCAGTGGCTGTAGGGTGCTTTCAGTGGCTGCTGCCTGGCTACTGGAACAATAGATGGCATTTTCTCTGGTTATCCTTCAGCCTGTGATGTGCTGATCCCACATTCCAACCTTCCTTCTGTTCCAAAAGCTAGATTTGAAATTTGTTCCCATCTCCCCTCACCGTAAATCCACATTCTTCCACCCCATGTCAGCCTGCCATCTCTGGACTGCCACTCCTCCAGCAGTGAATGGCATTTGAAATCCTGGTGGGTTAGGTGGGAGAGCAGGCTGTGTCCTGGGGGAGCAGGCTGTGTCCTGGGGGAGCAGGCTGTGTCCTAGACAAACACGTCAGAAAGGCTTTGCAAGTCTGTTGGTCATCCCCCATGCCTGTCCTTATCTGTCTCTGCCAATGCATTAATCAAAGCAAACAGAAGTAGCTTCTTTATCTGAAGGTCCCCAACACTCCCAGCAGCTTCTCTGTACGGGATGGGTCCGTGCTGTGCTGCCCTTTTCTAGGATTGTTTAGCTTAATTTTTTTTCATAAATGCAGTAAAGTATTTAGTCATGCTTGAAAAGAAAGAGTCAAAATGCTAATCCAACCTCCCTTGTTTTAAACAGGCACAGAAATTCTTGGCAAATCAGTTCGTATTCTGTTCTCTACATTAGGAGTTTGCATATTTTTTGCAATTGGCTACATGTTGCTGCCACTGTTTGCTTACTTCATCAGAGACTGGCGGATGCTGCTGCTGGCGCTCACTGTCCCGGGGCTCTTCTGCATCCCTCTCTGGTGGTGAGTGCCCACCTGCCCCCCTCCCCATGCCCTCCCTGCCGGGTACCACCAGGGGGTTGGGGGAGGGCAGTTCTTTTTAGTCTGTTTGCCCTGAGGAGGCTTTGCTTTGAGGGGGGATTTTTGGTTGGGGTTATCCTTGCCAGCTGTGAGTCGCTGGTGCTGGCTGGGTGCTTGACAGAGGCATTGAGGAAGGGCACACAGCCTGTTCTGTTGCTGCCTTGGTCATCTGCTCTTTTCTGAAGAGATAGGTATTTGAAAATAGGAAAAAAAGGCAAGGTATCACTCACACTCTTCATATAAGTATAGTTTGCAACAACAGGAGTTCCTTCTTTTCATATTATCCAAGGAACTCCTTTCTTCCTCTTACTTTGAAAAAGTGATACCTGGAAGTGAGCAATTAGTGTCTTTATAACGGTGGAGTGATTTAGAGCCACTCTTCTATAGTCAAAAAGACCTCCTGCAGGTCCCAGTCTTGTCAGGTGTCTCTGCTGATGGTTTTGGTTTGTTACTTGTTGGGGCTTTTTTTAATCTTAATCTTGAAACCAATCCTTTAAAGTGGTTTCCAGCTCCACCTGTGCTGTCATCAGATTTTAAAGATTGATTCTGTTTCAGGGTCAATTTGATGATTTAGGTTGAGGAGTTTCAAACCCCTTCAGCACAGCAGCACCTCCCTGTGCACCAAGCAGGTGTTCCCTGGGGAGGCTGCTTTGGGTGGGAGCCTCTCAGGTGTCTGCAGGCACTGTGAGGAACACGCAATCTGTCCCCAGGGCACTGCCTCAGAGTCCTGCTTTGAACTGTATTGGGTGGGCATACATTGTAAAGCATGTGAAAAATTTCCACAGATGGAACTTTCAGTCAGGGGTGTGGATGGGGATCAAGGGGCACTGGCCAAGCTCTGCCAAGGCAGGTTGGCATTAGCTGGCATTTGAGCATGTGGATCCACTGCTATCACAGGCCATGTGACCCACCTATCCCACTGCTCTGTGCCTGAGTTGCTCTTTTACTCATTTCCCTTCCAAGTTCTCCAGAAGGTTCCCAGCATTGTCTCTGCAGTCTCGTGATCCTCAGCTTGCCCAGAAAGAAGAGCAGTGGAGGCAGCTCATCTCACAGAAAGTCCCAGTCCTGGTTAATGATCGGATATAAATCATCTGATGTTTGAAATTATTGACCTGGCTCTGAGTCAATCCTTTAGGGTTCATCAGAAAAGGACTGTCTGACCTGCTTTTTTCCAAGGAGAGGAAAAAGAGCTGCTGGCTAAAGGGAGCAAGGTAGCAGCTCCTAAGATCAAAGGATTTAGTTAAGGAAAAGTGAAATTTTCTGCCCTGTGTTTGGTGTTAATTCACTCAACACGTGCCTGGAATTGATTAGAAAATGTCATCAACTCTGCAAGGGGACACTGCCCCAGTTCTCTGCCTGGGAGAGCCTGCTCAGAGCTGTGGTAACACTGTGAGGTTTGTATCTAAGATTCCTATGACACAGAACTTTTAAATATACCCTGTGCATATTTAAAGCATTTCTGCACCATGTGCTGTTTCCTAAGAGTATTTTTGCTCCCCACTGGCTAAGCTACCCCCATCCTTTCTGTCTATCTGGTGACATCTGGTGGACATCAGTTATTCCTTGAAAACACTGAGGACAAAGGCCTAAGCATGCAACTCCCTTAGCATGAGAACAACCACGTTCCATATACTTGAATTACATTGCCCACATCCTTCTGTGCTGGCTGTCTCCTGCTGCAAGTAATCTGTGAGATGAGAGCATAACTCACAGACACAACAAGTATGTTATTTATAACTTTGGGGAAAATATTCAGTCATTTGTTCTAAAACTTATTGCAGGGTCATTCCTGAGTCCCCTCGGTGGCTGATCTCCCAAGGAAGATACAAGGAGGCAGAAGTTATTATCCGAAAGGCTGCCAAAATAAATGGCATTCCAGCCCCAGCTGTGATTTTTGACACTGCAGAGGTATGTTCCACACATCCTGGTCCTTCACCTCGCTGGCACTTTCCCTCCCTGGCCAGCTGACTTGTTGGGAAGTGCCAGCAGAGAGCTGGTTTTGCACCAGCAGCTCTCAGGGGCTGCAGGGCCTGCTGGCGAGTGGTAAGAGCTGGGTTAGCAAGAGCAAAGTGAGAACCAGAGGGAGGTTTTATTACTTGGTTTTTACGGTAAAATTGTATTCCTCAGCAGTGTTTGTTGTGGTTTTCCAAGCAAGGGTGACCCAGAGTGCCTCGTCCTTTGGACTCTGAGCAGACCTGAGGAACTCACGTTGGTGCCCATCTCAGCATGGTGTGGTGTTAGTGATTTGCAGTTTAACAGCAGCCTGATGCAGGGGGGCTGTGCAGAGAACCCTCCACGTGTGCTGGGGCTGTGTGGAGCCCAAGGGACTCCTTGGGTTGCACAGACCAGTTAAAGTACCAGTTAAAGTGCTACAAGAACACTTGAAAACCATGGTGGTAGTGAAGGCAGTGAAGGACATCAAACTTTTCTTCAAAACTGTTTTTTTCTTGTATTTCATATCTGTTGGTTAAAAGAAGAAAGCCTAGTGCAAAGCTGGCACCCCAGAGAGCTGGGGAGCAGCACAGTCACAGCAGGATGGCTGGTTCGTGTGCTTATCTCCCCTTCCAGTGGCTCTGTCCTCCCTGAAGCTTGTCCTGCAGGGGCACAGACATTTTTCCTGTGCAAAGAAACCAGCAACTCGACTCTTCAGCCTTTCATCAGCAATGACCTGTAGGTCAGATCCTCCTCTACTGCCTCATACTGGCACCTGGGCTTTGTGCCTCCTGTCTCCTGGTAGAGCTGAAAGCAAAGCACCATGTGCTCCTCTGCAGTGTCTGCAGGACAGGGACAACTCCCCTGGGCAGGGTCTGCCACTCCAATGTCACACTTACATTTTGGCTGAAGATCTCTTCCAAATGTAAGTTTTAGTGTAAATTGAAGGGCATGTTGCAGTGATGGCAAGCTCATCCTACAGAAACCATGGGAAAGGACTTTCCCTACTTCACAGCCAGTGCTCGGATGTGTTTCAAACTGGAGATTACTTTTTCAGGTCACAGCATTTCATCACTCCTACGTATTTTTGAGACCAAGCAGCAGCTCTGCTGTCTTCTACCTCATGGAAAATTGTGTGCCAAAGTGTCCACAAAAGCCAGAGGATGATGTCAGCACTTCCAAGTCCTCTGTTAAAAGTATTTTTCAAGCATTACTAGAAAGGCATTCCTTGGAAAACATCTTCTCTCCCTAGGAAAGGAAATCTGCTGGGTTGTCATGTCAGGAGAGCCAGGGTGGTTTACTCTTTGGGCCTGGGGTGGATCCTGGACACAAGTGCTGGCTTTGCCCTGGCAAGGGCAAAGTG
The DNA here is from genome assembly GCA_035583235.1 of Hafferia zeledoni. Lineage (NCBI taxonomy): Eukaryota > Metazoa > Chordata > Aves > Passeriformes > Thamnophilidae > Hafferia > Hafferia zeledoni. Next base: position 7,363,589 of record JAWWEV010000029.1, on the reverse strand, counting down.
TGCAGACAGAAGGGCACCCTAATGCCCCCCCGAAGATTCCTGCGTCGAGCCTCAAACAGGACCCTCCACCTCTGATCTGAGGTGGTGGATGCTCCCATGATGTGCCCTGGCCACCTCATCAACCTCTGGCATCTGTTCCCCTCCCCGTCAGGGTGCCAGCAGGCAGCAAAACTGGGTGATTTCCTGCCTTCATTTCACATCGTTTGTGAAGGTTGAACAGAGCAGAGCTGAGTGGACAATGCACAGAAAAACGGCCTTTGGTAATGAGGTTGCTCCTGGAAGTACAGTGTGAGACCCCTGAGGAAACGTTAGTTCATCTGTCTGGGCAGCTGATGCTCCTCTCTAATTAGTCAGCATGGTGCAGTGGTCTCAGCACTACCTTTTTTAACAAAAAAGTGGAAACTCCCAGGAGTCCAGCTGGGTACAGGGAGCAGCTGTGCCCAAGGACTGCCCTCCCTGGGGCAGAAGTGGCCCCTGGGCTGACTGGTTATCCCCCGATAGTCGTAACTTCGTAACTGCCCGGATTGTGGGTAGCAGAGGTGGTTTTGTTCTTAGGTGTGTGGGAATTTTTTCGGTTTTGTTTTCCTTTTTCCTTCAGATGCAGGATTCGAAGCCTCAGCAGCAGCAGAAGGCTATCCTTCTGGACCTATTTCGAACCCGAAACATTGCAACTATTACTATTATGTCATTACTTTTGTGGTAAGGAAATGTGTATTCCTAAAGTATCCAGGCAATAAAACAGTTTAGATAATAAAACTGGGCCTTGGAGACCATCTCCACATGGTCCCTGGCTGGTACATGGCCCTCAATGTCCTCACACCCACACTGCATTAATGCACAAGAATATGGAGACAGTAGCCTCGACTCAGATGTAAAATAGTTAAGAAACTATATGTAACCACTTGTATATTTTAAATTATGTTGCCTGTTTTGTTTTTTTTTTAAGATGCTCCCATCTCTTTAATGTCTGTTTGAAGAGAAATGTTCTTCTTGAAGTAAAGGCAGCAACTCAGTAACATAACAAGAAGCAGACCCATGGGCAGCATTTTTGTTCTGTTTCTGTACAGTGCCCATCTCAGTGAGATCCTGGTCCCTGCCTGGGCAGCCACGAGGAATGAGGACCCAATAATACCATGCAGACAAACCAGGACCCTTTTCTGTCCATATTTCCCCCAGCAGAAAGGAACTGGCTGGCACACTTGGCCTGCCATAGTGAGGCGCTCTTGAGATTTGAAACCAGAATATCCAGCTCTTTTGTGAAGATTAATAAGTTGTAACAGAACTGCTGAGGGTGGGAGATCCTGTCACTGGAGTTGGCTACAAATAGGAATGCAGTTGGCATGGGAAGCTTGTGAGAGTTATTCCATTGTGTCGTTGTGTCCATTGCAGTGAAAAGCCTTTGTGAACAACTTCCACAAAGCCTTTTACTTGGTGTAGTGCAGGAAGGACAGAGAAATGCAAGGTCTCTTCAAGCTGCTGTGGATGTGGTCACTGGAAGAGATGACAGAATTAGAAGGATGGGGTTGCCACTGAGGTTTTTTTTAAGCCACAATACCTGTGGTGATGCTTTGAGACATCCTATACTTGTAACAACATCTGAGGCAACACTGGAGGCGTTCAGAGACTGCTGTTTCTGGAATAATTTGTGGTTATTGCTTTTCTCAGGTTTTTCACATCAGTTGGTTACTTTGGCCTGTCCCTGAGCACTCCAGACTGGCATGGAAATGCCTATGTCAACTGTTTCCTCTCGGCTGTGATTGAAGTGCCGGCGTACGTGATCGCGTGGCTCCTCCTGCGCTCCCTCCCGCGCCGCTACTCCCTGTCCGGCACCTTCTTCTTAGGGGGAAGCGTTGTCCTCTTCATTCAGCTGGTTCCTGCAGGTACAGCATTCAATATGTGACTTAAGGATATAAAATATTCAAAATATTTTATGGCATTGTGTATTAGTTCTGCAAAATTACTGGAAACCAGGATCAGATGAAGAATTTGGGATGAAGTTTATGCTGATCCCTTGCAGCTTTAATTTTTTTTATTGCATATGTGTATGCTGAGTCACACTTGACTGTCATTTATTGTGTCAAGTTACTGAGCTTTATATAGTCCAGGGGAACCAGCTTCTAAAATGAGAGCCCAGAGTGTGCTGTGGTTTATCTGGTTGTGCATCCAGACTAACAAAACCTGGATCCAGATTTCACTGTGTGTAAATCTCCACGGGATTTTGTGAAAAAGAGGTGGATATAAGCTTGTGCTTTATTGCTCTGTCATTCAGAGCTTTGTTCTGTTTCAAAAATGCCGTTTTACTTGGAGACAAGCCAAATCTGGAAAGTACAAAACAACCTGAACATCTACATTATGCTCAGAGGGAAGTCTGGATCCAGGTCATTCAGGGATGGGTTAATACTTCGTATAATTAAGAAAAAAAGAAAAAAAAAGAAGAAGAAGAAGCACAGCAAGCCCACAACCTTTAGGAAAAAAAAAAAACCAAACAACAATAAAATCTTTTGGATGTAGAAGGAATATTAATAAGCACAGGGTGTTGTTTATTGACCTTGGTTTTACTTTTTCTCCTCCAGATCTGAACGTCCTCTCTGTTGGTCTGGTGATGCTTGGGAAGTTTGGCATCACAGCTGCCTTTTCAATGCTTTATGTCTACAACGTGGAGCTGTACCCAACTCTGGTGCGAAACATGGCAGTGGGAGCCACTTCCACGGCGTCCAGGCTGGGCAGCATCATTGCTCCTTACTTTGTTTACCTGGGTGAGATATGCTGCCTCTCTTGCCTGTGCCACACAACTGCCCAGAAAGCCAGCTGAGCTCCTGCAGGGCAAGCTCAGCTCTAAGTCCCTTCACTTGTCTTTTGAGTCCCTCCTCTCACCTTGGGTCTGAGTTCACTGCCATACCCAGCAGAAATGAAGTGCAGCTCCTTGGCCTTCACAGAAGGATCAGGCACTTTCAGAGATCTTATTCCAGTCATGAAAATAGTGTCCTAAACTTCAAGAGATTTTAGGAGGAACTTATCAGCTGCTGTGTTTGCTACAGCTAAATTAGGACCTTGCTGTTTATCCGGTTCATGAACACAGAGATCAAATCACGAACTTTGGCTCTGTGTGACATACCCAGGGGTCCTCACTTTAATCCTAATTTATTCCATACATTATAAAGTACATTGCTCTATCCCAACTATAAAATAAAGCTGTCAAGTCCAGTTTGGTACTTTTTCTATCTTAAATACTTTAACTCCTGGCTATCCCTTTCCTGAAAGACCTTTCCATTGCTGTGCTGTTGTGACTTGAGGATCTTACATCCTGCCCAAACACCCATGTGCCAGCTTTGGGCTGCTGGCAGGGCCTGCTGCCTTCGAGTCCAAAATAATCCTCTGAGTAGACCAAGGTCAGAGCCCCGTGTGTGTCTCAGGAGGCTGATGCTGTGTCCCTTTGCAGGCAGGAAGGCATTGAAGGATTCCCCTGTTAATGACCTGTTAGTCTGTAGCTGGCCTGTTCAGCTGCATTAGTCTCTTCCCTTCTTTTGCACCAGCCCAGCAGGATACACAATCCCAGGCAGCTGATGAGTGCTTGGTTGCTTATGAGCAATTTTATTCCCTCATATTGAATGATTTAACAGAGGATTTGGTTCCTGATGATAGTGTGGTACTGAAGACTCCAGCAGTGATCCCAGCAGAGCTGTTGCCTTGCAAAGATGTTGGCTAGCCCAGCTGAAAATTGAAAAAAAACCCTAAACTCAAACTATGAGCCACTATACAAACATAGGGGTTGGCATGAAACTGATGGAAGGTGTTGTCATCAAAGAGCACATGTTGAAGCTTTAAAATTTTCAAGATTCAGAAGTCCCTTGTTTTGCTGGCAGGTAACAGATATAACTCAGTTTTGGATTCACCTCTGATAGTTATGAAGCTTTCAGCTAATTATTCCAAGTGAATTCTGCATTACTGCAGTGTCTGGGATATAAATTTTCCACGTGGGTTTGTTGGTTGTGGACATTAAGTACTGTTGGCATCTCCTGTTCTGCCAGGTGCCTACGACAGATTCCTACCCTATATCCTGATGGGAAGTCTGACTGTGCTGATTGGGATCCTCACCCTGTTTCTCCCGGAGAGCTTTGGGAATCCCCTGCCCGAGAGCTTCGAGCAGATGCTGAAGGTGAAATGGTAAGGCAGTTCCCTTCACCCTGTGCTTCCCCAGAGATCAGAACCTGCTCTTGCATCCCTTTTCACATTCAGTAAATGTGTTTCCTCAGTTCCACTGCAGAGCATCAAAGCTCTCAAAGTGCCCCTTGGATTATTTCCTTTGAGGTTGCTAATTCCACAGTGATGTCCTGCAATTTCTTCAGAATGTCTGGACCTGAGAGCTGATGTGCACTGGCAAAGCAAGGCTGACCTTCACAGCACCTTGAGGCTGTTGCTTCAGCTCTCCCAACACTTTTTATCATTCACTGGCTTTAACTCTTCATTGAAACTTTTGATTTAGTAGGATTATGTACATTTTGAAACTCTTCATTCTTCCAGTGTACTTTCATTAGGTACTACTCCAAATTAAAACAGAATTTCAACATTCTACCTCTTTCTGATTTAGCTGTAAGCAACAACAGTTTTCTTGACCCACCACCATTGCTGTTTAGGGTACCCTAAGCAAACATTTCCACTGAAATCTCTGCACATCCATTACAGTGTGAAGAAAATTCTTGAGAGCAGCAGAAGGAAACTGAGTAACCAAAGGGCAGCTCCACAGCCACCATCCAGCTTAGTGAGAACGGGTACTGGAACAGAATTTGCCCTTATAAGCAGTAACAGCTTGAAAAAATGGGAATCCCTGTGTGTCATTCCTGGTCAGTATAAGGAGCTGTCATTATGCTTTCAGAATAAGAAAAATTTGCAGGCCAAGTTCCTTGAGGAAGGGCATGCTGCTCTTTATCACAGGTAGGGGCTTCTTACATGTCTGACCTGTGGCTTTTCTGCGTTGCAGTTGAGGAACTGTAGCTAGAAATCCAAGAGTCAAACCAGATTCCCCTTGAAGGCTTCTTGCATCGACAGACTGAAGTATCTGAACTACAGTCACTGAATGATATTCCCATTTCAAGTGTTGTTTGCTCTGCTGCTGCCACCCAGCAAGTCACACTGATAGCACATTACATTCTGTCTGGGGTTATATCAGCAGAGTGACATGGTTATTGCAGCAGTGCTAGTTGGGAGGAGGAAGTGCCTGATGACACCCTGGAAAATGTCCTCTAGTTCTCAGTCTTTTACTTTCTTCCAGTTTCAGAAATGGGCAACAAACCACTGGCATTAGGAATTCCAAGGAGAGTCCTAAAAGTCTGATAACACCCTTGTGAAGAAGGATGCACTCTGTCAGAGGGGCTGAAAGAAGAACAAGACCAACTCAAAATGCGTTTTCTGCCAGAGGAAAATGAACAAAATCCAACAGTCAATGCTATTGCACCGTAGTTGTTATCCCCTGTGCCACTGTCCCCAGATTGCATAGCTGACTGACCAGCTGTGTCTACTCCTGTAGGACTCTTAGGCTGCAATTGAGTGTCCTCATTCCTGTGGTTTGTCAGCAGATACAGCCCCCGTGGAGAAATGGGGGCCTGCCTGTGCTCAACAAAAGTCAAGGAGTAGGCTGGGAGGAGGAAGCCTTAGGAACAACACAGCAGTGACTCCAGTCAGTCAGGTACTCAATGAAAGCTGCTCAAAGGACAAAAAAAACAGAGCAAATGTAATACTGGTGGGTTTTCTCAGTATGTGTGTTGACTGGAGAAAGGGGAGCTGGGTGCCTGTCTTTCAAACCCTGAAGGAAAGATCCTGCCCTGCTCTGAAATCTGTGATCAAAGCCCATAGACTAAGGGGGACAAGAATTTAGTTGTAGCAGAGCAGACTCAGACTTTGCTGTAAGGCCAGGGGTTTAAACAGGACATTGGAGGAGCTTTTGCTGTCACTTGCTTTTCCAGGACCTGGGATCCAGTTGTTCCTGCCAAAGCTGATGCTTTTTCATAAAGCCTGAGCCCACCTTGGGCTTTGTGAATGTTGTCTGTCTTTGGAGAGGCAGGGCAGTACTGAGCACAGAGTAAGGACTGGACTTTACTGACTTTCTGGCCATGCTTACTTTCAACAGAAACATGAGCTTTAGCAAGTCAGTGATCCTGTCCAAATGTGCCAGAAAGTTTTAACTTTTGGGGTTTTCATGGTATTTGGGCATAAGCAGATTTTTAGATCCTTTGGGTGTTGGTGGGGGTTTTTTCCAAAGTATTTATTTTTTCCTTTGAATAGATACCACTTTGTTCTGCCCCTTCAGAGAAAGCTCTCTGCAGTTTCTAAAGCCTCCACCAACCCCTTGTACTGTTTGCAAATTTAAAGGGGCTTTGCTTACAAAAATCTGATGTTTACCTGCAGCTATTAAAGATGCAAAAGGACTAATTTGGGACCAAATTTTTTTCAAAACAAAACCAACCCCCAGTGTTTTGTTTTTCAAAACCCACAGATAAGGTATGCTTTTTTTTTTTTAAGGGTTCAACATGCCTAGACTGAATGAAGACAAATGTAGAGTTTAAGAGTTGTGCTACTACTGTTTTATAAACACTACATTGTTTGAAAAGAGAGTAATACCTTTTATTTTTATATTTATTGGCTGTGCATGCACTTCTTGGCCACATAATGTCTGTCAGACATGGTAGGCTGATTTTTAAGCTCTACAAATAACAATTAGCCCTGAGTCACCTTCTGTGAGGGCCAATAAAAGCACAGTGTCTCATCTCTAATGCAAGAGCTCAGGGTAACTTGTCTTGTGCTGGCACTGGGCACAGGAATGAGGCTCTCCCTGAAGTTTAAGCACAAATATAAAGCTTTATAACATTTAAATGCAAGGAACTTGTGCAATTAATTCAAGCTGCTTTTGGGAGTGGAAATACTATTTTCTAATAATTCCCTACAGTTATGCTTTTGCCATAAATGTAACATGGCATGTAACAGTGTCCTGTGACCCCTGATGCTCTCATTCCCTTCCCAAGCTGTAATTCTTTAATAACAGCAGTATTTAATCTTGTTTTTACTTATCACAGACTTACTCTATAGAATAGCTGTTTAGAAGTATCTAAATTTCTCAAGAAAGCCTTTATATATCAGTGCAGGATGGGTTTGAGGACTTGGGTTAAATATAGGTGGTTATATTTTAATGAAGATTTTTGTATTAAGCTGAGACTTATTTTATGTGATTGCAGGCTTGGGCATTTTTAAAAGGTAAAATATTTTTGTACTTTTGAACCTTGCAGTATCTTAAAACCTGTTTTTTCCTTTTTTAAATACAAAAAGGTGTTGTGTTTTTTTAAATATCTTGTTTTAATCAGTCTCATTTTCCTTACTTACACCACTGATCTCGAGGTAGGGTCACGTTTTAGTATTTTTAGCAGCAGATGTAACACTCTGTCACAAGAGCAGAACGTCTTTGTGAGAAGTGCTGTTGTCAGGCCTTCTGGTGTCTAAAGTGCAGTGGAAGGGAGGGAAGCCCCCACTGCCCTCAGGGCCATGGCCCTGTGCCTGCTCTGTCCCCTCTGTCACCTGGGTCTCTGTGTCACCCGGGGTCCTCAGCTGGCTCACTGGATGTGCTGACACCTGTATGAAGCTGCAGTAATTGTCCCTCATCAACGTCTGTCTTCATTGTAATAAACACATGCACTGACATTGTCTCACCTGCTTTCTGTCTGGGTTGTAATTGAAGGGCAGGTCTCCTAACCTGAATGTTTGGTGCCAAGGAGTTTGAAGAAGTCATTAAAAAGGTATTTAGCATGGATAAAGGATGAAAATAAACCCCCAAAGTAAGTTCTTCCACACAGGAAGAATATGATGGTGTGGTGCAGTTTTTCTGGCTGTTGGATGGCTCAGTCCTGACCCTGTGAATTCCTGGAAGCTGATCCCAGCCAGGCTCAGGGGTGGTTCTGTGCTCTAACTCCTGGTTTGTCATTCATTTTTATCTTTGAGGTTTTTCACAGCTGTGTCATTCCAAGACAATGAAAGATCTTAAATACAAGTGTTCAGAAAATGCTGTAAACAGTATACTTTTTTTTTTTAATCAATTGGGGGTGGAGAAAATTTCAGCCATAAGAAGCCAGTCAGAAATGTGAATTAGCCTTAGGGAGAGCAAGGACAGGTTCTGCACTGGTCCCGTGCAGCTTTTGAACTGAGCTTGTGGGGCATATGAACTTCTGCCAGTGCCACCAGGAAAAGGCTGGACTTTGGGGCCTAACATGAGAATAGTATTTATTAAATTTATTCTTTGCCAAACATGTAGTACACCTTTCCTCAGAAAATGGTGTAATGGTCAGCAGACCCTCTCTCCAGCCACCGCTGATGGTGCTGAAGGGCGATGGCAGGTCTGGGAGGTCACATGGAGGGAAGGAGGACCCATTGCCCCCTGGATCGCAGCAGCTCCTCGCTGTGATGGGAACGGTCCGTGCACACTCCCGGCTCGCACGTGGGGCTGACACGGCCCGAGGCTTTGCTGCAGCGCCCCGGGCTGTTTCCACGCGTGGCTGAGCCCCGGGGGCTGCGGGCGGCTCCGTAAGGATGAACTGGAAGGGGCTGCCCGGGGAGGCGTCGCTGTCCCCGGGGGTGTTGAAGGAAAGGCTGGCACCGAGTGCCGCGGGCTGGCTGACAAGGTGCTGTCCGGGCACAGGGTGGGCTCGATGCTTTTAGAGCTCTTTTCCAACCCAACTGATCCTGTAATTCATCCCAGCGCTGGTTTCTGAATCCTTTGGGATCCCACGCCTGTATAAACGGGCTGTTGCTGAGCAGAAGTCACCGAGGGCCGGCCTGGGCGCTGGGAAGCGGCTCCAGGGCATGGCCGAGGCTTGCCCGGAGCCGAGGGGAGTCGGGAGCTCCGGGGGGAGCACCGGGTCCGGCCGGGAGTACCGGGAGCACCGCGGGGAGCTCCCCAGGGAGCTTCGGGGCCGGCCGGGAGTGCCGAGGGGATCGGGAGGAGCTCCAGGGGGAGCACCGAGAGGAACACCGGAGCCGACCGGGGGCCGAGGGAAGCGCGGAGAGCAGCGGGGAGAGCTCCGGCGCCGCCCCATCGCACCGGCGCCCTGTCCCTGCACGGCCCGGCCGGTGTCGCTCCTCCCGCGGCCCCGCCGGCTCCGCGCCAGCCCCGGCCGAGCCCCCGCCGCGCCCCCGGGCGGAGCGCCGGGCCCGGCCCCACCTGCGGGGCCCCCGCCTGCAAACCCCACCCCCGGGCCGGCCGCGGAGCTTCCTGCCCCGCCACA
>JAWWEV010000029.1:7336874-7354075 GCA_035583235.1 Hafferia zeledoni | reverse complement strand
CGTCTTTTTGTTCCCTTCTGGATTTTTCCATCAGTGGAGAGCAGCCCTGCCCAGCCCTGGGAACACACCCTGCACTTAACCAGGAGGTGCTTGTGCTTCTCCCTTGTGCATTGGTCTCACTTGGTCTCATTGCTGGACCTGCCCTCGCCATCTCCGCTGTTTTTTGCTCAGAGAGAGGTTTAAATAGAGGGGGAGGCAGAGGCTGAAAATAGAAGCCCGAGTTTCCTTCTGCCACACGCTGACCGTGGCGGTAAACTTTGTGTGTGATGGAATTGTCAGTGCAGCGTTGGATGGGGACGTGGGCACGGCCCGGTGAGGACACAACCAGCTGGGGCTGGAGCAGGGTGGGCTCTCGCTGGCCCCGACGTGGCTCCGCCATCGTCCCTGCTTCCACCTCCGCCAGAAAGAGGAAGGATTTTTCCCTGTGAGGGTGGTGAACACTGGATCAGGTTGCCCAGGGAGGTTGTCGATGCCAGGTTGGATAAGGCCTTGAGCAGCCTGGTCTAGTGCGAGGTGTCCCTGCCCATGGCAGGTGGGGTTGGTTCTGGGTGATCTTTGAGGTCCATTCCAATCCCTTAACATTCTCTGATTCTGTGATAAGCAGCCTCCAAATGCATGCAGGGCGTTCCATAACCCAGCGAGACTGGTCCTGTGCAGCAGCTGCTTCTTGTTTCGTCAGGTATCTGTGCAAGGGGCCAGAGGAGAGTCAGCACCTGAGTTGAACTTGTTTGGTGTTGCAAACATATCTCTGAATTTGGGAGACAACAGGGTTTGTTTTCTTTCTTTAACAAAATAAAGGTGGTAGAAGTCATAGGATCACAGAATAGTTTGGATTGGAAGGGGCCGTAAGGACCATCCAGTCCCACCCCCTGCCATGGGCAGGGACACCTCCCACCAGCCCAGGCTGCTCCAAGCCCCGTCCAGCCTGGCCTTAGACACTTCAGGGATGGGGCAGCCACAGCTTCTCTGGGCACCTGTGCCAGGGCCTGCCCACCCTCACAGTTGGGGTCATCCTGAGCTGTACAAGATCCAGATCTTGGGGAGCACTGGGTTCATGCTTTGTTCAGAAGGACCCTGAACTTTGCTGTGTGCCCACAGTGCCTTTGCTTTGGTCATGCCCACTGCTTTGGTCTCCCTGCTCATCTGCTGGGGCAGGTCAGGCTCTTGTCTGTGCAGACAGATGAGTCAGATCTGTGGTCAGGGCAGTCAACTGAAGCTGAAGCTGTGCTGTTTGTCACTTTTGTTTCTGGTGAAAGCTGTACAGCCCCACAGGCTGACTTAAGGAAGTGGATTCGAAGGATATTTGAATTACAATTCATGTATAGGCCTTTTTCAGAAGGCTTACAGACTTTGTATGGTTCTGTTGCCTCTTGACAAGTTTTACAGAGCTGGAGCTGTATCTGCTGTTACTTCTTGCTTTGCAAAATGGGTTGTGATGGGTGTTTGGGTAGTGATGGATGTGATTACTTAATGACTGTAAGCTGATCTCGGGAGGACGGGGGTGAGGCAGGAAGGACAGGGAAGGTGCCATGGCAGCACAGGGAGGAGTGGAAATGGGGACACTGGAGTTGCTGGAAGTTCAAGCAAGGGCTTAACTGGTTCTGACGAGAAGCAAGGCATGGTCTCACCTATTGCTAAAGACCTGCTGTCTTCCTCGAGAGGAAAGCTGCTCAGAATGCCTAGGCCGTTGCTGAAATGCACTGTTGTGGAAGGCTGGCTGCTCTCGGGGCACTGGCATCTTCCCAGGCACTCCTGTTCACGGGGTTTGTTCCCCGTGTGCTGTAATGGTAGACCTGCCCTGGACCTGGTGCTTTGGCTCTGGAGCTTCTTCACTCGGCCTTGGCTTGGTGGAAATCAAAATGTCTTGAGCTGTGGGAGCCAGTGCAGGAGTGTGATGGTGTCTGAGAAGAGGGAGCCGTGCTGAGCCCGCACAGCCCTGCCCACTGTCTGTGTGACTTGGCAGGTGTCCCGTGCCCGTGGGAGGCAATGTTTGTCTGCCCGGGCATCGGGCACTGTGGCGGTACTTTTTCCCTTTAATTTTAATGTTTCTGAGGGAGTTTCACAAGAGCTGTGCCCTTTCACCTACTTACAGGTTTTCAGTGTTAAACGTGTTTAATTTCTTGGCTTGCTGGTGCTTCTTTTATGATTAACTAATCTTGTGTTTAGTTGCATATCTCTAACTTGTTGAATAATCATGAGGACCTTTGTCCCAGATTTCTGTAGCCGACACTGGGAGGGGGAAGGGGGATTTTTTTTTTCAAGAAAGCTTTTTGCTGATTCTCTCATGACTTTAGAGAAACCTTGTTTATAGTTTTTCTTTTCAAGGGAGACTTAAAACATTCAGTTCTCTCCCGCTTGGAGAGAGGCTTTGTTTTCTCACACAGAGTAACAACTGAAGGTTGTTATTAGCCTGTCTTCAGTATTTAACCAGCTCCAGTGTAACAAAATCCCTTTCTGTCTGATACTTTTTGCAATGCTGTAGCTCAGGGGGTAAGAAAAGCTTTACTTTGGCTCAGGAAGCCATCTGTGTCATTCTGGTTCCTCCGTAAGTCCCATAAAAAAGGAATGTAGAAGTAGTAAAAGTTCATACATGGTAGTAAAAGGACTAAGCCAGAAGTAATTAAGGTAAAAGGCCAATTTCTGCCAGTCGTGGCTGTTATGGGGCTACAGAATAACTGGGAATAGAATTGAGCAGAGGAGTTACGAGCATGAGTGCACTGGAAATACGATACAATGAGAAGGTGTTAGATGATACAGCAGTCAGAACATTTCAGTTCACAGGGGAGTAATTCTTACATAGGGAACCATAAACAGACACCAAATTTTGTCTGTAGGTATTAATCTTCAACTTGTAAACGTGTCATATGGTTCATCAATTTGAAATCTGTTCAAAGCAGGTGCTGTACACCAGAGCTGGATGGTTTGTGTGTATTTGCTTTAGGGACTGTTGGCTTTTGCAGAGGAAGGATGTACATGGTGGGAGTTGCCAGGTGTCCAGGGCTGACTGCAGGGCTGGTGCTCCCTCCTGGATGGAGGTGCAGGGAGAGTTCTGGGCAGACATGGGGACCCGGGGCTTTCCAGTCCCTGCACCCCAGGGATTGCAGTGCCCTCTCGTGCTGTTGGATCCCAGTCCCTGGAGGTCAGTGGGTTATGCCAGACCATCAGGAAGCAAGAGGAGACTGCAGCAGTGGCATCTGGAAGGACACAAATGGGCTCTGTGGCACAGAACTGGAGGTTTTGGTGTTCACTCTGTGTTGGAAGGCAGAGGAATGTATTGTTTTGCTTTACCAAAATAAGAACACAGGCTATGCTAGACAGTGTAATTTTCAGAGTCATAGAATCATGGAGTGGTTTGGGTTGGGAGGGACCTTAAAGATGACCTGATTCCAACCCCTGTGCCAGGGGCAGGGACACCTTCCATGAGCCCAGGAACTGTCAGGAGCCAGCGGCTGAAGTGCAAATCACACCTGTGTCCTCCAGGTTCAGCTCTCACCCAACTGCTCATTAATGTTAATCATCTCCATTAGTTTTCATCTTGTAAAATAGGAGCTTCCTCTTTATTATTACAGATTAAGGTCTTGGTGTTTTTCTGACTGAAGTTCATATTGGTAACTTCTCATCCCCAGGATGTTGATAAAGCTGTGGTGATTTGCAGGTAGAAATCTCAGTATTATTAATCTTGTCGGTAGAAGGGAATAAAAGTCTAGTTTTCATTTAGTAAGTAAATATGAATGTCTGACAGATCTATGAAGGTTTTCTAAAATGCTGTGGTTTTCAAGGTGTGATTTAAGAAGAACATCATGCAGGAGTGTTCAGAGTTGTACAAAGTACAGCCATTTCTTATCTTGCAGCATAAGATTAGTATTGCTAAAGAATGATAGGCCTGTGGTTGATATTGTTAAATGGAATCAGTGCTCTTCTAGCAGTACCATGGACAATTAGTGACAGGGTAATGTTCCCTTCATGTCATCTTTCCTTTTAGATTTGAACTCAGCTCAGGTTTCTCAGTTGCTCATGTCACTGCCCTGTTTCCTCTTTCTCCAGCCATCTACAAAACTTGTTGTGTGGAGAACAGTTCAGTTTCTGAACTGGAATTATAAAATATTAGGCAATTTCCTTCCTGTTCCATGCAAGTTTTATCTCTGTAAAAATTTAAAACAACTACAGGGGGGAAAATTAAGCAGAATGTGTATTTTGTAGATACAGACTTCTGTTTACTTTAGATGGTAAGTTCTAATGTAACATCCAGAACTTCTAAGTATTTGAAATCTACAAATGTTTCTTCAGAGGAAAGGGTGTTTAATAACACTCGTAGCTCTCAAGTAAGCTGAGAATATTTGTATGGATATAAACAAGACCAGATTCTGAATCAAAGGTTGTTGAGTACTCGGTTATGAGACTGAGATGTTTTGAAGAACCTGCCTCTACCTGCTGAGAGAAGCAAGTGGAAGGAGAGTGTTGGCTTGGCTTCAAAATTCTTGCTAACATGTTGATTTTTAAAAAGAAAATATTAATACATGGGACTACCCACTTCATTTTTCAATCATGCGTGTCAGTCTCAGCAAGAAAGGAAAACAGTTTAAAAATATAAAATAAAGAGAGAAAGCATGATACCTTGTAGTTGCAGAAATTCCTTTTCCTGTAAGGCTTTGCCTTTTAGCACAGCAGTGTAATCAATAAGGCTCTTGAAGCCTTTGTATTTGCCATAGCCCAGCTTTGTTTAGGGTTCTCACGATGGCATCAGCAAAGTTGAATATTTCTGTGGTGGAGCAATTCCCTATTCTGAGAAACAGGCTGTTTTCAAGTAAAGGCCTTCTGTGTCTTTCCAAGCATGTTTGGTAGTGGTGTGTGTTTGGTATTTACTGTTATGCAACAACTTCTGATGTTTTGAAGAGAGTAGACTTGCAATATTTATGTTATGATGCATTAAAAACATTGGGTAAAATTCACACTTCAATAGAATAGGCATCTTTTATCAGCAGTTAAGGTTTTATTACTTCCTGGTTTGCCATCTCTTGGTATATTTGCAGTGGAAGTGAGGCAGGATAAGGATCTGCACTGAGGCCTGGATGAGATCCATAGTGGGATTTAGTGTTAGTAATTCATGAAGTGCCAGCTCTCCTTTCAAGGCGAGTGGTATCCCCCGAGTGCAGTGGATACAGAGCCTGTACACAGAAAATTACTCTTTACCACTTAAGATTTTGAAGTCTCAAGACAACTTGGAGGGATATTTTTTCCTTGTGGTGTGGCAGTATCTTCAGCTGGACTTGTGGCATCCTCTGTGCTTAAATTGGCCTTGTAATTTTAATTTGATACTGGTATTTCATGGTTGGAATGTTGCTCCACACTTTGCAGTTTAAAGAATTCAAATATTTTGTCTTGGAGACTGAATTTTGTTGTGATTGTTGTTTGAGTGAAAATTCTGTTAGTTTTCTGTTTGGATAGAGGTGTTCTGTGAATGTTCAGTTTAAAACTGGAAAAGCATAAGACAGAATACACAAAATATTAGTCTAGCACCACTGACACACTTTTACATGTGCTGGTTAGTGTAAGTCGGGCTAAACCTGAGAACACTTCTTGGTCAGGTTGTGTGGTTATAAAAGGCTGGAAGGTTGGGAGGCTCTTGTGTTTGGGGCAGGGAGGAGATCTGGGGGAATAGTTTAGGGGTTTTATTCTTCTCAGTTTTGTCACTGGGCTTGCCTTTATAGCAAGGGGTTTGGAGACATGGTTCCAGGTAGCTGATTTGCCACGTAAGAGGTGAAGCAGAATTTGGAAAGTGCTGTCCTGGAGAGATGTGGAAGGGACTCTCATACTCAGCCCCCAGAGCTGTGCTTGAGAAGGAACTGCTTCAGTCCCTCTCCTTTTTGGTGTGCCCCTGCCTTCTGCCCCAAGCTCTCCACATTCCTGGCCATCTCCATAGCCTGTCCTCTTTTCCCCATCCCCTCCTTCCACCGGTCCTCACCAGCAGCTGTGCCAGCCAGGAATGTGCTGTGGAGGTGCTTAACTCACCACCCATCCCGACTCTGATGCTTCAGTGATCATTGCTGCTGACAGAGGCAGCCGGATGAACTGTCTGGGAAGTACAAAAATCACAAAATATCACCCCAAAATAGCTCTAATCTGGGTAAGAAGTTTAACCTGCAACAGGGGATGTCCCAAAGCTATAACAAAGCAGAGTGGGTGTGCTCTGTGCTGCTGGGTCCCAGAGTCGAGCAGCTCGATGCTTCCCAACATCAGCAGCTGCTCTGTGTAAACAGAATGTTTTTCTGCTGTTTGGAGCCCAGATCCCTTGCTGAGGCCAACCTTGCCTTGGTCACTGTTACAGCTGCCAGGCTGGTTCAGAGGATACGAAGAAGTGAAAATAGCACATGATTTTAGAGCACTGGGTCACGTTATGCTGTGTCCAAACAGCACTGCCAGCAGAGGGTTTAATCAGTAACTACTCCTGGGTCACTCACTCTTTGCCATGCTGGGGCTCCACCAGTGATGCTTTGGTGACTTCCTCGTGGGCAGTGGGTACCTGGGGGAAGGGCATGGCTGCAGAATGGCCCTGGAAGGCTGATGTTGGCATCACTGGCAAGCAACATAGTAGGACTTATTGGTAAGTCATTAAAAAGCTGAAGCCTTCAGTGTTTATTTACTGGGGCAAAGGGTAACAGACCTTAAAATCCCTTTGTCCTAAATTGTTGTGCTTCTGTGGAGTGTAAATAACTGCTGTTGCACAACCAAGGTAGTTCTCCTTTGTAAATCTGATGTTGAAGTTCACTTTGGTGCTGGTTCAAGTGGTCTGCAGCAAAACAGCCCCTCACGCAGCTTCAACAGGGAGGACAGAAAAACAAGCTGGTAATCATTGCCACATTGAATGCTCGGTATGTTTGCACCTGCCAGTGCACGAAGCTGTTGGCAGAACTGTGCTCAACACTTTAATACCATGAACTCTTCCAAGAAAGGTCTTCCCCTCAGTGCTCTGAAGAAAATGTTTGTTACAGGGCACAAACATGCCAATGTCTGGAAAGCCAAGTGTTGTGCAAGTCTTGTGCCAAAGTGCGGGGTGTAGGACACGTGAGAGGAGACAGTGGGCTCACAGGCACAGGGTGATTAGCTGGAAAGTAATGACCTATTTAGTAGTGAGAGACTAATAACCAAGACAGTTAGATTTCAGTTCTGTTGCTGAGGATGTCTGACTCCAGTAGCTGATACAAAGAGGACTTTTTGTGAGCAGGCAAGTCTTTTTATAAGTGCAGGATTTGTGTTTGTGGAATTTGTTTTCCCGGTAAGTGTTATCATATGAAGGCATGTGATAACCAACAAAACCTTTGGCCTGTATAAATTTGATAACAATCATTTCTGTGTGTTTTCAAGTTGCCAGATATATTTTGCTGAAGCTTCCTGGCTGGCTCAGCCTCTGTGGTCATCATGGAATGGCTTAAACCTTCTTTAATCAATAATGAAGCACAGCTTTTGTTGAATGACACAGGTTTAATTATGTTAATTACAGTTCTTAATCCACATGATATTGGTAACTATAATAAGTTCAATTCCTTAACATGAGTGGGATACATTTGTTCTCACACTGGAAAGCCCCAGTTCTGGAAGGACCTTCTGTACTGGTGGCTGATTGCTGGTGCTGTGGGGTGTGCTGGAGCCTGTGCTGGTGCCTGACTTCAGGTGCTGTGAGGAGGGAAAGGGTTGGGGAGCCAGTGCAACAGTGATGGGGGGGGTTATGAAGCCTGATAGAAAGAGAGACTTTTCAGACATGAAGCCACAAACAGGTTTACCAATGAAGAGGTCAATAATTACTTGGATACATTTACAAATTGAAAAAGGTGCATTTTCACCTTACAAATAACGATAATGAGATGAATTTGCAAGATACTGCCAGGGCAGGCAGCTAAAGTTCCA
Source organism: Hafferia zeledoni (assembly GCA_035583235.1). Classification (NCBI taxonomy): domain Eukaryota; kingdom Metazoa; phylum Chordata; class Aves; order Passeriformes; family Thamnophilidae; genus Hafferia; species Hafferia zeledoni. The sequence goes on along the minus strand of JAWWEV010000029.1, from coordinate 7,346,173 downwards.
CAAATGCTGAGGAGAGCACAGCCTGTGTGAATGATCATAATTCAGCTCTGGAACAGTTCCCAGTTCTGGCTCAAAACTGGATGCTATTCCCTGAAATAAGTGATGGCTCAGTCGTGTTTTGACACAGGGATCTGAGAGTGGAAGGCCATTGCTGGTGCTGCTCATTCTGTGCAGTTTTTAGGGATCCTCCAGCCTTAAGACACAGACTGGGATGTGGCTGTGAACAGGCTGAGGGCTGTGAGGCTGCTGGACTCAGTTCAGTGCCAAGGACAGGGGCTGGCAGGCAGTGGGACTCCAGCATCACCAGCATTGCCACCTGCAGGACCTCAGGGGAGGAGGATGGTGGAGCTGGGACACACAGCAGTGAGTTTGTTATGGAGCACATCAAAACATTGTCGGTGTTCCAGTACAAACTGACTAAAACTATGCTTAATTATTTGTAATTGGGGGACAAGGAGGATTAATTTTTGGGGTCAGGGTGAACATTTTCATTTCAGCCTTTTTACTACAGATTAAAACCTAAAAGTTTCCATCCCTAAAACATCAGAAGGGGCCCTGTGCGAGCTGTTTGAATAACTAAGCTCAGGAGGGTTTGGCCTCACATCAGAAGCTTTGGTTGCCTCCCAGTTCCTCCCCTGCAGGGCTGCAGCACCTGCCCCTGGCAGCAGGCACTGGGCACTGGGGCAGCACTGGGAGAGCTCTGGGAACTCCTCCAGTCACAGCAGAGCTGTGAAGGAGGGGTGGAGGCAGCCCTGCTGGGTTTTGTCCTTTCTTCTAATATTTACACATTTTTTCCCACAGATAACCAAAATAAAACCAAGACTCTTTTAATAATAGTTGTTTGTGTAGATAGAAAAATAACATGAGTGCTATTTCAAAAACATCAGACTGAAATGGGTATGAGATTGGAAACTATTGCAGTCTTCATTCAATAAATATTTTCTATTTTTCCTCCTTTTTATTTTAATTTTGGAAATCTTCATTTGGTGTATATTTCAATTTGTATTCAGAAATCTAACTGAGGTTAGTTAGATTCCCAGGGAAGAGTGAGCAGTCTCCTGTCTCTCAAAACCATGTTCAAATATAATAAAGGCTTCTTCTTTCTATATTCCTGTTTCTGTAGTTCAACTTCTCTTAAATTAGAATGTGAATTTTTCATGGGAAACATTGCTGTCTGCAGGGCAGTCAAGTTTGGGAACTCTTTACAAGGGCATGCAATGACAGGGCAGAGCAGGAATGGCTCCAAACTGCCACAGGGAAAGGCTCTATTGGATATTAGGAAGAATTTCTTCCCTGGGAGGGTGGGCAGGCCCTGGCACAGGTTGGGCAGAGAAGCTGTGGCTGCCCAGCCCTGGGAGTGTCCAAGGCCAGGCTGGATGGGGCTTGGAGCAGCCTGGGGTAGTAGAAGGAGTCCCTGCCCATGGTGGGGGGTGGAAATGGATGAGCTTTAAGATCCCTTCCACCCCAACCCATTCTGTGATTGTGTTCTCACTCCTTCCAAAACCATTTCGGAGGGAGGGCAAATCCTGTTTATTCAAGACTTTCCTATTCTCTCTCCCTGCAGTGGAATCTCGTGTGTGACAACGACTGGAAGGGACCCCTGAGCACCTCCCTGTTTTTCGTGGGTGTCCTGCTGGGATCTTTCATATCAGGACAGCTCTCAGACAAGTAAAGTATTTACCCCAGAGCTCTGGTTGGATGCTGCTTTGTAGGCAGTTCTTGTATGTCCATTCTCCCCTAAGTGCCTTTCTGCACTCCTAACATGTCTTTGTTCTCTGTCTAACCTGATTCTACGCAAAATGTGTGGAGAAACATCCCGGCCTAGAACAGAATGTTTCAAAGATTATTACTGGGTGTTACCTTTACCTGTTTGTTTTTGCAATGAAGTCACTCTGGAGCAAACTGGTTTTATGCCAGAAAACAGGTGTAGGAGGTGTCTTATCTGGAAAAATCAGATTAATGACACAGTCTCCTGTTTACTTTGGACTTTGTTCAGAGGGATACCTGAGGCTTGGTTTCCTTTGTTTTTTTAAGTCCAATTTGAAATTTTTGTTTTACAAACCTTCTCTTCCTCATCATCAAATATGTCATCCAAGTCCAATGATCTGCACTCATGGAAGCTGCAAAGCATGAATGCTGTTCAGTTGTACTCCAGAGAAGCAAGGCTTTCTTTTTTTATCAGTACAAACATTAAAAAACCCAGGAAGACACCATTAATTTTTGTGATGTTGGCAGTTGTTTGTTTTTGTTGTTTTTGGGTTTTTTTTTGTAAAGCTCAGTCTTTCTTATTCTCTCCCTGGGATTTGCTGTGCAATGTATTGTGTGCTGTCCTTTTAATTCCCAGAGAACAATACGTGGTCCTTTAATTTGCTGATACTTGTGGAGTTTCTGTTTCATTGACACACAATCTTCATGCCACAAATCTTGCAGCATCATTTAGGGGCTTTGCAGAGTTTCCTGCTTGTCAGGTTGGACAAATCTTGAGCTCAAAGACAGCGATCCTTGTAAATCAACCAGCCCTCCTGGACTTCCCCAGTCACCTCTCCCTCGTTTGCAAGTGGGAGGTCCAGCAGTGTCTCCTGTTGTCAACACCTCAGCCATCTGTGTTAGGAAGTCATTGTTGATGAGCTCCAGAAACTTCCAGGGCCTTATCCTTCAGCACGTACTGGAGTGGCTGAAGCCCCCATGATGGCCAGTGCCCCTGGACAGAGGAGGTTTCCTGTGGTGGTCTGCAGTGGACACCCACAGCCCTGCCCGTGTTGCCCTCTCTGCTAATCCCAACCCATGAGCTCCTCTGGCTGGTCATCCATGCCCAGTGAGAGCTCCAGGCCTTCCAGCTGCTCTCCCATGAGGGGCAATTTCTCCCCTTCACAGTGGGGAGGCTCCCACCACTTCATCCTGGTGCTGCTGCCCAGTCCAAAGAGCTCCTTGTCTGTCACAAGGATCCTGAGTGTCCCCCATGGTGAATACCTGGCAGGTGAAGCAGGAGATCTTCTAGAGCATCCAGGAGCTTCCCACCTTCACACTCAGAGGAGTCTCCTCCTGCAGCTCCTTCCCATGGTGAGAGATCCCACCAGGTGCAGGTGAGGAGGCCATGGGGGCAGCCCAGGCAGGGCAGGAAGCTCATGGTCAGGAGCTGCTCCTCTCCATGAGGAGAGCGCCCCAGGGAGGCAGCTGTGGACAGCGTTGTGCTGCCCCTGCCTGCTGCAGACAGTCCTGCAGTGAGCCTCAGACGTGAGGAGTGGCAGAATATTTTGGGGGGTCTGTTGGTGGTGTGTTGTGACCCCCCTGAGGCACCAGCTGTGGAGCTCCAGGTCAGGTTGAACTTCGGAGTGGGGTTGTGTGAACCTGGACTCAGCACGGACTGCCTGGGCCAAGACATCAGCAGAGGCTCTGACAACAGCCCGATGCCTTCAGTTTGGCTGATTTTTTTTTTTTTTTTTTTTTTTTTTTCTACTTCATCGATAGGCGTTCTGGAGCCCCTTCATTTGGTTCATCTTTAAACCCAATGGAATGCAGATTGCAGCATGGGCTCCCTGACAGCTGATAGCATCTTACAGACCTGAGGTTTACCTCTCTTCAGGAAGCTTGCCTTCTTCTTTTTTCTCCCTTTTTAACATGCTGATCTGTGTCATAGACTGTCTGCTCCTTGGAGAAGAAAGAGCTTTGGATCCTCTTCCATTTTAGATTGCTCCTGGTGATTTGTCTCCCTGCTCATCCTATCAGTAAGAAAGAATAGTGTTCCAGCACACAGATGAAGACAACTTAACTAGCAGCCCTTGGAATATTACTTTCTCTTGGCCAGTGATTTTTTAATGTATTTAAAATAGTTTTGCCTCTCACATTTCCTGAACCTCTGCTTTTTGCAGGAGTTTTGTATCTCCCTAAGTATGCTTATAAGTTATCTTATTTTTCTGAAGATTTCATTCATGATGTTGTATAATCATCTTTTTTTTTCTTTTCTTTTTTTTTCCCTTTCTTTTTTCAATCTGTCCATGGAAGGTTTGGCAGGAAGAATGTGCTGTTTGCAACTCTGGCAATGCAGACTGTCTTCAGCTTCATACAGGTCTTCTCTACCAGCTGGGAGATGTTTTCAGTGTTGTTTGTGCTGGTTGGCATGGGACAGATATCTAACTACGTGGCAGCGTTTGTTCTTGGTATGCAAGTCCTGCTGGGCACAGTATGTGTTCTTTTATCTTGTGCTTTTCCTGCTCCTTTTCAGGCCTGGCTTAGGGTTGAATTGTTTTGCCAAGCAACACTGTTAAGAGTGTGGCCTCACCATGCATGGATGATTTGTCTTCTCCTTGGAAGTTTCCAGTTAACAGAGGTGCAATTTGAGTTAATTCTGTGGTTTGCCACCCTAAAAGAGTCAAAATCCCAGAAATACATTATTTGAAACCAAGACCATCTTCTAATTGGAGAGATAAGACATGTGAGACATCATTTTTGGGGGGTTGGAAGTAGATGATCTTTAAGGTCCTTTCAACCCAAACCATTCTGTGATTTTTCAGGTTGTCCATTTTGGGGCCTAAATATCTATGTTAGTTAAAACTTGCAAAAGAACAGAAACAGGTAGAATAATTTTTATAGTCTTCATTAAACAGCCAAAGTAAAAGTGCAAATGTCATTATGATTTTTGCTTTTTATACTTTCAAGTTAACTAAGACCATATTTGATCATGGGAATGTGAATTACTTTGTGAATCTGAGAATTTTTTTTTTTTAATTATTAATGTTATTTACAGTGACCTCACTGCCCAAAGCACCAGATGGTGGCAAGAAATTCCTTCTGAGCCAGGGAAGGCCAGTTCAGGGATGAAAGCAGTGCCCAGCTAACCTCCCTGCACACAGCCTGCTGCAACTGCTGGAATCTTCTTTGATTTCCATGGGAACAAGGAAGATTAGATTTCTTTCTGTGTCTCTTGATTTGCAGGTCCCCAAACATTTCAGAGGGGGGCATCGACCCCTGTTTGTGCATTTAATTTCCCTTTCAGTAGCCTGGACTTTGTTAGTGATCAACATGAATTCCATAGGTGTACCTCAAAACACTGTGACTTTTTTGGCTAAATAGCCTTTTAGAAGGTGATACAGGTTGGGATCCAAGTTTAGAATTATTCTTGAAAGAAATTGGAGAAGGTGCTGTGGAGGTCAAGCTGTGGTTTTACTGCTGAGAATGTCAGGTGGTTTCAGTTCCTCAAGTCAAACATGAGATTCTAAAAAGATAAAATTCTAGAAATAGGAGCTACAGAAATACAGTGTGGTCCAGTTCTCTTCCTTTTATCCATGTAATTACCTCAGCTGATGCAGGAGCCCTGCATGGAGCAGCCTCCAAACCTGGGGGGCAGAGCTCTCACCCTGCAGCTCTCCAGAGTCCTGCATTGCAAAGCCCATTGTGGGAGTATTTTTGTTAAGTTATTTGGTTGCTACTAAGTTAAAATACTAATCTTCCCTTTGCTGTTTTGAACAGGCACAGAAATTCTTGGCAAATCAATCCGTGTGCTGTTCTGCACCCTGGGGGTGTGCATATTTTATGCCTTTGGCTACATGTTGCTGCCCCTCTTTGCTTACTTCATCAGAGACTGGCGGATGCTGCTGCTGGCGCTCACCCTGCCCGGGCTGCTCTGCATCCCCCTCTGGTGGTGAGTACCTCTGCCCTGCACCACTGCCACCTTCAGGAGGCCCAGGCTGCAGGTTTTCAACATCCAGACTCCAAACCAGTGAAATTCAGGCAGGGGTGGGTGAGGTTGTGTCCTCTCCCCTCCCAATCATTTTAGCTGTCAGTCCATGGCTCTGTGTGTGATCTGACTGATGCCCAAAAAGCCTGCCCTTCATTTTCTATAGACTCCTATAAAATTAAGTGTTGCACATGCAAAGAAAACAAAAATAAAGTCAAAACCCTCATCCTTTGCATCAACTGAATCCGCAGGCTGTGGCCTGACCTGGGGACAGAAGGAGAGAACAGTTGTTCTGGGAAGGTGGGCATTGGTAGGGTGGCACAGATATGACAAACTACAAGACAGTGCTTGCACACCTGTGAGACTTCCATGTTTTCTTCCCTAGTTGATAAAACACTGCTTTGGTGGCATGTAAAGCTGAAACAGTCCACGTGGTGGTGGTGTGTTCCTTCACTTACTGGTGCAGCTGTTTGTGATTCCCTCTTACCCAACTGAGTGACTGGTGAATTCTGCTCTCTGATTGGCCTTTCTGTGACAGTATTTACAGCTACCAAGTTTATATGTGTTTGTCCTCTAAGGAAATGTTTCTTAATGTGCAGTGTGCTGCTTGTGGATTGGCATTTCCTAATTTCTCTGACTGAACTGTTTTCCTATACTTTGAATGTTTGGATTGCTCTTTTGTCTGAGTCATTGATAATTCCTCCAGCACTTCTGAAATCCATAGAGACATGATAGCCTGTTCTTGTTCTCTAGGCTAGTCTGCTCTTGTAAATCTGATTTCTGTTGTCACTGCACTAATTCCTGCAAGATGTGGCAGGTTTTGAGATCTTTCCTGGAACAATGTGTGTTGGTGCCTGCAGCAGTGCTTTCTGTGGAACTGCAGGCTTGTTGTTCTGAACCTTCTCTGCAGGGTCATCCCAGAATCTCCACGGTGGTTGATCTCCCAGGGAAGGTTTCAGGAGGCAGAAGACATCCTCCAAAAAGCTGCCAAAACTAATGGCATTACAGCCCCAGATGTCATACTTGACCCTAGTGAGGTAAGATTTGTTTAGCAGTCCAGTTGTTTGCTGGACTTTATGTAAAGGGATTCATTTCCAGGCAGATTAATGGAGTCATTCCTGCACTGTATTATGTGCTGCTCAAATGGGTGAAAGATCATCCTTTTCTGCTGAAAAGCAGAATACCCTTTCCCTTCTTCATTAAGATTTGTAGACCCTTTGCTGTCCCATTCACATGGGAATGCCAACACCTTATTGATCCAGTTTATCCCCTTTTTTCCTTTAAAACTCGTTATCTTTTGGGGAAGATAATGAATATGAGGTACCTATTGCTTAATGATCTAAATACTTGTGCCAAACAGACTCTATGCTTATTCAGTCAGTTATATAATCTATAAAAATCTAACACAAGACTAATCCTGACCTTCTTATGGCAGCTTTTTTCCCTGAATTTTCATTAGAACACATCTTTTTCCTTTTTTTCCTTCTTCCTACTCATGCTGTAGCCATGAATACTCATCCATTGCCAGCACTGCAGCAGAACAGAAAATAAGCTCTGGCTCCAACATCTGCCCAAGGTCACTGTTCCTGGAATCCTCTCTCTTCTTAGAAAGAAGCACTGATCAGTTTGCTGTCTCTGAATGGGGCTGGACTGTGAAGCAGCAGAAGGCAGGGGCAAGAGTAGGGATGTTGTCCCAGGAAACACTGGACCAGGGGAAAAGCTGCCTTTGCAGCAGTGTAGGCTGGAGTATGTGGTGCTTATTTACAGATAAATCATTGCACATCAGCTTTCAAAAACACATCCTAACATTCTGGCAATCAAAGGAAAAGCAGCTGTTTAAATGCAGAACTCTGTCCATCTCTGCTTTTTTAGGTAAAACTGATGTTGTGGCCGAAGATCTGGGTAAAACTTCTCTTCCCCAGGGGTCTTTATGCCACTCTTGTGTCTGCTTTCTGGAGAGCTGGGAAGCAGAAGGCTCTCAGCCTCTCTGAGGTTCTTACAAATCTGGCTGGCCCTTTGCCCTCGTGCATTTGCAGTGACTCTGGGATGGAGGAGCAGCCCGGGCTCGTGTCTGCAGTGCCCCTCAAACCCCCGCGGCTGGAGGGCAGCGGCTGCAGAGTTTGCACTCCAGGGGTCTCGCACCAGTCGGGGTGACACAAACCAGCTGCCCAATCAGCCCCTGTGAGGGGGATACAGATGTTTGGATGACAGGTTTCATTTCAGACCATTGTTTTGTCTTCCCTGCCCTTCTCATTGCTTCTTGTTCTAGCCTGTCCTGATAAGGATTGTGTTGTCTGTTTGTCCAGCTTCTTAAAGGCAGGATCCCTTTTTCTCATCAACTGACTGAATTTTACTGTTCTGGTTTTGGTTTGTGGTTTGCTTGGGTTTTCTCCCTCTTTTTTTTTTTTTTTTTTGGTTTCTTGGCAACAGATAGTGGCAAAAGGGGAGAGTACTTAGGAAAGATCATGTGATTTATGAGAAAGGGCTGTGAGCTGTGAAGTGAGTGCAGTTTGTGTGATCTAAGTTTGGCTTCAGGCAGTAGGAAAGCTATCAAAGGTAAAGAACTGTTTGCCTTTTGTAGAAAATGGGATTTATGAAAGCAAATACATTGAAATTGGGCATGTACCAGACTGCTATTTCATCACCCAGATCTTAGGAACCGACTATCACTTAGAAAGAATTTTGACCTGACTGCAGGGGTTACACAAACTCCATGTTGTTTTATCAGAGTTTTAATCAATGGAATTTGTCCTCTTAAATCCCCTTTTCCATATTTGGGAAAATCGCTTCCTTGGTCCCCCTTCTTAGGGGTCTAAATTGAAGTCCTAATTAAAAAAAATTAATTCATTCTTTTTTACAGTCTTACCCAGCACAAAAATTTTTCTCATGTTTCATGGATGAATATCCTTGCGTTGTTTACGTGGAAATGCTTTTATATTGAGGAGTTGGAAAGTTTAATGGGGAGAGGTTTGTTGTCTTTTTGTTTATATTCTTAGAAGACGATCTCCAAACCAGAGTGGATAATGATGGGCACTCTTCAGCTCATTAGCCAGTTTGTCTCAGTTTAAAAACATTGCTGTTAAGTCCAGGATGAGGAGTCAGTTGCTGTCTCTGTCCTGCTGTGATTTAATCTCCTTATTTTGTTGCCGTGTCTGCAGTAGAAGTAGAGGACAGTTTTTCACTTTTTTTGCCGGTCTTTGAAGACCATTCTGCATCTTTTAAGAGGCCCTTGGTCTTCTGGCCCTTGGCTAAAGACCCTCTCCTTTTGTTCAAAGGTCTCACCATCCTTGTTGCTCTCCTGAGTGCAGTTGATCTGCCTCATTCTCAAGGTGTGCTGCTCAAAACTGGGCATCAGAACCCTGTCAGTAATGACATAAATATTGTCAATTAATGCTGTTGCTTTATAATTCAAGGAACAAAAAGCGGTTGCTTTGTGAATCCTCAGGCAGAGAAGGTGATGCTACAGAATCACAGAATCAGAATGTGCTGAGCTGGAAGGGACCCACAGGGACCATCAAGTCCAACCCTCAGCCCTGCCCAGAACCATTCCCAGGAGTCACCCCCTGTGCCCCAGAGCATCATCCAAACCCTCCTGGAGCTCTGGCAGCCTTGGGGCTGTGCCCAC
>JAWWEV010000029.1:7263282-7336774 GCA_035583235.1 Hafferia zeledoni | reverse complement strand
CCTTTTCCTGAGATCCAACCTGACCCTGCCCTGGCACAGCTCCAGCCATTCCCTGTGCCCTGTCCCTGCCCTGGCACAGCTCCAGCCATTCCCTGGGTGCTGTCCCTGTCCTGACACAGCTCCAGTCATTCCCTGGGGTCCAGTCACAGGTCATGAGAGTGAAGAGTTTCAGTCTAAATTTTGAGTGACTTTCTATTAAGGAAGAGTTTCTACTTTCACAACTAGTTGGCTCTTACAGTTTATCAGTTTTTTTTTAAAGTGAGGCACCTGTTTCAGCATATCAAAATACTGAGGTATGAGTTGGGGGGGGTGTCTTATTTTCATAATAATTATTTTTGCAGGAATTTAAAGTTCCCATGTTTTGTTTGTTGTTTGCTTTTTTGCAGCTGCAAGATGTGAATTCCCAGAAGCAACAGACATACACCATTTTGGATCTGATGAGAACCCGAAATATTTTAACCATCACAATTATGTCAGTGCTCCTTTGGTAAGCAAGTGTGATTGAGGAGTATGTCACTTTAAACACTAAAATATTCTGAACAGATACAGACAAAACTAGCTCAAAAATCGATTACCTGCTGGCTGAAACAGCAAAGTTTTGTTTACATAGGTCCTTCATTTCAGTGACAGTGTAGAAACACATCTGGATTGTTGGTTTTTTCTGAAGTAGTCAGTCGTACCCTGAACTGAGCAAGAATTGGATCAGCTGGAAATGATGTGTGGGAATCCTGCCTGATCCTGGCCCCTGGGGAAGGCTCTGCTGACTGTAAATCTATTAGAGGAATGAGTCATCCTTACCCTCCACTCAGAGAACTTCTGCCCAGGGGTCTGAGCATGATGCTTTCCATCCCTTTTGTATTGGTTCTCAAAGGGATAAAGCTGCCTCTGAAGTTCTAATCTGAGATTTCCCTGCACTTTCCTGCTGTCCACTCTGCCTACCTGCCATCTTCAGCTTGGTTTTCAGCAGCTGGAGCCATACTTCATGCTCAGGTTCATTAAATGGTTATTTTCCTTTACTAGAAATCTCAGAAGACAGGAAACAGGGAGGGTAACCTATAGCCTGCCAGAGGCTGTACAAGTGAGGTTTAGTTACTGCATCTACCCAGTGACATAACCAAGAAGGTCCCTCAAGTGCTTTGCAGCCAACTAAGTTTATTTGCTGCCTTTCTGAAGAACATTCCTGTGTTTCAGTGAGGCAGAGCCTTGGAGTTCAGTCCACTGATCTGCCAGCACATACAGGCTGATGTGGCATTTTGGGTCAAAGGATGACTTGGCTAATATTTAAGCCAGGTTCTCTGGCCCATCACCAAGTACAATGCTACAAACATACTGAGAAAGGAACTTGTGCAAATAAACAGCTCAAAAAACCAAGTAATGTTGGTTCTTTGCAGAAATGTCAATACAGTGTCTGTATAGTCTTGCCTCCAAGTCCGTTGCTGACTTTCCCTTTTAATTGAAGTGAGACTGCTCTGCTCCTGATCTGCCTGGAGTAGAGCAGTAGCTCCTGGGCACAGCTGGTTTTGTCTGAGTGGTTGTAGAAATCCAATGCAAAACCTGTTTGAACAGCATTTCTGGTAGGAGGAAGCAGCTGAGAGGAACAATGACATGGCAGTGTATGATCCATCCTAGTGCATTCAGTAACCCGTGCTGAAGGACTTTTTACCACATCATGAGTGAAACTTTATGATAGGCAGGAAGAGTCAAACATGTGCAGCTGACTTGCACAATCTTATCTCCTCTCACAGACAACTATTCATTTGGCTTGGGCAATTTTTCCCACTATTTTAACTTGTATGTCAGTTACCCAACCTCCTTTTAATTCATTTCTCAAAAAGCATCTTGTGCTGGCTTACAGAAGTGTTTTCCAACCCATGGTATAATAACAGAGTATTCTACGTTATGAACTGATAGTTCTGTCTGCATTATGAACTGATAGGTCTGTAAAAGAGGATGGTTGCAGACAGCAGTGTGTCACCTTTACATAGTGCTGAGTGTTTTGTTAATTTTGAGTGAGTAACAGGCCTTTAAACTATTCCCTTTGCAAGGTTTGCACCAGGGAGGAGGAAGTTTGGCTTCTTGGCACCCTGGGATGTGTAACTGCCACTGAAGTTTTCTTACAGAGTGTATAACTGTATCAAGGTTTGCCAGTGTGATAAGCTAAGGCAAACTTCTGCCAAGAGGGAGTTCCAGCATCACAGTTTATTGCATATAAAAATAACCCCAAGGAGTGCAGAGTGTGCATTGCACAATGGTGTGGAAAACACTGCAGAACTACTTCTAAGAGTGGCTGTAGGGCAGGGCAGCACCACAGTGGGGGTCACTCTCAGATGTGTGACCTCAGACCTTCCCAGGTGCACTAAGACACTTCATTTTAAGCCACTGGACCATGAAGGCCCTTCCCATATGCAGTGAGGAGGAGGAGGAGCTGATCTGTTGTCCATGATCCCCTCGGTGCTGTGCAGTGAAGTTGCTCAGGGTTCTGTTATAATATAGATGCTGAACAGGATGAAGTGCCAAGTGCTCTGTCCTTTGCACCCGGACATGTCCTGATCCAGTGCCTGTTATCTCCTTAATTACTACATTAGACTTGTTGGTGAAACTTAACCTTCCCTTCCATCTCTCCCAAGACACGACAGGGTTTATCTCCAAGGCCAGTTCTGTGTCTCCCCAGATCACATGAGCCCAACACTCACTTAGCAGTGGAACAGTTAAGATGGCAGAGTTCCAGCCACCAAACTGTCCTGCTGCACTGCCCAGCCCAGGCACCCAGCCCTGCCCCTGTGCTTTGGATGCTGCCCAGCCAGGCTGGGGCATGGCAGAGAGAACCCCAGGATTCTGGGTCTGCCAGGATGCCATACTGCTCCTTTCTGACTTTATTCATAAAGCATGGATCATAATGACCCAGAAACAATGCTCTCCACCCAGAGCTGCCTGGAAAACATAATGGAAAGCTGCTATAGATGTCAGCAGCAGTAAAATCCAGTAGCCCAAACTTTCAGGCTAAGGCTGTGGCTACTAGTAATGGCAAGTGCTGCATCACTGTAAGTGTGAACAATCATCACTTACCTCCCTGGGTAATATATTTTATTCTTTGACTTCAAGAGCAATTCGAAAGATCAAAAGCATCAGCACAGTTTAATTGTTAACTTGGTGTTTCTGGAGTCAGCACTTCAGCTGCTTCAGAGGTGAATGAGTCTGTGAGATGCTGAATTTGGCTTACACAGTCCCTCCTGGGCTTAATGAGGATGTAGAAGAGGTTCATGGCAACCTCAGGAAGGAGAGAGGTTTGTCTGACACTGTTCTTGTTTCTTCCAGGATGATCATCTCTGTTGGCTATTTTGGGCTTTCTCTGGACACGCCCAACCTGCACGGGGACGTGTATGTGAACTGCTTCCTGTCGGCGGTGATCGAGGTGCCAGCCTATGTCATCTCGTGGCTGCTGCTGCGCAACCTGCCCCGCCGCTACTCCATGGCGGCCGCGCTCTTCCTGGGGGGCTGCGTGCTGCTCTTCATCCAGCTCGTGCCCGCACGTACGGCACCCTTCCTTCCTCTCCGTTCCTTCCTCTCACGTACTGGGGAGGGGTGATGGGCAGTGCTGGGCTCTGGGCAGGTGTGGAGGAAAAGGCCCCTGAGCACAGATATTGGTGTCCTGTCTTTGCCCCTCTCCCCTGGCCCTCAGTGCTGCTGCACGAGGGGCTCCCACAACATCTCACTCGGATGCAGTTTTAGAGGTGGGTGATTGGCTTTGTGATCTGTTGGGATTAGCATGGTAGTCCAGTCTTGCCTTTAAAGTACATCCTTGGCAGGATGTCCTAGTAAGGTCCAGGTATAAAACTAACACTGAACTAACCAGAATTTGGTAAGAGAGGTTACCAAGAGGCTGCAGAACTCATTTCCCAGACTGCTGTTGGTGACTTCAGGCCTTGTTTAAACAGTTCCCTTCAATGGAGTCATTGTGGAAGCATTTTTGATAAGCAAAGATGCTTGTACTGAATTAGTGTTGATAGTTAAAATAACGTGTGGCAACTGGAAAGGAGGGCCAAGTAACCTTTTTGGATCTCAAACCATATATATCTTCAGGCTAGTTAGATTAATGGGGTCATGAACTCAATATAAGCAGGGTGTTGTTGCCTAGGACTTGTTTACAAATCAAAGAGTATACAAAAGAGAATGTGCAAGAAGTGCCTTGCTTATTTTATACACATAATATGTGTGCTGCATTCTCTTTTTTCCTTCTGTCCTTTGAGTCAATTGGGCACTGATACAATCTGTTTTGATTTTTAAACTAACTGTCTCAGTTAAAGTCAACCCAACTTCCTATAATTAAATTATTCACTTGTAGCTAAGAATGTTAATGAGAAACCAAAGCAGAAAACAAAAAAATATCTTGTTTCAAATGTTTAATTTTGTTCACTTTATTAAAAAGAGATTGTTTGCAATAGCAGAGATCTGGCCCCTGAAATCTGAAAGGGCCTCAACAGTTCTTGCTCTGTTCTTATTTTTCACTTGGCAGGAAGCTCTGTGCTCAAAGCAAAATTAAAATGTTGATTCCTAGTAATCCACAAAAGGAAAAAAAATTTAAAAAGAACATTGCTTATGTTTATGGACATGTAAAAGACAACAGATACTGGAGTTAATTAGGCAGGAGTTACACAAACCCAGAGGAATGAAGGGCTCCCATGAATTGCCAGAGCTTTGTTAAGTCCTCGCTGTGTTTGCTTTCAGATATCCGTGCACTGTCCATTCTGCTGGTGATGGTGGGCAAGTTCGGCATCACCTCTGCCTTCTCCATGGTCTATGTTTACACGGCCGAGCTCTACCCCACCGTGGTGAGGAACATGGGGGTGGGGGCGAGCTCCATGGCCTCCAGGCTGGGCAGCATCGTGTCCCCCTACTTCGTGTACCTCGGTGAGTGAGCTCCCTGCTGGAGGGATGCTCTGGAGACCCCCAGCCCTGTACCTCAACAGGGGCAGCTCTGACAGCTGCTGCTTCCCACTCCCCTGAGCTCCTCTAATACATTCATAACAATGTTGAATGTGCTGTCAGGCTCTGATGGGGGTGGGTTGGTTGGTTTGGTTTTTGCTGAAAGCACAAATCTTGCACAGATAAAGCCCTGTACATTGGTAAAGATGTTATCACAGAATGGTTTGGGTTGGAAGGGACCTTAAAGCTCATCTCATTCCACCCTCTGCCATGGGTAGGGTCACCTTCCACTATCCCAGGTTGTTCCAAGCCCCATCCAACCTGGCCTTGGACACTTCCAGGGCTGGGGCAGTCACAGCTTCTCTTGGCAATTATCAGGGACTTGGAGCTGATTCTGCCTTTTTGTTTTGTTTTGTTTTTTGTGTTCTGCCAGGTGCCTATGATCGATTCCTGCCTTACATCCTGATGGGGAGCCTGACTGTGCTGTCAGGAATTCTGACACTGTTTCTGCCTGAAAGCTATGGGATGCCTCTTCCTGACACAATTGATCAAATGCTGCTGGTGAAAGGGTAAGAGTCACCCTCTGATCTTCACAGCCCTCTGCTCTGAGGAGAGCACTTGCCTAGGTATGGGCAGGGGGAGTGGCTGGTTTTGGCAGCACAGGTAGTGAGTGCTCTGCTGAAGATACAAGAGCTTGGCTGGAGTCCTGGTCCCTCTTCCTAAGTGTGTATGTTCCTATGTACATCTCTCAGCTCCAAACTCATCATTTTGCTCCCATGACTTTTAGAAATACATCCGAGGTATGCATTTTAGAAGTGTGTTGCTTTATCAAGGCATAGTGGTTATAATCTATCATTTGGGGTTCTGAAAGTCTCATAAGCTGGGGAAGGGCTGAACTCTTCCAACTGACCTAAAAAGGCACTGAGGGTGTTCAGCCTTTCACCGTGGCTCTGACTGAAGGTGACACACGAGCACAGATGGGGTGTGAGAAAGGGACCTGTCCAACTGAAGTCAACAGGACATTAAAATTAGGAGGCTGTAATGTCAAAACAGGAATCAGAATTTTTTTTCCAAATCTCTCATCTATTTTTAAAGTTAGTTATTTTCTTTTTTCTTTCTTTTCCCCCCAGGTTAGAATACAGGCATGCATCTAGTAGCACAAGGGATTCCAAGGAGGAAGAAGAAAATCCAGAGATCTTCAAAAGCACAGCTTTTTGATGGAACTCCCGTGTCCTTCCTAGCGGACTGAAAGTTAAATGGACTTTTCTTCTAAAATTCATTCTAGAAAGGGCTAGTGGCAACACTTTGTTCCCTGCAATGTTAACCTTATTTATTAATTTAAACACTGCGTTCCATACGTTCTCTTTTTATATGAACATAAACACTGTGTAGCCTTTAATGAGATTTTCAGCCACGGTTGTGCTCATGCAGTAGTACCATGAGCAGTATCTGATCAATCCTCTGTAACTTTACTGTATAGTGCAGCTGAAAGATACTTGAAAATGGATTCAAGGGCTGGCAGGGTACCTGGATTCCTCAGTGAACCTTCTCCAGAGCTAATGCACACCAAGAAGTAAAAATTGCCAGGAAAAGCTGCTCATTGCTTTGGATTCCTTGACTTCTGTCTCTGGACAGGAAACTTATTTATTGTGGTGAGGGCTATGAGAACGTGCCTCCTGTGATCTTACTCAAATGAATTTGAATGTGCTGAATTTGGTACCAAATTCAGAAAGATGCAAAGAAAGATTTTGAGAGTTAATTCTAACTTGATATGTTTTAACTCAGCATAGACTGAAAGGATTGTCTTGCACAAACTATTTAGCACTGACGTTTTGCTCACAAAATTCACTTGATTCCAGTGCTGGATTTCAACTGTACCTTCTTGGTGAAGTTGTTTACATCTGACCTTGGATGTGGCCTGTTTCCAGGCTGGATTTATCCTAAACAATGCAAAAGGTTTCACCTGTGTGTAGAGAGAGTGGTGTTTGTTTGTGTGGTGGAAGTTTTATGTGTAAATCGTTTTAATGTTTTCTGTGCAATTTGAATGATGGAAACAATTTTCCTGTCGTTGTTCTGTGCTTTTCCCACTCGTGCATATACATCCACACAATTAATATGTTTAGTAATGAATTTTTGTGTTAATTATGCCACTGCATTGACCTCACAGTGGAATGTACTGAGAACAAAACTCAGAATGTACTTCTGACCCCTGATTCTCAATCCTCAAGTGTCAGCTGTATGATTGCTGTGAGGTCTGTTGTTTCACTTCACTTGTGTAATCACTGAATTGCTTTAAAATTGTTTAAAAAAAACCCAAACAAACCCACAAATCTTGTTGACAATCTGCCAAGAAATCATTCCTTGGGCTGTGGAAGCGCCCTTGGCATTACCTGTGTTTGTTTAAATGCACAATCTATACATTTACACAGTCTTGTTTGTGCTGTGCTGGTTATGGTGTGACAGCTGTGAGTGGTGAAAGGTTTCTCTCTCTCGGCACTTGTGTTTTGTTCTGTCTTGTAGAGACTTAATAACAGCCTCAACCTTTGTAGCCAAAGCTTCAGGGGCCTCTCTGTCCTGCACAGCTGGGCAGGGGAGTTTTGCATTTTCCTGTGACATTTAAATCCATAGGTGGCACTGGATGATTCTAGTCTTTCTTAAATTAACCAATATCCCAAATGCTGTCCTTGGTAACAGGCTCCTCAGTGAGACTGGAGTGTGCCTTGGACTGCTTGGCACAGGAACAAGAGTAAAAACACTGTATAGCCTAGAGTGGTTTGGTTTGGTTGAACTCAAGGATTTGCTCCACTTTTCCTGCCTTTTCTCACCTCTTTGTTTAGAATTTTAGTTTCTGGGTGCAGCAGGAAGTTGGCCAGTGTCACCAGGTCAGAGAATGATGCAGAGAAACATAATTTTGTTGCACATCAGCTTTTCCAAGGAAAGAAATCCAAAGGTTGGGGCACGTTCAGTGTCACTCGTGTTTAGTAGGTTGACAAGCCCTGGGCAGGCAGGTTTAAAATGCAGTGTGGGATTTGAGGCCAGTGCCAAAATTTGGAATCTGGATTTTATAAACCTCACTGCCCATCACAGAACAGCCTTGACATGAGCAAACACATGTCAGGAGAGGGCCTGCAACAGCCAGTTCCCCTTCCAAAAACATGACCTGTTTTTTCAGCCTTACACCTTTTTCAAAGTATTCATTGCAAACATAAAAGAGTATGTTGTAAAACTTGGTACAGATACTTTTGCTTGTAAACCTTGTCTAGGAATGGTAACACTGAGAAGCAGCTTCTTTTGTGTGTGTTGTAGAATGATCTGATAACCCAGGAATCTGAGGCAAAACACATTTAGCTGCAACTTCCTTGTAATGAATTTGCCAATGTAAACAACCATGTCTCGTAGGGCTCTTCCTGTAAACAGTTTCAGAAAATATCCTGAAATGTAAGATACGTGCCTGCCTGATACATGATTTAGTCTGGAAATTCCAGTCCTAAAGTGCAGCATCCTTTTAACACCTGATTTAGCTGTAATTTCTCACCCACTGTTTTATCCAAGTATGTGCCTTGAAGAGAGACTTTTGTTCTTGAATATTTGAATATTCTGATGTTTACTGAAGTTCTTTGTGGGGTTTTTTGTTGTTATTGTCGAATGGTTTATTTTTCTAACTCAAAACAAATTGGGGAATTTCCCAGTCATGACTAATACTACAAAACTCAATGGCAATTGCTTTTTGTTGAAAAAAGGGGGTTTCCCTTGCTTATGTTTTTAAAATCATAAAGTCTGAGTCAGAAATTAAGAATATACTTTATATGTCAGACTGGGGGGTTTTGTGTTCACTGTTTTATCCTACTCTTTTCAAGTTTATCTCTAAAACAATGATCTTGTTCTAGTGGGTAAGTGGGATCCAGATAACAGTTATCTCCAAAAGAACTAGAACTTGAGGGGATATTTTAATCTAAGTAGGTGATCTGATCCCTGCAAATAAGATGCAGATGAACGGACCTGATCCAGTTGGGGGTAAATCTTTGCATGGCATCAGTGCTGGTGCAGCACAGAGTGTTATACCTGCAGGATGAGGGGAAAGGGACAGAATTTATCCTTGGAATGGGAGTTGTGATAAACCTGTGAGCTGATTGTGCTGTGGAAGAAGATGAAACAGACTCTGACATTCAGCCTAACCTTAACCTGGGAAATCCTTCCTGGTTTGGATGCCTGGAACCTGTATTGTGGTTGTACAGTTACCTGGTTAGGCAGGATTCCCTTTGCCAGAGAACAATGCACTCTGCAGTATCTTCACCAAGGGAACAGCACATGGCCTCGAGCTGGGAATGAGCATCCCCTCCTTTCCAGCTCCCAGGATGACTCCTGTCATCATCTCAGGCATGTCAGAGTGATGCCTTAGGATTTTATATGCTTGTAAATTTTGGTACAGCTGTACAGCTTCTCACATTGGAGGTGGTAGCCAACAGTTTCTACCTCTGTACTGCATCTCTGAATTTCTGTGGGAAGGGTGAGATAGCAACTAGAACATCTCACTTGGGACTTATGTACCAGGACTAGAAAAACAGTACCTATTATAGTCAAAATAAGATACCATTTCAGTCGTTTCAGTCAAAGCAATAGCAAGCCCAGAAACCTTGGAGAAGCTCCAAAGAAGGGACGTGCTGTGAAGCTGATGATGGTGAAGAAGTCAGGGGTCTTGAGACCTCTGACTGAATTCCAGGGGGTTCTGGGAGTGGACAGTTCTTGGGTTGGATGTAACCATTAGCTATGGTAATTCAGTAGTGCCATAAATTGGAAATACCCCCATACTGCCTCTACACTGTCTGCACCTACGGACTGGTGTCTCTGGACACTTGGGGGGTGACCCCTCTCCTCCAGGTGAGCCCTGAAGAGCCTCAGGTCCTGCCTGAAGAAACACCAGGCTGTCCTTGGAGGCAGAGTGCATCTCTCAATACTTTGCACTCTGAAAACTCTCATTAAAGAACTGCTCTTCACTTTTCCCAGACTAAGGTCGTCTTGAAAAGTTTTTCTTCAGTTTCAGGCAACAAGAGAGTCCTGTGGCTTTGGTTTCTTTGCTCACAAGTGGAAATGCTGTTAACTCAAAAGGTACCACAACTTCTTGGGATGTTTGTGCTCCAGAGTCAGTATTTGTTAGAATCTCTAACTCTCCTACCAGTGACTGTAACATTCCCATGAGCATCATTCAGTATTTCATCTTCCACAGTCAGGCACCTTCTGCTGACTCCTGACAGTATTTTTGTGAAGAGGTGTGAACTCCTCCTCCCTTTCCAAGTGACTCCTGAGGGGTGTGCAGGGAGGAGCTGCATTGCCCAGGGAGTTGGACTGCAATACCTATTTCAGTATTTGTAGAACAGAATCTCAGCCCTGGCAGTTGTAAATGTTTTTCTTGAAGCATAGAATTGGCCCATGCACCATAAAACCTTACCTAGAAATGCTTTGGGAGAACTTTAAACCAGTAACGAACACAGCCTTGTATATAGAAAGATATATAAAATTCTTCTAAGAATGTATATATTCCTAGCTGTAACTACAGTGATTCTTACCCTAGTTTTTTATAGACAAATGCTTGTTATTTGTAATATTCAGAATAAAATCGTATCTGAAATTATCTTTAAAATGAAGCATTCGCTTTTCTTTTTTTTTTTCTTTTTTTTTTTTTTTTTAATCTTTGTGTTTAGAAGTATATCCTGGAATCTATTGGAAGGCTGTTGGTGAGGGGTTTCACTGTTGAACAGCCAGTCTGAGATCTCTTGGGCTGTTTGTGTGCTGGATCCTTGTGTAAGGAGTCACTGTGTACATCCAAACAGCAACAGAGCTGCACCCCGGGGAGCCCAGAGGCAGCCACAGCTCCAGCAGCACTTGTGAATCCAGATGTGCTGCCCGGGATCTGAGGCTGAGCTGCTCCCATCCCTCACAAAAAACCCAACAAAAACAAAAAAAGCCCTTTTAAGGTGCATGACCAGCAGGATGAGGGAGGGAATTCTGCCCCTCTACTCTGCTCTGGTGAGACCCCACCTGCAGTGCTGGGTGCAGCTCCAAGGCTCCCAACATCAGAAGCATGTGGAGCTCCTGGAGTAAATCCAGAGGAGACCATGGAAATGCTCCAAGGGCTGGAGCCCCTCTGCTCTGGAGCCAGGCTGGAGGAGTGGGGATGTTCACCTGGAGAAGAGAAAGCTCTGGGGAGACCTGAGAGCCCCTTCCAGTGCTTAAAGGGGCTCCAGGAGAGCTGGAGAGACCATGACCAGAGACCATGCAGTGTAGAGCCAGTAGCTCTGGAGATGGATGTCCTTAGCTGCAGGGAGGCAGGTTTTGTGCCTCACTTGAACTGTACACCTTTAATCTCTTGGGCCAGCAGGTCTTACCTCATCACTTGCCTCCTGACAGACTTCAAGTGTCCCTGCTGCTGGCTCCTGGATAGATCAGCTTTACTTCTAGGCAAGGTAAATAGTATGAGTGATAAGCAGCAGCTGCCCAAGAGCACCAGGTCACTGATTAAATTCCTGGAGGGAACACCTTTAAAGCTGCAGTCAGTGAGTGAGCACTCCTGGCAGCAGCAGCTGCCTCTTGGAGCACGCGGCTGTGCAGGAGGGGCAAAGCAGGTCAGTTAGAAGGTTCCGTGTCCTTGCTAAGTGCTCCTGAGAGCCTCGGCTCTTCTCCCCTTGGCTGTGTCGGCGCTGGGAGGCTCTTTCTCTGTCCTCTCCCAGCTAGAAGTGAGACTTCCTGAAGCATCTTAATTGTGACCAGCCGGAGGGTGCTTTTCCCTGGGGTGAACCAAGTTCATTTCATTTTGTCTTTGTCATTAATTCTCCTTAGCCCTCAGAACTCTTAGTGCTCCAATAGCTTTATCCAAGGCACCAGAGTTCCTGTGGCTCCTGCTCAAGCTGCAGAGGTTGGTCAGAGGGAGCTCTGCTTTGTGGGACTGCAGCTTTCCAATGGACAAAGTCCCTCCCGTTATTGCGAGCACTTCTACTGCAAGAGCTGAATCACCCTGTGGGAGCTACAGGGGCTCCCAGAGCCGCTCAGGTGGGCAAAGCCCTCCAGAATCATCTAATCCAGCTGTTATCCCAGCACGGCCCAGCCCAGCACTGAACTGTGTCCCCAAGTGCCACATCTACATGGCTGGTGCCTTCGGTGCCTCCTCACCTGCGCTGCTGCAGGGGCGGGGAGGGCAGGGGAGCATCGGGGGCGGGCGCAGGGGAAGGGATGGACTGGCCGTGGGATGCTGGGGGAGCCGCTCTGCCCGCAGCCCCGGGTCGGTCCCCCCTGCCCCGGCCAGTCCCCCCGGCCCCGGGCCGGTCCCCCGCTCCGTCCCAGCCCAGCCGTGCCCCCTGCCGGTCCCCCTGCCCGCTCCCGACCCCCGCGCTGCCCCCGCCCCAGCCCCTGCCCGGGGGCGGCCGGAGCGGGGCCGCCCCTCCTTCGCGGCAAAGGGAAAGCGAAAGCGCCGGGCACCGTCACACGGAGCGGGGCCGCGGCCGGAGCGGGGCCGGGGGCGATGAGATGGGTAAGAGGAGCCGGGTCCGGGAGGGCAGCGGGGCGGGGATGCCCCGGGAAGGGGCTGCGGGGAGGCAGCGGGGATGGAGAAGCAGCTGCCGCCGGGTCCCTTCCCGGCCCCTTGGATCTGTCATCCTCATCCTCCTCCTCCTGCTCCTCCGCGGGCAGGTGCGAGGTGGGGAGCGGGCACTGCCCGGTCGGGGTGGGCCGGGGGTGAAGCCCCTTCTGCCCCCGCTCCGGCCGCCCCCGGGTCCCGCCGGGTCCTGCGCCCCACGGCCGGGTGTTGTGAGCTCCCTTGGAAGCCTCTGAAAGACTGACCTTCACATGTATTTATCACTTAGAGGTAGTAAAACGCTGGCACAGGTTGCCCAGAGCAGCTGTGGCTGCCCCATCCCTGCCAGTGTCCAAGGCCAGGTTGGGAGGGGTTTGGAGCAACCTGGGACAGTGCAAGGTGTTCCTGCCCAGGGCAGGGGGTGGCACTGAATGAGCTTTAATATCCCTTCAAACCCAAACCGTTCAATGGTTCTGGGATGTCTCTGTGGTGCCTGTGTTCCCTGAACTGCAGGTCTCTGCCTGATGCCCAGTGCTCTGATGGGTCAGTTTACCCCACTGTAAGTTCCTATCTTTGAGTTTGCAGTTGTTTATAACCCTCTGTCAGCCTCAGTTTTTTGAGCTGCAAATGTTCCATCCTGGATTTCAGCCTCAGCTCGGCTTTCCTCTCTGTATTCCTTTATTTTCTTCCAGCCAAGAGGGAGGCAAGGACTGACCCTTGGCTCTCAGATGGCTGTAGTTCTGGTGAACTTTCCTTGGAGCAGCACTGCCCACCCAGCCTCCCTCTCAGCTCCAGCAAGGAAATTATATCTGGGAAAGGAGAAGAGGTTGTGTAAAGATTTGTTGCCCAAGTATAAACTGATTTGCACGAATTATAATAAACTCTAAGCTTGATATCCTCTGGCCCATCTCAAGTCAAGTACTCATTGCAGCTCTGGTACACACGGCTGCTGGTGGAGCCAGAGCAGGGAGAATAGGTCAAGGTCAGGAACCTGAAGAGAGTGAGAAATAGATGTGGATTTAGCAGAGACCAGTGGAATTGTGTGAGCTGGAGTAAGGCTGAGTCTGGACTAAGACTAGACTAGGAGTTGCTGAGGATGGAGACTGGTGATGACATGGTCCCCCAGAGGCAGCTGCTGTGGAGCTGAGTGCCCCAGGCCGTCCCTGTGCCTTGGCACATGAAATTCAGTTTGTTCCTTTAGCAACAGCTGTGATCTTTGTTTTCCCTTTGAGAACAGAGCCCTCAACACGGACCAGCTGAGGCCATGCCCAGGAATTGCCTTTCCCTCAGTCCACCATTGGGCTAGTGAAGAGCAAGGACCACGCTTCAGCTTCTCCTGCCAAGGGTGTCTGAGCAAGCAGAAATGGGTGCTGCAGATCCCCCCCAGCCAAGGAGGTGTCTGGAAAGGCAGGCTGTGTCCAGCCCCTGCTCACACCGCTGCCCTGGCCGTCAGGGCGAGCTCACATGTTCACATTTGCTCCCTTTTAAACAGAGGGCACGTGCTGGGCCCAGGTATGGACCTGGCACAGGTACCCTGCAGGCACTGCCAGGCTGCAGGGGCAGACAAACACTCTGGGGCAGTGCACGGGACAGAGACCTTCCTTCCCCCAGTGCTGATCCTGATGTCCCCACTGTGGGTAAACATTTTTCTTTGGATGACTTATCTTGTGGACTGGAATTTCGTCAGGAAGCCCACGTGAGGAAAGGATGGGAGGAGAGGACAGAAGGGCTGTCCTGTGTGGAGGTGAGCTGCGTGTTCCTCTGGGGACTGCAGAGGGCAGTGGCACCCGCGGGACCTGCAGGTGGCCCTGGGTGCTGGCTGGAGGAGCTGCCCCAGAGCAGCCCCTGGCAGGCTGGGAGGAGTTCTGGGTGGCAGCAGGGATTGCTGCATCCCTTGCTGGGCTCCACCTCTGGCTGCCTTACTCTGCAGTGTCTCTGCAAGTGCTGGTGGCTGCCAGGGGTCCCTGCTGTCCCAGCCCCTGTGCTGCCATCCCTCCTGGTTGTGATGGTTGGGAATGTCCACTCAAGAGAAGACAGAAGTGACCACCACTGTGATACTGCCCTTACACTGCCCTGATGGTGAGCTCAGCTGTCTGCAGCAATGAGAACCAGCCATGGTCACATCAGCGCTGCTCAAGGGTGTGCCATCCTCCCTAAGCCCTTGCCAAGCTTGTGCCCACAAGGACTTTCCTACCCTTAGGGCGCCAACTCCCTGCTGCCAGCCCCCTGTTCCCAAAGCCTGGACATGGGGCCATTTTGCTTTTGCCCATTTTTTTATCTCTAGAAGCCCAATCAGCCTTCAGCAGGGGCTTTGAGCTGTAGGGTGGGAGCCACATCTCCAAGTTGGGACCCTTTCACAGGGTACAAGCCAAACCATTGGCTGCACCCCCGTGTTGAGTTTGTCCCCAGGGCTGGAGATCAGGTTCAGGTCTGTGGTGTGACAGCAAAGAGCTGCAGCATGGCTGGGAAGGAAGATGGATAAAACCAGGAAAAACGCAACTGGCTTTGGATCTGTGTCCCTCTGTGACTCCTGACATGTGCCAGGCAGCTCGGGGGGGCTTTTTTCCTTTGTGGCCCCGGAGGTTTGCAGTCCCCTTGGCTGTGTCTCTGGTTCATCAGGAGTTCCAGGCTCCTGCCTCGTGTTTGTCGTGGCTCGTTCTGTCCCTGACACCCATCCCACCCTTTCCTGTCCCATCTCGGGCTGCAGCAGCAGCAGCACTTATCGCTTCAAGCAGGCACGGACCTCTGCCAGACACAGCCCTGTCCTGGACCCAGTTCAGCTGCAACAGCTTCAAAACAGCAAATACAGTCATTTTAAAAATGCTTCGGGTCTCTCAATACATAAGTGCTCTAGAGCATTGTGGGGGAACCGCTGGGCAGCAAATGCAGGCGGAGCTCTGGTGCCTGGGAGAGAGGAGGGAACCTGGAAGGGCTTGTTTGTAGAAGAGATGCAGAAGAGGGGACTGCAGGAGAGCAGATGTGGGGCGAGTCTGGTGAAAAACTGCAGGTGGATTTGATGGAAGAAACAGGCAAAGGAGATGTGGGGTGTCCTCACCTGAGTGGCAGTTTAGTTGCTGGTAAAACTTTTCAATGAGTTCAGAGGAGCTTGGGACAGTCCCCTTTTCCTTACAGAGCCTTTACATCCATTTTAGCAAAATGTGTCCCCAATCTACACTTATTCTGCCCAAATACGCCTTGCCCAGCTGAGACCGTGTCCCTGGAGAAAAGGGAACGCCTTGTGGGACTTTACTGACCTTAGTGGTTGTGGTGAAGAGCCTCGGGGCAGCTTCTGCTCCCTCTTTACCTCTGCCAGCTCTTGGGTGGGACACCAACCTGCTGCTGAAGAAAAGGTGGTTTCACGGGTGAGATACTTTGTTTTAAGTGAACCCTACTTAAGGAGATTGTAGTTATACAACTTAAATGGTGCTCATCTCTTACAATTAACACAGCTATTAAGCTGAATAGAGCCCACTTACTGGCTTTCCCTTACAAACACCTTGTTTTCCATCAGCAAATTAGCACGACTGAAGGGCTGCAAGACCAGTTCTCCCAGTGTGTAACAGGAAAGGAATCGTCTTAAATACCATATTCTCTTAGCACAGTGCTGGGTGGATCAGAGGTGGCTGCCGACCCCTGGCCGTGGCTCAGCAGCTCATGGATCCACAGCAAAAACAGCTTTTTGCCTTTGCACCGTCTGATGGTGAAAGGTGCAGAATGGGGAGATTTGGAGGTGACAAACTTTGAGCTTTTGCCCTCTCTTGTCTGGGTTTTCTGTAACGCCACTTGAAAAGCTTTGGTTGTACTCTGAACATCTAATTTTTTTTAATTTTTTTTTTTTTTTACCTACTGGCTTAAAAAATGGCATTGCTCCTTCCTGGGAATGTGAACTGCGAGCCTTGGAGACCAAAGATGCACAAGCCCTGCCCCGACCCTGCTCAGCCGTGGTGCTGAGGGACAGGCTGCATGGTCCTGCCACCAGCCTGCTAATTGCAGCCTGCTAATTGCAGCCTGCTAACTAGCCCCGCGCCTGTTTAGGCAGTGACACCCCTTGATGGGAAGCACCGAACTGGCCTTTCTGAAATTGGTTTTAACAAGGTGTCAGTGTGCCTGAGTTGGACTGTCCCCGTCCCTGCCCATCCGGACCAGCCCGTGAGATGCTGCAGGATGTTTGTCCTCAGCAGCCCAAATCCCGCTGCACCCTTTCTCTGTTGGTGTGTGATGGAATGTGGTCATGGCATGAGGTCAGTGACGGTGGCCGTGGCTGGAGCTGCTGAAGCTGAACCGTTTCTAGGCCCTTTCTGAGAGAAGGGTAGCTGGAAGTTACAGAAAAGAAAGCAGGCAGACTTTTTAATTCCAGATGAGTTATTTACATGGGTGAAAGTTCCTTTCCTGGGAGAGCAATGCCACCCCTGCCAGCAATGCCAGTGGAGGATGGACCAGCTGCCCCAGCCCTGTTGGCACCCCGGGCAGCACTGAGAGGGAGTTTAACTGAGCAGTGAAGAAACCAAGTGTGTGTTTGTGCTGAGATAATGCAGCTGAGATTAGATAGAGAAATGGATTGTTTTATCTGCTCAACCCTTGGAGTTCAGCCCCCGGGAGAAGCCAGAGTTGGAGCTGGGTCAGGAACAGTCCTGCTTCATTTCTCTGCTGCACTGACATGCACTAATTTTCGCATCCTGATGTTTTCCCCTCCCTTACAGGAAAGAAAAGGCAGAGCCAAAAGCCTTCTCGAGGAGGTAAGTAAACATGGCAGTGACCATTCCATTCTGAAAATGTCTTTTCTGAAACAATAAACAGCATTGTACAAAATAGCTGACATTTCCCATGCAGTTGTTGCATCATCTTCCTCTGGACAAGTGTTGTGGTTAATAAGAGTGCAGTGTGTGGGAGCCTGGTGATAACAAGCATCCACATGGGAGGACCTTCAGCACTTGAAGGAGCTTTGGAACAGCTGGCTCCAACAGAACTTTAATTTACATCAAATATACAATGCAAATAAAACCAGCTCCTGCTGTGCAGAGAGCAGGGCAGTGACTGTTGCCCTGTGCTGGGCACTGGTGAGGCCACACCTTGAATCCTGGATTCAGTTTTGGGCCCCTTATGACAAGAAAGACATTGAGGTGCTGGAGCATGTCCAGAGAAGGACAATGGACCTGGAGATGGGTCTGGAGCACAAGTCCAATGAGGAGTGGCTGAGGGAGCTGGTGAGGCTCAGCCTGGAGAACAGGAGGCTCAGGGGGGACCTCCTTGTTCCCTGCAGCTCCCTGAAAGGAGGAGACGTGGGGGGTCAGTCTCTTCTCCCAGGTAACAAGCAATAGGACAAGAGGAAATGGCCACAGGTTGTACCAGGGGAGGTTTAGGTTGGATTCTTAGCAAAGAAGGGTTGTCACCCTGCCTGCCTCCCCGGCACGGGAGTGCCCTGTTTGCGGTGCACTCACAGCTGCTATTTTAAGGCACTGACACCCCAGGTGAGTTTCTCAGCTGGGAAACGACTTTTGCTTTTGCTGACTGGTTCGAGCAGTGAGCCACCCCTTCTCCCTTTGAACTACCCTCCTTCCTGCTTGGGTGGAGCCCAAAGGACAGGAGCAAAGTCCTGGTTTGACCCGGGTGGAGAGGAGCTTTGTGCTGCAGCACAGCTCGCCCTGCAGCTTCCTCTGCAAGAATATCAAGACCAGCCACAAGCTTTCCTCCTTCCTTTTGAGAGAAAAACATTCCCTAAGTGCTTTTTCTCCAGTTCAGCAAAATATTTTAATTGTTGATCCTCAGAGCATTTTAAATGAGGTTTTGAGTTCTGCCCTGGGTCCAGCATTCAGTGCATGCTGCAGCCAAACCAGGCCTGTGACCTCGATATGGGAGTCTCATCATTAGCCTGGGGGTTGTTTCTTGTTCAAGGAGAACAGAGGGTGCTGTTTCCCAGCCAGTATAAACAGAATCAAGACAGTTTTAGGAAGAAATAAATTTATCTATTTGTTGAAGTATATCTTCCTCTGTAATTTATCCTGTCTGCTTTCTTTCATTTAGAGCTAAGGGCTTACATGGACCAAGGGACAACAAAACCGGTGTGAGTGTTCAGTGATAGCATTTTTCTCTATTACAGTCAGCAAATGTGCTTGATAATGTTTGTTCTTTTGCCTTGGAAACATGATGAGGGAAAAAGAAAAAAAGTCCCTGGTGGCTAAGACTGTTCTTTATGTCAGTAATACAGATAGAGTACTGGCAGTTGTATCTGTAACTGCTTCTGGGCTGTAGGAGTCCTAGTCTTGGGTGTCCTTCATGTCAAAACAGAGGCATCCTGTTCCCTTCTCCCTGTTCCCTTCTCCCTGTTTCCTGCTTCCCATTGGAGGGCAGTTGTGCTGGAGGGGAGCATCAGGTCCCCAGGACACTGGAGACACAGAGCCAGGCTTGTCAGAGCACCTTATAAGTACACTCAGCTGCAAGGCTGGGTTACTTGGCAGACATTGGAGCTGTTTATGCCCCTGAGCATGTCCAAGGTGAGTTTTGCTGTCCCCGTGTGCAGTGTGGCCCCAGTGCAGGAGCCAGACTGGTGCAGGCTGGGCACTGGTGGCGGCTGCGCTGGGGACGCTCAGGCTCTTTTCACCCGGGGAAGGTGAGCCCAAGAACGTGACTGTTTTGTGGCCTTCAGCAGGAAGGATTGTAGCTTTCAAAGTGAGTTTTTTGTTTGTTGGGGCTTGTAATGTTGACATGTTTGATTTGGACACCTGTTTGCGAAGGTGTCTGGTTTCCTCCTGGCAGTGGCGTTTCTAAGAACAGATTGTGTTGCAGAGCACAGACAGCCCCGAGGACCCAGTCCCTGCTAGAGAAACTTTCCTTTGTCGGTATTATGATCTTGGAGGACACACCCTGCTAAGGAAATTAAAAAAACAAAGGAAAAAAAAAAGTAGCAGTATTCTGTGTTGCCTTTAATGCTGGTTTGAAGCTGATCAGCAAATGTAAAAGTTGAAGGGGTCTCTTGACAGGGGCATGGAGCGATATAACAAGGGGAATGGCTTCAAACTGCCAGAGGACAGGGTTAGTTTGGACATTGGGAAGAAACTCTCACTGTTAGAGTGGGGAGGATCTGTCACAGGTTGCCCAGAGAAGCTGTGGCTGCCCCATCCCTGGAAGTGTCCCAGGCCAGGCTGGACAGGGCTTGGAGCAACCTGGAATAGTGGGAGGTGTCCCTGCCCATGGCAGGGGGTGGGACTGAGGAGCTTTAAGGCCCCTTCCAATCCAAACCACTCTGTGTTTATGACTCTCTGATGGTGATGAAAGCACAGAGAGCTGGCAGGAGGCAGGTGAGGAGGTAAACATGGGTTTCCACTGCTGGGTAATTGATTCCTGCTCCCGTGATCGGTTGTTATTGCTGTTGTATCTTGAAGTACGTCATCAAATCCTGTATGGCTTCAGTGTAACTGGGACAACCTGGCACTAAAGGAATGAGAGAGAGCTCAGTGCACACAGGGAGCTGGAGATAGCTCTGTGTGGGTCAGCAGAACCCCGTGCTGTCACTGGATAACTGGGTTGAGGAGTGTCCACAGTCACCCTAAACCTGCGGGGGTGGAGAGCCAGGTAAAGGGTCACTGTGCCATAAAGAAGGAATTATGGTGTGCTGTGTGAGCCTTGAGTCATCAGGATGTAAAATATTGCTTCCTGTAAATCAGGGTGAAGCAGCAGAGACGTGCAGAGCTGAGGGGCAGTTTTGGGGTGTTCAGGGTAAAGAAACAACTCAGGCCAAAGCAAGGCTGGAGTGTGTACCCGTGTGCCAGCACACTGGCAAAGCTGGAGGGTTTTAACTCTGTCATGGGAAGCTGCAGCAGAGCTTAACCCACTGAACATGAAAAATATCACCCAGGGAGCTTTCCTGGAATGCAAATAATGGCTGCAAGTGAAGAGGCAGATTGGCAGCAAAGGTTTGGCTTGTTCTTGTGCTTACACAATGAAGTGGGCAGAGTGCTTCATACCCAATTAATTGCAGCCTAATAGCAATCATAATTTTGACTGCTGGGCTGAGTACACAGAAGACTACTCTGATGTAAAGAATGTATTCATAAAAATTTGAACCATCCTGCTCTACAGCATAATAAGTTGCTAATGGAGATATATTTGATTTAATTACGATTATTTAACAAAGGCAGCTAGCAGTTTGGGTTTGCAGTTGTGTTACAGCCAACACTTCCTAGACTTATGTATATAGTTTAGCTTTAATTATCTGGGACACCCTCTGAGGTACTTGGCCATAGCTTTTTGCCTTTCTCATTTGTTTCCAGAGCACTTCCCTCCCCTGCTTTGGTGCTTATTTTGCACCCAGGGTTGCCTGCAGAGGAATCCTGCAGCCCACACTCACGCTGACCTCGGGGCTTCCCAGGGCTCTGGCTCTCCTGAACCTCTCGGTAATCATTAATGGAGTGTTTAGAATGCATCTGTAGGCTTGGGAAAATGTCAGTATTTCTGATTTAGAGGTGATGGAAATACAGGACAGAGAGGAAAAGCAAATAGTGGCACATTTCCTGATCCTAATCTGCTTTAAGCATGTTCGGGCTTCCTGTTGATGTCGAGCAGTTCCCCCCATGACCTTCATGATATTGTTGATTCAGATGATTAAGGTGAATGAAATGATCTGAGTTTCTTAGGCAGATAGTCAGGCAGCCAAGGTTTTTCCACACTCTCACTTTGCTTTGTTGTTTTAATTTAACTGCTAGAATGAATCAGGGCCTGGTTAAGGTCATAACAGATACTCAGGTGTTCCTGATTTGAAACATTATTCCTACAGAAATTCTCAAGAGAATTGAAATGGTTTGTCACATGGGAAAGGTGGGAATGGGAAGGTTTTGGGTGTGCTCCACACATGGGCACCACTGGCAGCTCTTCCAACAGCCCCAAGGAACAAGCTGTTGCCCATCATGTCCTGCCTGCAGAAGTGGCAACTACATGGAAACTTCTGGGAATTGTTGGGAATTTCTAACAGGAGCTGATGCTGAGCACAAAAGAGGAGGTGCAAAAAACCACCTGTGGTGCTTCAGAGTCAGGGGTTTGGGCCATGGCATGCACAGAGATTGTAAGCTCTGAAAAAGAGTGGAAAGACTGAAAAACAGAAACAGATCTGCAAGATGTCCAGAAAAACATGTGTGCAGGTGTGGGATCAGGGCTCCTGGGGGTTGGATCAGGCCCACATGCCAAAGTGCTACAGATAAAAGAGCAAATGCTGTGAAGCCAGTGGGGGCTTCCAGTGATGCATTGATTCCCCTGCTGGCATTTGTAATCCTGGCAGGAAGAACCAAAGGCATCTTTCTGTGGTTAACTCCTTCCCATTTCTGATTAATTGTTCTCAGGGTATTGCCCTGGAATTGGCTCTTACTTTCTTGTGCACCTTCAGAACTGCAGGGCTGAGGTCTCCCTGCTCATGGGGTGCTCTGTCTGAACAAGGACTCATCTCATCCTCAGCTCTGCCCTCACTTGGTGTCTGGGCTCTCCTGGAAAACAGGACCTTAGGAATTGCATTTGCTATTGAGAAATAGCAAACATTTTAAGGTAACTAGGTAATAAGGGAGAGGGAGGGGTTTTACTCCAAATGATGCAAATCCATCTGGGATTTTCTTGGGAGGGCATGGCATCATGTGATTTCTCCACAGCTGCATTTTTATTAGAACCAAAAGAAACTGAAAATATCATTCAGCAGTTTATCATGTGCTGAGGCTGACTCAGCTCTTCCTCAGGGCTGCAGTAGCTGCTGGCTGTGCCTGTCCCTCCTGCAGCCCTGCCCTGCCTGGGGACGGGAGCTGAGCCTGGCTTGGGAGCTGCAGGGCCCAAGCTAATGTCCCTGAGTATCCTTCCTTGTGAGGGTGGTGAGGCACTGGCACCTCCAGCCTGCTCCCAGCCTGTGCCTGGTGCTTCCTTAGGGTACCAGCATGGACAATGTGATGTCTGCCCTCGCTTGAGGGGCATCCCAGACTGGCATGGACCTTGTGTAGCACAGGGCTCCCCCTGGGGATGTGCAGGGCTGTCAGTGAATGGAGCTTTCTGGCAGGAGCTTGGCAGGATGTTGTTGGTGTGTCTGCTCATGGTGCCTCTGCACTGACACCCCCAGTGCCATTTCCTCCCCGTTCCCTCCACGTTCAGTACCTCAGCCTTGGCACACTCCAGGTGCTCAATGAAGCCTCAGCAGGACAGGGAACCCAGTGCAGGCTCAGATAGGTGTGAAAAATAGGAATGGGAAGAAAAGTAGATCACAGAATCCCATGTTGGAAGGGCTCTCAAGAATCATCTGGTTTAACCTCTCTTGGCAAAAGCACCCTCTGGAAGAGATGGCTCAGCATCCTGACCAGCTGAATTACAAAAGTATCCAGCACTTACAGCAACTGCCTGGTCCTTGGACCACCTTTTCTAGATCCTCTCCAGCTTATCCACCTTTTTTTGTATTGTGGGGACCAAACTGAAGACAGCATTCCAGGTGTGGCCTGCCAAGCGTTGAGTAGAGTGGGAGGGGATAATGGCTTTTTTTGTCTTCTGGTGATGCCCTTGACCCTCAAGACCCTCCACTGCCTTCCATCTGCAAAGCAGGCACCCAGCAGAAGCTGCCCTCCACTGGGAGTCACCCAAATCCTTGTCCTTTTAGCTCTGAAGGGGCTGAGTTTGCTCTACAGAAGAGTTTTTGATCAGCTCTTAGTAACTAAGTCATGTCCCCTCCTCCCACTCTGTTCCACCCACCCAGGAGCTGGCACTGATCATAAAAACTGTGACTGGGCCAGGCAGATAGGAACGATGCCAAGGCAAGATGCCTTCTGCTTGACCTGGGAAGAGTAAAAATGTTGAGCTCAGGATGGAATAAAAAAATAAAACCCAAGTTGGAGAAAGTTCTAAAAGATCACGCACATGTGTCTGAGAACTTGGCTGGTGCAGAGCAGTGGTGCCAAAAATAGCTATGAAAACTGGGCTGGTGGTGAGAAAAGCTCCAGAGAACTGTGGCTGCTGCTGCACTGTGAGGGGCAGGGGGTGACAGAGGAACGTGATGCCACAGCTCATGGTGAGGGCTCCGTCTGCGCTGAGGAATTCACCTCCTTTAACATCTTGCACATTTGGACTTCACCTTGCATTTGGAGGTCAGCTCACATTTGTTGGCCTGTCTTTAGATGGGCTCAAAAGGTGTTTGCATCAACTTTTAAACAACCAACACCATAAGCAGTGGAACACAATCTGCACAGGAAATTTTGACATAATGGCTGTGACTCAACTTATTAGTACTAGTGGTGCTGTGTCACTGTTGGTCTCAGTGCTTTCTCCTTTTCCTGCCTTATGAGTGTGCTACTGGGCATTAGTGGAGAGAAAAGAATTTGACAGGTATGAAGCTGAATATCCAGATGTTCAGGATTTTTTGTCACCCTTTCCAAATACAGCATAAGAAGGGTCTCCATGAGCCCACTCTGGGAGCACTCACCCACCATGGTGCTCCTTAACACCAAAACTGGGCAGGGTGTCTTGGAATTTTTTTTTTTTAATAAAGAACTGAAACATTTTGTTTTCATTTTATATTTATATGGGGTGATTCAAGAATAATTCAAGTGCACTTGTGGGAAATTCCCTTTTGATCTAACTCAAGCTTTCTGAGACAAAACTGCTGAGGTGAGAGAGTCCCAAACAACTCCTATTTCAACGTTTGTTGTAGTTATTCGAGGCAAACAATGCTCTGCACGTTAAAGTATTTGATTTCATCTTGAATTCCTGAGGGATTCCTGCATGTTCATGAGCTGTTCATTGCCAGTCACCAGCACTGGTGGGGATGAGGTGCAGGTGGCAGATGCCACGGGAGCAATGCCAGTCTCTATGGCTTTCCAGTAGGTGCATAAACAAGTGGAACTGTCACCAGCCATCCATGTTGTTCAGGGAAATTCAGCCTAAACATGGTGTGAAGTCCTGTAAATCCAGGATAAGAGTGCAGCTCTTCCCAGGATAATGCAGGAGTGAGTCCCAGCAGATTATAACTGGGGGAGAGGTGATAAAGCTTCTGCAAGGGCTTGTCTTGGAGTTCACAGCAGCTATTTCTAACTTTTTTTTGTTGTTGTTACTGTTGGAGGAACTACCTCAACCAGCAAAAAATAATAATTATAAGGAAATTACAGGATATACTTTGTGTACCTTGTGGCTGAGGAAAGTCCATCTGCTGTCATCAGCCATTTTTACAGGCAATGCAGCTCTGAGTCTTCAAGGCTGTCCTGTCCATGACTGCTGTGTTGCCTTTCATCTCTAAACATTTTGTATTGATAAGTAACTTATCTTTGTACAGGATAACTAACTTATGAAATAGGAATATGGGTAATTCTGAGGTAGCCAGAATAAGGTTGTGAGATGGGAGGGTGTAGGCAGAAGTGTCAGTGGCAGAAGATAAAATATATCCCAGGTAACATCTGGCAGCTGCCTTTAGGCCAGTGTGGTAACTACATATTTATATCCACACTTGCAGGGAGAATGAGTAGCAACTAGTGAAGAAATGAATACACTTTGGCAAAGAAGGAATACTTTCTGTAAGCTGATGTAGAAATACAGTGGTGTTCAATATATTAACATTGTCCCTTTCCTTACAGCATTGATACGTGGTTTGTAGCTGGAAGAGGCACGGGATGAAGGCCGGGCAGGGCACCCTCCCCTCCTGGAAGCCGGGCTGTGGTTCTCATGGAGCAGCAGGGGATGCTCTGCACACCCAAAGCTCCAGCCATGGTGGATGATGGCCATGGGACGGCTCTCACTTGGGTCTCTGAGGTGACAAGGGGACACCACAGGGAGAAGTGCACTAAAGATGTGTGAGTTGGTCCTGAATCCAAGCTGAGATTTGCAGCCACGTGCTCTGCAACTGGTAAAGATTTCTGTCTTGATTTTGGCATTTCCTGTGCATCCTGCAGCCAGGACAGAGCCCAGGTGTGCTCCATGTCAGAGCTTTGGGAATGCTGGCACTCCAGGAGTGTGGGAGTGGATCATTTGGATGGAACCAGCCACCCCCCTTGGCACCCAGCTGTGCTGGAACGAGATGAAGGATGTTTTCCACCTACATCGTCTCGCTGTCAGAGGTTTGGCCTTGCTCACACATCTGTGTGATTCATCTTCACTGCTGTGCAGACTCTGACCCCACCGAGATCATTATCAGACCATCTCTGGGCTTCAGTGGCCAAATGCTCAAAGTCAGGAGCCCCCAGCAAGGGCCTCCTCTGCCAACAGGAAATAAAGCCCAACCTCTAATCCATCCCACTTTAATTCCTCTCTTCAGGGCATCTCTTTGCCTTCCTGGAACCACCTGATGCATTAGAAATTGGCTTTTCTGTGTCTTAGACCAATAAATCTCATATTCCCATAGATATATGGGGACATGAATGTATATCATTGCATCTTAATTGTTTGGTTTTTCTGGGGCTGTTAGACTGTTTTAAGGAGGTTTGAACCAGGGACTAGTTGTCTCATATCAGGCTCTGTGTCCTCCCTTAACTACCTATGCAACTCCAAAAAGGTTCATTATCCTAAAGTATGGTACTATATACTAGTAAGATACTATCTAGAGATTATTTGGCTGCTGCACTAAAAATTAAAGGTGTTAAAAATGAATTTAAATAAAACATGTTTTGGGAAAGGAGGATGCATATTTTAGTATATAAATGTCCTCAGAGCTGTTGGCAGGAGTCATTTCTCCTTTGTACATGTAACATTAGGTCACATATGCCATTATAGAGCTCCTTTTAAGCTGAGTATTATACTGGAATACAGCAAAAGTCAAATTTAAAATAGGAAAGTGGAGGAAACCCTATTTTGTAATGCATAAAATGCACCTCTGGAAATTTCGGTTCTTCTTTTCCGCAGTGTTACAAATGCTGTTATAAAAAGTATCATGGCTGATGAGCTAAAAAAAAGAAAAAAGACAAGAAAAAAAGATAAAAACCCCTGTGGCTGTGGATGTGTTCACTTCAAGTCTGTGGTTAGTATTTCCCAGGCTGCTTCGAGGTGAGGATGAGTTCAGTCACCACACCACTCCTCACCAGACTCTGCTGGTGGCTCTAAACCACTCAGATAAGAGATTATGAAAAATGAACCTGTGGTGGATTGCATCACCCTTGTTGTGTGTTTGAAGCTGGGGACACAACACAGAGCCCGAGTTCAGGTCCTGCTCAGCCCTTCCTGCACTGCTGCGTCCCCACAGAGCTGTGCTCTCCCTGGGTGGGCAAACCCATGTGTCCTGCTCTGATGTCCCTGCATGGTCCTGCACTTCCAGCTCTGCAGTTTCCTGCTTTGCACCACAAATTTTGCCTCAGCTCATGGTCATGGAGACTCCAGGTTTGCCTTTGATGGAAGGTAAAAGGCTGCTCTGGGTGAAGCCCCAGACACTGCACAGGACCCCCAGTGTTCCAGTGCTGTGAGACCTTGCATGGCAGAGCTGGAAGTGTCCAGGGCCAGGCTGGATGAGGCTCTGAGCAACCTGGTCATGGGGAAGGTGTCCCTGTCCGTGGGGGCAGTTGGAACTGGATGGGCTTTCAAGGTTCCTTCCAAGCCAAACCATTCCGTGGTTCTATAAAGCTGCTAATAGGCGAAAATACGAGTTACAAATTGGTACTGAGGAAATACTTGAAATAAACTGCTTCTCCAAATGTAACTTTAAATAATGTACATCCAATATTTCCAATAGAAAGAAAGAGGGAGTCCCTGCTGGGTGAAGATGTTAGACATTAAAGCCAGCCCAGTATCTCTGCGTACATCTGGGGCTGTGCTCTGCTGGCTGATGTGGAGCTGGTATACATTGAAGTGGTTTGTTTATATGTAAATACAAGAAAGCAGAAACATAAACCCTCCCATGTACTTGGCTATTCCAAAACAAACCCACACCCCCACACGCGGTGAGGGAGGTAATGCAGATGCCACAGCCACAACCAGCACAAGTGTCCCTGCTCACAGCCTGAGGGGTTTGCACAAGAGAAAAGGAGCTCTTTGATAAGAAGTGCCCCATTGTCAGTCCCTGGGCAATGGTTTCCTGATCCCCTGGGCAAGCTGTGCTCTGGTGCCAACCTCTCCTTGTCCCACCCGTTATAAAGCAGGAGTGATGGTGCGTGAAAGGAGGTGGTTGGATGTGAAACCAGCTGAGAAACATCCGACCCACTTCTCTTTTCCCATCACAGATATTGCTTCAGTTCCCATTTCCTCATATTGCCTCTCTCACTGGCTCCACGCCGTCTCACCAGTTGCTTGCCAAGGATTCCTGAGCTATGGACCAACATATACTTGAGCTATTTTAAGTGAATCTTTGATGTTCCTATTGTGTTTTTTCTTCAAATGGGCATTTATTGTCCTTCCTACAAAATATATTTTTATGACTGCCGACTAGAGTAAGATATTTACTCTGCTGTCTGCAGGGCTCTGGCCACAGATCTCAGGGGGTTTTTCCAGCCTGAAGGATGATCCTGTGGAGTGGTGGGTCTTGGGCAGTGGCTCCTGAGTGCTCACCAGCCCTGCAGCAGCTGTCCTGAAAAGCCCCCTGACCTTTGGAGCTATTATTTGTGGAGTGTAAGGAAAAGGAAATAGGAAGTAGAGCTACTGTAGTGCATTTTTTACATGCTTCAGTGTGGTGCTGTTTACCCTGGGAGTGTTTATAATTTCCATTTGTATTTGAATGTTGTAACCGGTGGCTGTGGCTCTTCAGCTGAGCTCAGCACTGGGCTTTTCCGTGGGGCAGCTCTCAGTGGCTCCATCCTGCCTCAGCCAGGGCTTTGCAGTGATGGTTTTTAGCAGAGGGAGAAGGGAAAGGAGCCAATAGATCCATTTCTGTGGACGCAGAGCTCCCAGGGCAGCAGAGCCAGGCGGGACCTGGCGGTGCATCCGCTCCTCTCTGTACCACGTAATGTGATTTTTTTATTGCTCATTAACCAAGGATGGAAGTGGTTGAGAAACACCCGAAGTGCAGTCCAGACAGTGGTGAGGCACTGGTTTGCCAATAACTCAGGCATGGAAAGGAGACCCCAAGCCAGTTTAGTGGGGCACTGGGTGAAGAAGTAAGGGCAGGTAAACCCAGAGCCTGTAGTTTTAATAACTCTTGATCAGGGGTTTCCAGTGGAGTTTTAGAAATGTATCTAAGGAAGTTTGCATCTTGTTTCAACTGCATGTGACTTAAAGCTGCTGCAGCCACTCCTGGGTTGGATTCTGCTTTACCCTGAGAAGATCAGTAAACCCCGGTGGTTTCCATGCAGTGGGTGCTGCAGCCTGGTGTGGGTTGGCATGGATGGAACTGATGCAAGGCCACCATGGAGTGCCCTGAAAAACAGAGGAAAACAAGGAATACATTCTCATGGAGCTGCCTGCACAGATGTGTCTCTGGCACATCAAGAGTGTTGCATTCTCAAAATGAAACTGTTTATTTTTAATTTTCTGAGGTTTTGTTTTGGTTTGGTTTTTTTTGTTTTGTTTTGGGTTTTGGGTTCTTTTGTTCATTCATAGCAGAAGCCAAATTCTCCTGGCTCTAGACTTTCCTTTTCTACTTTTTGTTTCTTCAGTATTTCAGATTTTCCTTTTCACTGAACATCATAATTTTATTTTGTTTTATTTTATTGTTTCCACTGTACTGGACACTTCTGTGGTTATTTTTCCTCTTCTCCCATTCAAATGGTGCCTGAGGGCAGGCAAGGTCTGCCATGTGTGAATGGGACTATCAGGCAAACAAGAAAAGAACTTCCCAGGCACCAACTGCGTCTTTGTAACTCATCTGTGCCAATTGTTCTCTGCTCCCCTGTACTTCAGTGAAATGAGGAATTGTCTATTGTGGCTTAGTCTAGCAATAACACACATTAAAATTGCCTCTAGGGAGGTTTTTCACATTGTTTAGAGGGCAAGGGTTCTCTTGTGCTTTAGTTCTCACATCCAGATTGTTTGAGAAAGTAAATTCCTGAGAAATTGGAAGCACCTGTGGGCTCAGCTGCATCAGAGCCCAGGGCAGGCTGAGCTTCTCACAGCTCAGCAGAAGGGCTGGTTGTGCTCGCCGTGGTGTCCCTCTGGGGCCAAAGCCAGGGCAGCAGATGGGCCTCTGCATCTTCCAGCAGCAACACCAGTCTGGGAAGGTAATTCCCCCCTTCCAATTCAGTGAGAGCTCTTGGTCCAGCATTTCCTGGTTTGATGGGAGAGGGTGTGGGTGTTTCTTGTTATTGATGCTTCCTCTTTCCTTGGATAGTAAGTTTAGAATCCTTGTTTTTGGAATTTGATAGAGTAAATATTAAGCCAGCACTGAAGTTTATAGAGTGTCATAGCTGGTATAAAAAGGCTTTGGTAGAAATGCCAGGAAGAGTCTGTTGGAATTCTCCTCTGCTCTTGGAACTGATATGGGTGAGCTCTTCGGGGAGCTTTATGCTGTTGAACTTCTTTGCAGCACAGGAACATGCACCAGGTGAGGGACCAGCCACTGATAGTGGCATTCCTGTGGCTGAGAAGTGTGGAAGAACAGGAGACTTACCACAAACCTTAACTGAAACATCACCAAAACTGAACAAGAAAATACCTTGTTTGAAAGTGCAGTCTGATGCCAGCTGCTGATTAAAGAAAGATGATAAAACAGGTGGTAAATCAGTGCACTGGGCAGGAGGGGAAGGCAAAGAGCTTCTCCTGAGCTGCACCACCTGCAGGGATCTGGTTGCTGCAGGCAGAACATGGCAGAAGTACCTTGTAGGGTAGTTCATGTGGAAAGGGACCTGTACTCCAGCCTCCCACTTGTGGTCAGCCACAGATTGCCCTGAGCTGTTTCCAGTCTTGGAAACCTCTTTGGGTGAGCTGTCTCACTGCTTGGCTGTCCTTGCAGGAGGAAACATCCCCCTATTTCCTGGCTAAATCTGTTATTTCAGCTTTCCCCCCTTTGTCTCTTGTACACCTACCATGTGCCCCGGGGAGAGCCCGGCTCCACTCTCTCAATGAGCCCCTGGCAGGAGGGTGCTGTGAGTCCCCAAAGCCCCTCCTTCTCCAGCAGAACAACCCCCTTTGCCCCCTCCTCTCACACCAGGGCTTGGTGCCCTGGTTGTACTGGTGGCTTCAAGTTTTGGGGCTCATTGCTCCATTTTCTCAGTGTCTTTCTTGTCCTGAGGGGACACAACACTGGGCACAGTGTTCTAGGTGTGATCTGCTGTGTGCTGGGGACAATCCCTTCCATCTTCTGGGTGTGTTCCTGTTGGTGGATGTCAGTGTGGGGGTCTGAACAGGGAGGCCCAAGCAGGAGGAGACCTGGTGTCTGCTGGCAATTACTGGGTGGCATAATCAATGAGTGCCCGGAGGCATAAGAGCTAAAAGAAATGCCTCTGCAGAGATCAGCCTGCCAGGTCCCAGGGGCTCAGGAGGAACAGCTGAGTCATTTCTCACCCAATTAGTGAGATGTGGAGTGGGAGGAGAGGATAAATCTGTATTAACTGGGGGGGAAGAGGATATACAAGGAAGCACCTTCCTAGTTCTTCAGGCATGGCCCTACCTGGTGCCCACAGGTTCTTCTGGCTGTGCTCCTGCAGCAGCCCGAGCCTTCTCAAGTGCAGAATCCCTGAGAGGCGCACGGGACGCACCCTGATTTATGCCCTGAGCACCAGGAAGGGCTGCAGCTCTGTTTGTCGCTGAGCACAAGGTGACGGTTGCTCCAGCCTGTGAAATATTTCATGCCTGACACCTCAGTTCAGGAAATGGTGGTTTGCTCAGCAGAGGTGCAGGAGGCAGCAAGTTGTTATCGAGTGTAACATGAGCCTTTCTCATCGTTTTTGTCGATTTACTGAGTTTGTTTTCCAGAGCAGAAAGCTGGGCTGGGCTCTGCGCAGGGGGCAGTGGGGTAGTCCTGCTGGCACCTGGGAGTGCCCACAGCAGGGGACATGTCCCGACTGCTCTGGGGTGTTTTCTTGGGTTTTTGGACACCGTAGCAAGTTCGTTTTCCTGCAGGGCTGGGCTCACACCCTGCAGCCCTTGGGTGCTGAGGTTCAGTGTGAAACTGTGCCCCTGAGGTGGCCCAGCCTCCCCTGGGTGGTTGTTCTGTGAAGGGAGTGAAGCTGAGCCCTTTCAGGCCCTTTCTAAGCGGTAGGAGCAGGTCAGTGCTGGGTGGGTGCTGTGCCCATCCCCTGTGTGGGAGGGCAGCAGTGGGTGTTCCCCACATCCTCTTCCCGTGGAGGAAACTGCAGTGGCATGGACAGCTCCTGGGTCCTCTGTCTCACATCTCACCAGCTCCTGCTCTGAAAGCAAAAAGAAACAAACTGGAAGACCAGTGTCTTCCTCCTTGTCTTTGCAAGGGCCATGTGAAAAGAGCCTGGAGATATTGGGGTGGCTCCTTCCAGCCCAGGTCCCAGGAGGTGGGAGCACATCTCCCATGACTTCTGTGGTTGCAGATACCTCCTGATTTCTAAAGTGGGGACACAGCCTTTAAACGTGGCTCAGGGAGCGAGTTATTTCTGTTCACAACAAGGACCTTCCCCAGGGCAGTTCACTGGTTTCCCTGAAATACAGAAATTTGGCCTTTTCTTGGCCTTTTCTTATCTGTAAGGTACCATGCAGTGTGTGTACTTGGCACAGCATCAGTGCTCCAGCCTTGGCACGGGGAACAGTCAAGTATCAGCCATGGGTGCCTTGTAGGCTGCCCTGACCCCAGCAGGGTCCTGCCACCATCCCACTCTGGGGTCTGTAGCCACAGGATCACAGAATCCTTTAGTTTGTAAAGCCCTCTAAGTAGTCCAAGCACGGCCACCACTAAACCGTGTCCCCAGGTGCCACATCCATGTGTCTCTTCAATCCCTCCAGGGATGGTGAGTCCAGTACTGCCCTGGGCAGCCTGTTCCGGGGCTTGACAACCCTTTCCATAAAGAAATTGTTGCTAAATCTAACCTGAACCTCTCCTGGCACAACTTGTGGCTGTTTCCTCTGGTCCTGTCACTTGTTACCTGGGAAAAGAGGCTGATCCCCACCTGGCTCCAACCTCCGTTCAGGGAATTGTAGAGAGGGATAAGGTTCCCCCTACGCCTCCTTTTCTCTTCCACTTTTAGTGCCTGCAAAGGGGGCCAAAGCAGAGTCACTCCTGAGCCTTGGGCAGTGCCTTGGCAGGACAGGCTCAGCCTGGCTGTGCTCCTCAGTGGCAGGAGGACTCACCCTGCCATGGAACCCAGAAAAATATACTATTTCTGGGCTTCCTCATACCTGTGAGCAGTTGGAGGGCTGTTCCCACTCCTTAACCCCTGGATGCTCCTGTAACCTAAAGGTGTGTGCACTGTAACCAAACACCCTGGGGAGCTGCTTCTCTGGGGATGCTGCTCAGGTACAACATTTCCTACCTGTTGAACACAAATGAAATCCTGGAGGGAAGTGGGCTCAGTCCTTTCCCCGCTGAGCTCTTCATCAGGGATGGGACTGAGGGGCTCAGCATGTGCTTCCAGCAAAATTCCTCGTGTTTCTCTGTGGGAAGCCTCTCTGTGGGCTTCCAGAAGTGTGGGGTGAAGGCAGCTGGGCAGGAGAAACCCCAGTGAGGCTCCTCCAAAGCTTGTGGTGAAGGATTCTTCTGGGTGGGAATGGCAGCTGCTGGATATAATGAATTATTATTTGGAATTATTATTTCTGTGTGAAATGTCTATGTGTAACGTGCTGATTTTAACACTTGCTGATTTAAATATTGCCATGGCTAATCTATGCCATGTCCCTCCAGAATTGTTAAAAGCATCCTAGAAA
Organism: Hafferia zeledoni; assembly: GCA_035583235.1. Classification (NCBI taxonomy): domain Eukaryota; kingdom Metazoa; phylum Chordata; class Aves; order Passeriformes; family Thamnophilidae; genus Hafferia; species Hafferia zeledoni. The sequence continues at coordinate 7,303,608 of JAWWEV010000029.1, read as the reverse complement.
CTGGCCATAAGGCTGGGAACAGGCCAGCACGGGTCCCTCCTCCACTCCTTGCACCCTCTGCTTTCTTCAGCAATAAAGCTCATGAAAACAAAGCCCTACCTGTCTGGACTTGTCTTCCCAATTAACTTCTGCTGCCTGAAGGCTGTTGGTGAAATCTTTGTAGTATTTAACTGATGACAGAGCAAACTGGGTGAAACATATTCTTGCTATGCAGATATTGGAACTGGGCATGTTCAGTGGATATGCTGTGGTTCACCTGGCTCTTGTTATTTGAGAGCCCTGCTCACGAGTAGCTAATGTGTGTAATGCTTGTGCTGGATTCCTTTTGAGTCAGGGCCAGCATCCTTATGCTGTGTCCTGTCCTTCATTCTCTGTGTTGTCAGTGCTAAACCACCTATGCTTTGATAGGACCAAAACTTCCACTCACTTTCTGGTTGCCCAGAGTTGCTCAGACCCTTCCCCATCCTTCTCCCTGTGGGAACCTGCCTTACCACTCCTTTGCTTTTGTCTTTTCAACCATGGCTCCCTGCAAACAGAGCACCCAAAGCCCTTCTCTCTGCCCATGGCTGGCAGGCAGCTGCTCCTGCTTGGGCTGCTGTGTAACTGAGGCTGAATCCAGCCTGCTGAGGTTGAATTCCCCTGCAAGGTCCCCAGGAGCTGCTGCTCATATTGTGGCTTGCCCCAGCTCTGGTGCTGTGACCATGTGCCCACAGCACAGTGTGTCATGCCATGTGATGGGGGACAAGCACAACAGGCAGGAGCACTTGTCTGAAGAGTGACAATTCCACCCCAAAACAGGTGGTGAGTTCATCTGTGGTGGGTGAACACCCTCATCACAGCTCAGGATGCTGGTGTGGTAACAAGTAATGTCCCTTGCTGCTGTTCTGGCCCAGGAGTGGGTACCCCCTGATGGGCCACCACCTCAGCCTGCTCCTCCTCCCTGCTGGTTTGTGCCATTGGTGGGCTGCAAGAGGCAGGTCTGTGCTACATGGGCTGGGCCATCTCAGCCCTCACCCCACCTGAGGTCTCAGGCTGGCTGGGTACTGACTGTCAGGCTCTTCAAAGGCTTCACGGTGAAGTTTCTGTATGAATCATGAGCAAAGTGAATGGAGTGGATTGTTCTGAAGTTGAAAAGGCTGAGGAGAGCCTGGCCATTTGTGTCGACTGTCAGAGAGCAGGGAGAGAGGCTGGATTTGCTGTCCTGTTTGCTCTGCAGACTGGATTCCTTATTCCTGAATATTTTCTGATAATCTTTTCCCGTGCCTATTCCATATGTTTGTCCTGACTTCATTTTCCAGCCTTACACACCAGAGAGGATTCATGCAGAGACAGACCCTGGGAACTTCTGGCACAGCAGTTTTGGGTGGGTGGGTCCTGAGATCTACTCCCTTGCCCCCTCCCTGGTCCTCATCATCTCTGAGCCCTGTGGCTGCAGGTCCCTCTGGCTGCCCCATCGTCCTGCTGTGCTGCCTGGGATCCCACACTGCCCTCCACATGGTCAGCAAGGCAGGGAGGGGATCGAGCACGGGATTGTTCATGCCTGGCAGCCCTGAGTCCTTCACACTGACCAAATCCAGTGGGACAAACAGGTCCTCTAGGTGATTTATGGCTTCTGCTGCCTTGTGTTGGTGTTCTCTGAGAGCTCAGCTGGTGGCAGAGCGTGCTGTGCTCCTGTTGGAGCTCTGGAAGGGGCTGTGGGAAGTTTTGCTGTCCCTTCCCAGCTCCTCCCCTCTCTGGGGGAGCTGTGCCAGGGCAGAGGGCAGGGCAGGGATCCACACTGGCTGAATTCACATCTGACCTTATCAGGACAAATGAGAGCAAAGGGCAGTGGGGCATGACAGAGTACAAGTACCTGGGGCTGCCTGCACAGAGCTGCCCACACCGAGGAGCTTTGAGGATTGCCTTGTTCTTTTGTGCATAGAAAGGCTGAGGAGGGACAGGGATGAGTTTCACAGCGACAGAAATACTGAAGGGCATGGGAAACTGTGGGAGGAAAAGGAGCTCTGAAGTGCAGCACTGTGGTGGAAGAGGGTACAGGGAGTGGACTGGAGCAATTGGTAAAGATGAAAACACAACTTAGATGCAATTTGCCCATGAAAATGTGACTTTCGTTCCCATCTCCCTTTCTAGGGAAGACTTTTCCTTACCTAAGTTCTAAAAGTGACTTTTCTACAAATAGCATTTCTTTTCTTGGCCCTCCCAAGCCTCTAGGAGAGTTTTTGCCCTGAGAAAGTTTCTGTCCTCCTTGTGTTGTGTGTATAAACATGGGGAGGAAATGGACCCTTGCAGAACCAGAGAGGGGGAATGACCCTTGACAACAAAGAAATAATGTTTGTAGTCCAAGACATTTGGTTGCTTTCTAAGCAGTAGCTTACCTTTGCACCACAAATAAATAGCCCACAATTTTTTGCAGTTATAAATTTGTACCTTTGGTCCGAAGCTCTGCTGTCCGTTACAGGTGTGATCCATCATGTGACCAGAAGTGTGTCTGGTTATTGGATCCAACCACCATGGCAAATACAGGTGAAATGATAACAGCAGGCTCCGCTGCCTGGTGGGCAAAGCTCACCCCAGTGCCACTGCTCTGGGCAGCCAAGAGCCAGTGGCTCCTCCAGGCACTGCCGTGCCCAGACACTCACTCAGGATCCATTTGCACAAACACTGGGGGAAAGCACCAACTCCATGTTTATGGGTCAGAGGTTTTCACTGGGAAAAGCTGCAGTTACCGGGTGTGTGACATCCTGCCTTTGCAGCACTGAAAATCTCTGTAGGCACAAATCAGGGGCTTCTGTCCCCTTGGTGAGGGGCAGGGCCTGTGCCTGGGGTGCTGCAGGGCTTTCCTGCACACAGGATGTTGGACTGGCTCTGGGACTGTCGTGTTATTTTCAGGAGGTTTCATCCTGTTGACATTCTAAGGTGCTAAAACTAAATAAGGGGGATTTTGAGTTTGGTTTTGAATGGTTTCAAGGCTGACAAATAAGCTGCAGCCTGTGTGGTGTCAGGATGGTGTAGGTGATGCAGAGCCTCTGCTCAGCCTTCCAGACCTGCAGCGGTAGCTCCATTCATTTCCCAAACTACCATTAACTACACAACGACTCCTTCCTCTCCCAAAGAGTTCAAAACAACAAAACTCACAACAAAACGCTTGGGGTGGAAATTATCCATCCAGTTTCTTCAATGGCTGAAGAACTGCCAAATTCTGTTGTGAGACTTCACCACTTTTCACTGGAAAAATGCCCACCTTGGCATGTGACAAGGAAAGTCACCTCCAACATCCTGGTAAAATAGTCTTAGAGCATGTCTGTGGTCCGTGGGCATGAGGCACTGGCTGCTGCTTTCTTTTGTCCTCAGATCTTGGTCTAACCTTTTATCTGTGACCTGTGCTGTATTTTGTGTCTGAGCATATTTGTGCAAAGTTTGCTCCTTTTAATGCATGAATGGGTGAATTAATCTCGACCTTATTTTTAGCAGTGTTTGCATCATAGAAAGTTTCCCTTCTCTCTCTCTCCTGTCCCCTCCCCCCACGTGTGAGAAGCTTGCAGGGACTCTTGCACAAAACCAATTTCCTCAGTGCTGCTGATCTGGTGTCCTGTCCTGGGAGCAGAGGTGGCTCTGGGGGGTCCTGCAGCCCCATGTTCTGCTGCACCTGATCAGGGCACAGATCTGATCATGGAATCATCATAGAACCATGGAAAGGTTTGGGTTGGAAGGGACCTTAAAACTCATCTCGTCTAAGACTGATCTCATCCACCTCTAACCCCTGCCATGGGCAGGGACACCTCCCACCAGCCCAGGCTGCTCCAAGCCCTGTCCAACTCAGCCTTGGACACTTCAGGGATGGGGCAGCCACAGCTTCTCTGGGCACCTGTGCCAGACCCTCATGACCCTCCACAGCCAAGAATTTCTTCCCAAATGTCCCTACTCAAGAACTGCAGTATTTTAGGTGGATGTGATCCAGGGCAGCTGTGGCACCCAGGGGGGTTCCCAGCTGGGTGGATCCTTGCAGGATGTGGACCTTCAGGCCAGACACCCTGCCAGGGAGTGTGACAGCTGTGAGGGGACAGTCCCCAGTCCTGGCTGCCACCCCCGCAGAGCCAGGATGAGCTCAGAGGAAGCTGCTCTCTGCCCGGTGTCACCTGGAAGGTGCTTCCTGCGCTTGCCTGTCCCAGGCCGCCCCAGGCAGGGCTGGTTAATGACTAACAGCACCCAGGCATCATGCCCGGCCTCTCCCTCCCCACGCTGCCCCTGGGCTGTGCTGGATTACCGCCTCATTCCTGTGGCACTGAATTGCCCCCCACCTGTCCCTGCCCTGCAGCTCAGGCTGCAGCAGAGCCTGTGCCAAAGGCAGCAGGAAACGCTGCTTTGTTCCAGCCCCTTGGGCTGGGGCTTCCTCTCCCACAGCCTGATGTTCTCCTGGGCTCTGGCTCAGAAAAGGCAGTAATTCCCCAAAGGCCATCCCGGGGTTTTCCAGGCAGTGTCAGGGACCTCAGCCTTGCTTGTCTCTCATCTCCCACCCCACACCATGCAGTGTCATCAGCCCTTCCTGGTCTGCAGTGGGCAAAGGAATGACACACTCAGGGGAAACACAAGTGCTTTCATTTAGGTAGGGCTTTGCTGCTGGTCTCATCCCCATGCTGATATGGACATGTCCACAGCAGGGACTTGCTGTATAAGATTTCTTTTATTAGTATAGCCTAGCTCTGAGTTAGGTCTGACTTGCAGGTGATGGCAAATACAAACCAACCACCCAGATGTGCACAGCACCTCAGCTTCCCTTCCCTGATAAGCAGGATTGCTCCCACCAGCTGCCCTCGGAAGGGGTGGGGGGCAGAAAATGGGGGCAAACTAAATTCTTTGTGCTTTCATGAGTCATGAAAAACCCCCTCCAACTCCCTCTGTCAACAGCACATCTGTTTGGGTATTTTGCAGGAAACTGGAATGCATCCTCAGAGCTCTCCCATGAGAAAAAGTAAACATGTCATATATAAAACATTTTATTAAAACAAATATACAACACTTTATATACAAAAATAAAATGTACAAGAAAGGAATCTGTTACAGCTTAGTGCTTTGATTCCTGTGTATTACAAACCAGAACTCATCCATCCAGCACTTCCCTGCACAGGCTGGTCCAGGGGGTCCACAGGATGTTTCAGCTTGTGTGCAGTGCTGGAGGAATCCTGTAGAGTGCCAGAAGGGATCTGGGAAAGGCATGATAAAACTAAAGAGCTCTGCCCCTATCAGTGCAAAATTGTTTTATGCAGCAGCTCTTCAACTCTTACAGGGAAATGGACAGGGCAAGGCTATGGCCAAGAGCATCCTGTGAGTGCATCTGGGGGACAGACTAGGTGGAAGCAAAGCCTAAACTGAATTTTCACATTTTATTGGTCTAAATTATTTACACAGTTACTATATGATGGAGTAAATCAAAGAAGAAAGGGCCAATTAGTGCAATTTTTCTGACTAAGTGTAATGACAGTCAAGCTCAATGTCACCAGTGTTGCACAGGTAAGCAGCAACCAAAACTGAGCGGTAAGCGACTCATCTGCACTGTCTCCCCTAAGCACTCTGGGGGTAAAGTGCTCCTCACAGCTCACGTGGGGAGGGTGGTGACCTGCTCCCCAGGCCTGAGGTCCCCCAGCAGGTCAGACTCCATGGCACACCAACACCTTCCAGCAAAGCTTCCCCGCCGGAGCGATCGGGCGCATCGTGCGGAGCAGCATCTCCGGTGCCAGAGTCCTGCCAGCCAGTGGGGAATCCTTGCTCTGATTGATAATGGAGTTTTTCATGCTGACCTCTCCAGGCCTAAAACTGAAACGGAATAACAAAGCTACTTTCTTCATTCAGTCAGTAACAAAATATTCTCTCCACGTGTGTCAGAGTTTCTGCCCAAGAGCAGTTTGTGGTCGGAGGAAGTTGGAGGTTACAAGCCACAGGGAATGACTTGCTGCATGCTTGGCCTCACTGTATCCAGCCAGGAGAAGTCTAGGCTGCTCTTCTGGTCAAGGAACCTGAAATCTGCCTCTCCTAGACAAAATAAACAAAGAATTGGAACTGAATCAATGCAACGAGACCAAAATAGTGCATATATATATATATATATATACATATATTTAGAAAAATCAAAACTGGAAGGATTTCTCAGATGGGACCAAATACCTCAGACTATTATTTTGCTAAAATACACCCAACACTCTCTGTTACACTGTCCCACTTAAGCTATTGCTAGAGGAAAAACTTCAGTTACAGTGCCAGGAGTTCCTGGAAGCTGACCTAACTTATGCATGTATAACCCTGAAATCCACAGGATACTCTGACTGGAGGTGTTTTTGACTTTTCTATTTTACCAACAAATTCTTACAGCCTTCTAACAGACTGTCTGGAAATCTCAGAACACAGGGATGTTCCTCCATTTCCTTTGCTGCCTCCCAGTTAGTGCTTTGCATGAAAACCCTCATCTGTGTCATCTGAGGCTTTGACTGTCCATGCTGGTACCTGAAGTGGTGTCGATCTCCCCATCCTGCTCCTTGTAGCTGTAGGTGCTGCACATGGTCTGGGTGCCCGACTCGTTGGTGAGGAAACCCTTCCCACCAATGCTGATGTTGTGCCAGTCTTGGGTTGGTACAAGCAGCTGGAAGAGAAGAAGGAGATGGTAAAAACTGTTTCTTCTTGTTATGGGTGCAATGTCTGATTGCTTGCCCCTAATTAGAAGACAGGTAAGCAACAAGATCAAGCTCTATCTTCTCATGCTAAGTTATATAAAACTTGGTTTACTCCTAGCTTAAAAAAAATAAGTTAATGTAAAACAGGGAGGTCTGAGCATCTTTATTCCATCTCATCAGTGGGATGAGCGTGATGCATCTGGAAATGCAGATTAAGGGCCAAACATATCAGAGGTGGAGGGAAGGGCAAAACAGAGAAGTCTACAGGCATTTTGCAGACCCAAATACATCAACCTGAGGCCAAGGAAATGGCCTCAAGTTGTGCCAAGGGAAGTTTAGATTGGATATTAGGAAATTTTTTTCGTGGAAAGGATTGTCAAGCATTGGAACAGATTGTCCAGGAACTGGTGGAGACACCGTGCCTGGAAGTGTTCAGAAAGCACGTGGATGTGGCACTGGAGGACATGGTTTAATGAACATGGTGGTGGTGTTTGGTTGACAGTTGAACTTGATGATCTCAGGGGTCTTTTACAGCATTAATGAGTCTGATTCTCTGAACCTCTACTCCAGTACTCAGTAACTTCCTTTGACTTTCACGTGAATGGTAAATATTTCCATGGGTGTGTCCTCTCCAGTTCATATTTGCAAAGCAGCCTTCTTTTTATATTTAATTGTTCAGGCTTCCTCATTAATTAAGTGTATGTGGGACCTGCTTCCCTTTCTCTCTTGGAGCAAACACCAACTTTGGACCATTTCATTCTGACCAGAAGGGCTGGTTTTACCTTAAAAATATCCGGGTTGATTTCCTCTTCATCTTCATCTGTGACTGCTTTGTAAGCACATAGAAAAGAGAAGAAAACAGACATAGATGTCAGCCTTTAGCCCTGGTATTTCTGCTTCTTCAGCACAGAACCTCCTTCACAGCCTTTAACTCCCTCCACCCCAGACTCCTCAGAGCCCTCAATAACTGTATGTTGGGGCTCCAGCCAGCCCTGACACCTCCCTGGGACTCAGCAGAGCAGAGCCTGCTCGGTATGGAGGGTGAGAGGAAGAAGATGATTTGCATCCCAGGTGAAGAACCACTCTGATATATCCATGTTAATTATTTTTTTCCCACTGGGAAACATGGCTATCTCCACTGTCACTGCTGGAGCAGTGGCATTTCAGAGCCTTTCAGCTATGAGCAGGTGGCACGTGCCAGCTCTCCTCTTTTGCACCTTGGCCAGTCTGGTAACTCCAAATACTCAGATCTATCAGTTGGAGATTGGGTTTTCTACAAAACAACTCTTGTTTCTCCTGTTGACTCAGACACTCCTTCATCCCACTGCTTTGCCTCCAACCCACCTCCTGCAGACCAGTAACATATTGGGGTAGGAAAAAAGAAATACCCACCTTCAGAGGACGAGGCCAGAGGAGACACCTGGAGCTGGTAGAGGTCGTTGGTGCTGTCAGCCATGGGCACCTCCAGTGTCGGCCTCCAGTCGGTCAGGGAGCCGCTCACCTCGCAGGAGGACAGGTCTGTGGGATGCACCAGGAGTTGGCACTCACAGGAGAGGCAAAACCACCTCTGTTTCCTCCCTGCCAGTCTGATGGCACAGCCACCCCAGCCCCAAGACCCACCTCTGAGTTTAGCACGAGTGGCATTTTCCACTGTGCTCAGAGCTAAAAGCAGGGGCTCACCCAAGGTGATGGACGTGCTCTCCACCTCCACTTCCTGCCCTGCATAGTCGTGAATGGTGTAGCCACTGTGGTCATCTGGCAGGGGAGTGTGGGTTAACCTTTCTGCTGACTCCTCCACCCTTGTCTCTTCATAAAACTGCAGGAACAAGGGCACAGCATGACAGACTTGTCTAAGAGCATGCAAGTTCCCACATGAAAAAAAGTTCAGCAAAAAAACCACCAAAACCTCCAGCTTCTTCAGCTGCCTCTACAGACACATACCTTTCTCTTGCTCCTGTTTCTTGCTTCTCTTGAAGACTTTGACTTCCTTTCTGGGAAATAAAAATAAGACAAATGTGAGAAAAAGCTGCACATTTTAGGTGAGTGTGAGCTCTTGCAGCCTTGAGATCAGCTCAGCAAGCTCAGCTACTGCCAGCAGCAGCCAGTCCCCACTGCCTCCTAATAAGGCCTTTGGCACATTTAAAGAATTTAGGCTAAGGTGAACCACTTGCAAAAGCTGTTCCCAATGGCAATAACCAGTGAGAAACTCCAGTAGCACCAGTGCTACCAACAGGTCTGTCACCCCCTGCCTACACAGAGCAGGACATTTAAGGGCAGTTTAAAACTGAATTGTCAAGGGTTTACCTTTCTTCTGATGCTTTGTCAAGGGTGGCAGCATCCTGTAAACCCTGACAGCACTGGAGCCTTTGTTGATGCTTTTATCCTTCACTTCTTCGATGTCAGGCAGGGAGTTCATGGCACAACGGAAGTTTGCCTTCCAGGTTTTTGGATCAGGATCTTTCTCACCTTCTTTGTATCTTCCTATAAATAAGAGATGAGGTGTGCATTTTACACTTTGCAGTGCTACTTCTTCCCACCAAAAAAAAAGCCAAAATTCTATTTTCTGATATATATAGTAGTAGCCAATGTAACTACTATTGTAAGGTGTAAATCAAGGCAAAAAGTGCCCTGTTTGAGCTGTTCATGTGAGTGGTGGGCATGGAAAGCAAACCCACCTGTATGAATGGCCCAGTTCCGGAAAAGGCAGGCATCCTTCTCCATGTCCCAGCCGTGCTTAGCTGCATGTTTCCATGGGATTTGAAATATCCTCTTATCCTAAAATTAAACCAGTAGAGATTTGAATTAAAAAAGAAGCATCCCACGTTGGTTTGGAATGATGGAGTCAGTCGAAGTTTTCTCAGTAGCAGCTCAGAAATGTTGTAACTCCCCCTGTCCTATATTTTAATTCAATATCCATTGTTCCATCTACTTTGTTCATGGCATTGAAAGCTTTTTATGATTTCTAAAACTGGGGGAAAAAATTGTGGTACAATACAGTAGAGCTAAGCAACTTTACCAACTTTATCTCAGAATCATTTCAATACATTGCAGCCAATCAGTAAGTATGTCATAAATTACAGTATATTTTCCAGGTACACTTTGGCAGAGGACCCCTTTTTTAAGCTGCCCATAAGATCCTTTAGGAATCCTGTAAAATCATGTCCTAGCTTAAATATCCCATTGGGATGGATATGGAAACTTCAGAGACCTCGTTCAATAAGCCAAATGTCTCATCCTGTGCTACAGGTACAAAGATGTGGCTTTTGGACCAAAATCCAGAGTGTTTATTTCAGCCCTAATCTTAAAACTGAGAGAAACTGGAGTGTAACAGCAGCTGCTTAACTGGGACAGCAGGTGACTTAATTCAGTGGGCAGCAGGAGTTACAAACTATCTTGGAGATTTCTTGATATTCTCCCATTTTCAGTCTGTTTACATTGCAATTTGTCATTCCCCTCCTGAAAATTTTCCCAGAAAAAAAGTAGAGCTACTCCAAACAGAGGTACCTTTTCAGCAAACAAAAATTGGGTTTTTTTAAACATAAGGTTAGCAAGTTTTCTCCATGTTTTTTTCCTTCATGTTCTTGACTGACGTTTAGTGTCATTTAACAAGTAGTACTAATAATGATGGCAATAGTGCAAACCAGCCTCACCTTGTTAATCCATATCAGTCCTGGTATTTGGTTGGAATTAATCTGCATTTCCAACCAGGGCCTCATGCGCATTCTTGACACTGGCATGTTGGCTGTGAAAGAAATAACAGGTCAGCCAAAGCCCCAGCACATTGTAACACTCTGCAGCGTCACCCCTCCTGTACCCTCCATGATCTCAGCATCACCACCAACCCCACCAACGAGCGCTGCTTTTGCAGAGCCTTAACCCTCGTTCAGTGTCTCCAGGAGGGAAGCGCCTCCTGCTCTGCCTGCTCAGCCCCAAAACACGGCTCAGCTTTGGAATTCGGCAGAGAGGCCGATGGCAGAGTGTTGAGCTCGTGCTGCGTGGAGAACTCTGCGTGGAACCGGGCAAGCCACGGGGAGCCCGGCCCGACCCCGGCTCTGCGAGGGAGCCCAGCGCCAGCACCCCCAGTGGGTGCGGATGGCCCAGCGCAGCCACTGAGAGCCACTAACCGCACCATCCTCTTCTTCAAAGTTCATTATTATTATTACTTAAGTGGCTCGAGGCGGGGGGCAGCGGCCCTGCTGCAGGTGGAGACCCCAAATGCCACCGCGACCCGTCCCGCGGAGCAGCGCCCGGCGCTGCCGCCCAGGGACCGGCCCTTCCTCTGCACAAATAATTTCCTGTTCGCGGTGTTTTTCCAAGACAAACAGCCCCCGATTGCCCAAACAACGCATTTCTAACTTGCAGCAGCAAAGCGCTCGGCGCGGGGCGGGACGAGCTCCTGGAGAGTGCCCGCCCCGGCCACGGGTCTGCCCCGGCTCTGCCCCGGGGGAGCGCGGCTCGGGCCCTCGCTCCGGACCAGCTCCTCGGCGGAGCCGAACCTCCAGCCGGGCCCGCGTAGCGAGAGCTGTGCTCGGACGTGGCCGGTCCCGGTGTGCGGGGTGACAGCCCGCCCGTCCCGTCCCGTCCCGGGAGCTGCGCGTTGCCTGCGGGAGCGCTGCCCGCGGGAGCGATGCCCGGTGCCCACCCGACGGCTGCCGGCGCGACGCGCCCGCTACGCTTCTAAAACTCCTCCGCACGACAGCGGCCGGTCCTGCCGCCTCTTGCCGAACCGAGCCGAGCCGAGCCGAGCCGAGCCGTGCCCCCGGCGCCGCTCGCGCGGACTCTGCGGGGCGCCTTCTCCCGGCGCTCCGGCGCTGCGCAAAGCGGGGCAGAGCGATGGGACGGGACGGGGCGGGGCGGGACGCAGCGCGACCCACCTCACTGTGCGGTGCTGTGCTGTGCTGTGCTGTGCAGTGCAGTGCTGTGCTGTGCTGTGCTGTGCCGAGCCGAGCCGTGCCGCTCCGTGCCGGTCCGTGACGCCGCCGGCAATGCCGCGCCGCCGCCCCGCGCCCCGGGTATAACGCGGCGCCGCCGGGATTCCCCGCGCCAGAGCCCGGCCGCCCATCCGCCAATCAGCGCCCGCGCGGGGGGCGGACGCGCCTCCCATTGGCCGAGGCCGCAGCATCACTTCGGGGAAATCACGCTGTTGTAGCACCAGCGGCGCGGGGGGGACCGGCCCCCCCGACGGGCCCCGCCCGGCCCGGCCCCGCACACCGCGGAGGGAGGGAGGGAGCGGACCCGCACACCGCGGAGGGAGGGAGCCGTCCCACTTCTCATAGAGTCAGCGGAGTCACCAAACCAATTCCTGTGCGCATCACGGTGCACCTAAAGCGAGGTCACCCGCCTGGCCGCAGCAGAAAAAGGGGGAATGGCTTCACACTGGCAGAGGACAGGTTCACATTAGGTATTAGGAAGAAATTCTTCCCTGTGAGGGTGCAGGCCCTGGCACAGGTGCCCATAGAAGCTGTGGCTGCCCCATCCCTGGCAGTGTCCAAGGAAAGGTTGGATGGGGCTTGGAGTAGCCTGGGACAGTGGAAGGTGTCCCTGCCCATGGCAGGGGGTTGGAGCAGGATGAGCTTTAAGGTCCCTTCCAGACCAAACCATTCTGGGGGTCTGTGCTTCTGTGATTCTATGATAAAGGATGATCGCTGGTACTGTCCCCTCCTACCCCTCTTGGATGAAGACTGGTCAAGCAAAATGTTGGCATGACAGAAGGCTACTGAAATCATCAGGACTTCTCTCCAATCCACTGAATCTGTATGACAGTGGGATTAGATTTTCATGCAATGTTTTCAAGGTGCCTTCAGTCCAGAAGAATATTAGATCATATTTTAGTTACTTCAGTCATTTCAAGGATGGTTTGTAGTCCTAAGGAACAGAAAGGGTACACTGGGAGAGAGTTGGAAAGCTGCATGGGCAGCTGAGTCAGAAGTGTGACACCAGCACAACTGCCTGCCTGCTCTGGCAAGTTTTGTCTTTTTTTAACATAAAGATGAAAAAAAGGCCAAACTTGGTTTTAAGTGCAGAGAAGTACCCTGGAAGTGTCCTGTGCTTTCTCTCAACTAATGGGGTTTTGTCTGCTGGACACATTTATCTTATGTTACAATCTTCCAGGTGGGTCTTTGTGCTTGGGGAGGCACCACTCACAGCAGCTTTCACCACAGGTACAGATATAACACACTCTGTAAATTAAACAAATGAGCAAAGTAGGAGGGGTACTGGATATCAGGAGAGTGATAGGAGGTAACACTAAAGTAGACTGGAAAAGAGAAGACAGAAGATATTTGAGGTTTCAGTGTAAATGTCATCTACAAAAATAGACACACCACCTCTTATACAACCTAAATATTGACAAAAAAGATTATCCTGATTCCTTTTGAGCTCCAACCTCCTATGGTTTGCTCCCACCCCTCAACCAGCTTTAGGAAAAATTAATTCTGAGCTTCCTGGTCTGACGGGCCAAAGTCTGCACACAAATGTATCAAACATACCTTAAATCACTCAATTTTGAAGAGCAACCTTTTTTGAAACATTTCTTCAGTCCTGTAGAGACCCTTATTGGCTGTTTCTAGGCTGTACCTTCCTCAGCAATTGGCACCAGGCACCAAACAGACCTAGAATAAAAACGCACAAAGGAAGGTTAACAGCCCCAGCCCTAAATCTCCTCCTCTTTCCTTGGGTTTAAACGCAGACAGATCCTACTCAATGAAACTGAATTGACCTTTATGTCTGTGTGCTGTCCCATATTTGCAGGGCACGTTTCCACGGAAAGGGCCCTGCCCAGCCTGGGATGCCTTATCTTTGCTTTTTGCTGCCTCCCATCAGAAACAAGGAAATAACCAGTTGTGTCTCCCCGATGTTACTGCGTGTCAGGCTCCCCAACAACACACCTACAAAGCCTTCTCCTTATTCAACTGAGCCCTCATTTTTAGCACTGCACTAATCACCCTTTCAGCAACGTACTTAATGCAGAAAGAGCATGCACTTAAATTTGTCACATATAAAAATATGAAGAAGGAACAATCCACACACCTCAGGGAGTCAATAAATGGTTGACCATAAAGCCTTTCAGCTCCACCCAGGTTATCACCCAGTTTATCCACAGAGAAAGAGATCACTGACATACTTTATCCCATTTACCTGGTCCAGGGAGATCCCAGGTGTAGGATTGTTTTTCTAATGCAGAAGAAATATTTGATAGTATTTTTATTTAAAAACAAATTCAATCCCCAACTGATCCTCCAGCCAGTGGTGTTTCTTATAACAGCTCCCTCTCCCTCTCAGCCAGTGGTGCCCTGAGACAAGAAGTTCCTAGGAAAACTGTAATTTAAGTAATACAAAAAACTATGACCTGGTTGGCATCAGCCACAGAGGTCATGACCTCCAAGAAGGGATAGTTATGGATGGGGTATAAAGACTCTTGAAGTGGATCTTTTTTCCCTGGCATCATCACTCTTGGTTAAAGCAGCTCAGAGTGGCTCTGGTCCTGTGCTGTATGAAGGAAATAGTGGTTAATGTAGAACTCTGTGTACCACAAGATGGGCAGGTCCAGCCCATGGGGCAAACCCATGAGGCTCCAAATATCCAGAAACACTTTTTGAGGAGCTGAGGTTGAAGGGCAGAAAACCAGCACACCCCAGTTCAAATGTGGTCACAGAAGTGGGTACAGACTCCAGAGCCACATTCACATCCAGGTGAGCCTCGAGTTCTAAATCTCTAACGTGTCTTTGGGGGAAAGACCTCAAACACTACACCAAGTGGTGATGGCAGTCTTTGCTTTGAAGATTTTCCCTTCCCGTGACTCTGAATCCAACCAAGGAAGAAGGTCCACAGTGGGGAACCTGTGCTCTGACAATGGGGAGATGGGGAGATGGAGAGAAGGGGAGGTGGGGAGATGGAGAGAAGGGGAGGTGGGGAGATGGAGAGCTGGGGACTTGGGGTCAGGAGCTGCCACAGAAAGCTGCCTCTGGTGGCTTGACAGTGAGTCCCAGGAGGCACCAGAGCCTCAGGTCTGCAAGCCCAGGCAGTATTTGGGTGGGGGGAGTGAATAACCACAGGATGGAGCAGGGGGTTGTGGAGGGGAAGAGTGGGAGCCCGCTGAGAGACAGCCTCCTTCTTATCTGCTTCCTCGTGGCCCTGGCTGCTTCCTTTCCCCTCTGCATCAGGACCTTCCCATGCCCACCAGACCCCAGCAGCCCTTCCAGACCCTGATCTGCAGAGGTTTGTTCTTCCATTCTACCTTCTTTAAGATAAACCTGCTCTAATGCAAGTCCCTTCTCATCTTCTCTCCCACCTGACTTCTTCCCCTTTCCCCATCAAACTCAGAAACGACACTTTCTTTTTGGAGCACAAACTGGGACATAAAAAATGTGTCACCTGGGGATTGCCATGGGTCCCCACAAAGGAGCATCCAAACCCTGTCATGGTTTGGTGCCAGAGGTCACCTGGGGGCAGGCAGTGCCTGTCCCTCCCACAGGCTCCCAGGCTACAAGGGGTTAATGCACAGTGGCCTTTTCAGGAGCAGAGATGGAGTCTCAGCCTTCAGAGGTGCAAAGGCTGTCAACCAAAACTGGCTGGTCCTGGCTCAGCAGCCATGAGGGTCCAAAGACTTGCTGCAAGCTGTTTCCATTTCTTATAAACGCCTCTTTTACAGAAAGGAAGTTTGGTTGAAGCACATGCAGGAGAGTGAATGTCAGAAATGTTGAAACTCTGCCCAGCTGGCATGATGTAATCCCAGCGAGTGCTCTGATCTGCAGGCTACAATAAATATATCCTGGGATGGGCCGCTTACAGTTTCCTGGAATTGGAAAGCCGTATCTCAGGACCCAAAATCATTCCAGTTCTCCCCACTGATGGTGCAGTGAATGTTTTAACTAAACCAAAATGAGATTCTGGGCTTGTTTTGGTGGGAATAAAGAAAATTCCAACAATTTGACTCGTGTCTTTGGACTTTCCCTGCCCCTTAATTTCCTCTCCACCTTGCATGAGGACACAGACCTCTCATCAATGATTTGCTGAGGGAGGTCCTTTGAGCTGCAGGCAGCTGGGAGCCCTGATGAGTTTGCTAATGAGGGTGCAGACTTGCAGCAGCCTGAGCCTCCCTGAAAAAGGCCAGAGAGGTTTGGCCTCTCCTAGTGCCCGTGGGTCTCTCCTCAGGGCACAGTGGAGCAGCTGCTCCCTGGGGTCCTGCCATCCTGGCCAGCAACCCCCCTGATGCTGAATGGAGAGTCCATTCATTTCACATCGCTGGACTCCCATGGATGCAGCTGGGGCTGAGATCAGTCTAAAAAAGGTAAGTTGTGTCTTAAAGCTGGTTGGCGTTTTTTAACTTTATGGTATGTCTGAAGGTGGGAATGGACCTGCCCAACCCATGTGCAGAGCAGGAGCTGGGCCAGAGGGACAAGCAGCACACGTGGTGGGCAAGGCTGGCTGTGCCTCTTGTCTGACCCCTGGCTTGGAGGGTTTGCTCCATCCTGGAGAGCTCAGAAAACGTGCCAAGCTTCCCAGCTGTTGGAAGGGAAGGGCAGGCCAGGGCCTGTGGCAGGTGGTGCTGTGTCTCCAGCCCTTTGCTGGACAGGCAGGGGCCAGCTGGGGATGGGGGGTCGGGGAGGCAGCCCCTGCCTGTGTCCCCCCGACCCCTGCCTGCCCCCTCCTGCTGCCCTCCAGCAGGCCAGGGTGTCTGTGAGCACAAGGCAGGAGACCCTGGGAACTCGCTGCAGCTCTCCAGAAAAAGCTGTCTGGGTGTGGAGGCTGCACTGCAGTGATCTGTGGGTGTTTCACCTCTGCTTTGCCTTGGGAAGGACATCCATAAGCCCTGCTTTGTTTGAAATGATCCATCCCGTCCTGGTGCAAAGAGGCTGCCAAAAAGGAAGTTCTTACAGACACTGAGAAGAGCCGTTGGGTCAGTCGTGTTTGTGCCACGAGGAGCCTCAAGATGGGGACAGGGGGCAGGACACAGTGGGCAGGGGGCTTGTGCCACCTGGGGCAGACTCTGCAGGTGTGCACAGGATGGGCACCCAGGCTGGCCTGGGCACCTGCTCTGGCGCTGGGGGCGACCAAGGTGGCATCAAGAACCTTGTAGGACCAGAGTAAAGAGTGAAAACCATGTGCTAAAGCACCTCAGTCATATTCCCTACATTTTGGTAATTACTGACTGGCCTTTAACCTTGATGCCAACTGCAAACATCTCTGCCCAGGTACAGCCCACAGGGGAGAACAGCAGCCACACTGGATAATAACACACTTTACATAAGCAAGAGTGGGTTTGGTGCATGAAAGACACCTGCCTGGGGCAGGGGTGGGTGCTCCTGCTCCCGTCCTGCCAGGGGCAGAGTGGCCAGAGCTTTGCTTCTGAGTGTTGGTTTTTTGGATGCACTCAAAGGGGATGCTGTAAGTGCTGTTTGCCCACCCTTCCACGCCTCCCTCAAAAAGGAAAAGCACCTGTCATGTGTGACAGGTGTGGCTGGATGCTGGGAGCCTGTCATAGTTCAGCTGAACCTCTGCTGATGGACAGTGGTGGATCTACAAGGAGGGAAGGACCTCTCACATCCTTCTCCTCACCAAGGAATGGGGGGACCCCTTGGGCAGCACCCACCGGGGGGACCCTGGGGAGGGAACACCTTGCAGGGACTGGATGTCCCTCACCATTCCTAGTTCAAACTCATCAACTTCCCCTGTTTGGTGGGGGGGAGTTCTGAAAGAAGCACAGATTTTTATGGTTTTTTAAAAATTATTGTTATTTAACATCTCTTGATGCCCCAATGGAGACCCCCAGCCACCCCCAGCCACTGACTCCTCAGCTGTGGCTGATATTTCAGAGCAGAGGTTTCCTGTCCCTCCCTTGTCATGTGTGCGTGTGTCCCACTCCCTTTTTTGTGTGTCCTCCTCCCTTTGTGTTCCCCCCTATTTTTTGTGCCCCCATTATATCTCTTTTATTTGTCTTTTTCGTTCCCTCCGCTGCTTTTACCCCTCTTCTCTTTTTTGCCCTTTTTCGCCCTCCCTTTTTGCCCACCTTTTTCTCTGAGCTTTTTTCCCCTCCTCCTTCCCCCCCCTCTTTTTTTCCCTGCTCCTTTTTCCCTCCTCTTTTTTCCCCTTAATTTTCGTGTCGCTGTGGTTTGTGTGCTTCTCTTTCCTTCTGTCTGTGTCTCCGATTAGCCCGCCCCTCCGCCCTTCCCGCTGTGCATCCCATCCCATCCATCCCGCCGCTTCCCCGTCCCGCGCAGTTTCGGTTTCCCGCGGGAGCGGCGGCGCCGGAGCCGCTTCCCGGAATCGGCAGTTCCATGCGCGGCCCGCAGAGGGCGCCGGAGCCGCGGGGAAAGCCCGGCCGGGCCGTGACTCAGGCCGGGAATGGCCGGGAATTCCAGAAGCCCCGCCGGGAAACCCCTTCCCGGGCCGGGAAAACCCCCCGCGCCATCGGGGGCTCGGGCCGTGGCACCTGGAGGGGCCCCGACCCCGCTCCAGCCGCTGCCCACCCGGCACACACCGGAGCAGGAAAGCGGACCTGCTCCCTGGAATGAGTAACAAGGCTCACCGGGTCAATTAAAGTGTAAAAGGGTAATTAAAGTCAGGGTGTAGTTTCATAGTAAATATATACTGTTTACCCTGGGCGTGCTAGAAAAGATTATACCTATATATATATATACATGTACACATATACACATATACGTATAAATACACACATATGCATATAGATACATATATAGATAAATTATATACACTATTACATAATAATTATGTACTATATCTCCTATTAATAATTTATATAATATATTGTCTAGAACTCCCTGGAAAGTTAGCATATAATATATATAACATGGAAAATGTAATATATAAAATTACATAATACATAATTCAGCATATATTTATATTACATGTACGATTATTGTTGTTGTTTGCTTTTTTTTTCCCCTGGGCATGCTACAAAAGGTGGTCCTTTGGAATTTTCTGTATGAGGTCACAGTTACTATTGAAGTCCCGCTGGAGCAGTTGCCGCCTGGCACAGGACGCGGGTGGGTCGGAGGGCAGGGCTGGGGGCGCAGTGCCCAAACAGAGACCCTCTTTTTCTCCGCATTTTGGCCCCTCTGAAGTGCACGCACCGAATCCAGGGAAACCTGGCCCGGGACCTGGCCCGGGAGCGCTCGCCTGGGTTTGATTCCGTGTGGCTGCGCTCAGGGGCTGTCCCGTTCTAATGGTGCCCACTTGTTCTCTGGGCCCGGAGAACTCTGCTCTGCTGAATCCCGAGGCCAAGGGCTGTGCCCTCCGCGGGTGGCACTGCGGGGACAGGGATTGCTGTGTGTGCCCTCCCCGGGTGGCACTGCGGGGACAGGGATAGCTGTGCCCTCCGCGGGTGGCACTGTGGGGACAGGAACTGCTGAGCGCGGCGGGCTGTGCGGGTGGCACTGCGGGGACAGGGATTGCTGTACCCTCCCCGGTGGCACTGCGGGGACAGGGATTGCTGTGTGTGCCCTCCCCGGTGGCACTGCGGGGACAGGGATAGCTGTGCCCTCCGCGGGTGGCACTGCGGGGACAGGGACTGCTGTGTGTACCCTCCCCGGTGGCACTGCGGGGACAGGGACTGCTGTGTGTACCCTTCCCGGGTGGCACTGCGGGGACAGGGATTGCTGAGCGCGGACGGGACTTGGGCTCAGCCCTGGGGTGGGAATCCCTCTGGATTGGGGTCGTGAGTGGCAGGAGCTCCGCGCGGCGGGAGGAAAGCCCTGCCTGGGGCTTTTCCTGCCCCGAAGCCCTCCTGGCAGGGCTGTGCCCGGAGATTCCTGGTGTCCTGTTGCCACCTGCCGCCCGCCGCCTCCTCCTGCTGCTCTGCCGAGGCTGCTCCGCTTTGGGCACCGGGCTGAGGGCACAGTAAAGTGTCTGAGGGATCAACCACTGCACAAATAACTTATAAATTATAATTTTGCTGATTAACCCTTATTTCACCAGCTTGTTTCATTTGCCTGCTCCCCATATCTTATGGAGCTAAGTTGAAAAGATGTATTTTTCCTTCCTAAAATTCGGGTAATGCAAGAAAACATTGGAAAAATCAGTTGTGATGTGGCAAGAAAATTTTGTTTCTGTATATTTGTTCTGGTGTCACAGGATTCTCAGCCTGGGATCCCAGAGATGCCTCGGGGAAGGAGCAAAGGTGCTGACATGTGGTATCAGGACCTGTCTGACTCAGAAATTTGGAACACATTAAATCAAACCCTTGGCAACACTGTGACCACAAGTGCTTTGCTCAGGTTCTTTTTTCATCATATGAAAACTGGTGGGTTTTGCAAGAGATTTTTCTATGATTAGAAGGACTGGAGGAACTCACCTTCCTCTTTGACCAGAAATCTCTTCTCCATTTGGTTCTCATTTCTTTCTCCTGTATTTAAAACTTCCTTTTTAAAATGAATGAATGAATTTATACTGGGATATTTATAGCAAGAAATGCAATCATCCAGGGAGCTGGAGGAAACATGCTCAGCTCTGTCCCAGGGGTGGGCACCTTAAGGAGCTCTCAGGTTTTTCATTCTTGCATCATTAGAAATAACTTCCAGTAATACACATGCACACTCAGCTCAAGGATCTAATTCCCCTGACTAGCAGAGATTTTACAATAACTGGATTTGCTGAAGTACAGGGATAGCTTAGAAGAAATTCAAGGGGCAAGGGAAAGGCAGAGGCAAACATTTATTCACTGTATTAAAACCAGTAAAAATACAGAATAAATATGTTCTCCAAAATACATATATCTGTAAAATGTCATATAATTTAATTGACAATGTAGAAATAAATTCACACTGCTCTAAACACTCCTATTAATTAACTTTAAAAAAAAGCATTAATACTCTTAAGTGGCATGTGTTCAGATTCTTACGAATCTTTAGCTGTCAAGTTTATGCTGCTCTTCCAAACTGCAGGTGGAGTGAAACCTCAGTGCTTCTCAGTGCCTGTGGCAGGCTTTGGGCAGAGGGCTGAGGAGGCTGCAGTGGGCAGTGCAACATTCTTATCCTCCTTGCAGGCGAGTGGCACACAGACAGACACAGGTATGCACACAGAGAGAGAGGCTTAGGCAGAGCTCAGGAGGTGGATATTGCACATGATTTTGCAGTTCCAGGGCGCTTCAAAGGAGTGGCAGAGCCAGCTCAGTGCTAGGAATGATTTGCTTGAATCATTATATTGATTAATCCTCTTTGCTGTAGGTGAATATCACAATGTTGAGATTTTCCCAGTGCAGACACACCAGTTTCCTGAGCTAAAATCCCAGTTTTAGCAGCATCACTCCTGTACTGGTTTAATGGTCCACAGGTGGGTTCTTGCTCTTCCAGACATTTCATGCCTACTCTTGTCCTTCTCTAATCCTCTGCATGATTTGTTTTATCAAGCATTTAAATTTTCATCTCAAAACACAAATGCCATTTCCCCTCCAGTACCTGGAGATGCCAAACATGAACCAGTGCAATGAAACTGAGGGTGTGCCCTGCCAGCTTGGAACACAAAGGAGGAGTACATCTTAAACAAGTGAACAATTTACTGCTCTGGAAAAATTACAGCAATTTTAGAAGATTCTGACTCTATGCTTTTCTGGTTTTTAATGCTTTTTGGATGAATGCCATCAGCTTTTCTATAAATATGGTTGCATTCCTTCTTTCTGTATCACATTTCCCCTGAAAAATTAATGAAGAAAATGAAGTTGCTTAATATTTAATCATTATTTAGAGCTTTTTCATCTCAAATCACTTTATGAATGATACAGTTTTCCTTAAATTCCTTGATTCTACATGGGAATCCTTAATTCAGAGGTGGAGTAAGTGAGAGACTGGAACAAGGGAAGGATATAAACATGAAATAATGCTAGGATTTATTCCTCCATGTATTAAAAACAAACCAGTACAAAAATACCTCACTTTCATAGACATAAGGGTTTGTTTATGAATCATATTCTGTTATTTCTCTGCTATGAGATATCTGGTAGACAGTAAATAAATTCCTACCTCTTTTGCCAAGCTTGGTGTGAGAAATTCCTTCAGTCTTTCAAATATTTGGAAAAAAGCACTGAATTTTTTCATATCTGGATGGGTTTTCAGCTGTTCTGTTCCTTCAAAGATTGCGTTGGTACAACTCACATCCTAAAATGGAAGAAACAGCAAAAATGAGATACAAGAATTTGTAACCATGAGATACTGTAAGTTTGTTAAGAATCACCAGGAGTGATGCCTGGGTGGCAAATTCATCCTTCCTGACTTCTGGACTCAAGGGTGCAAGAAACTTAGGCAAGTGTGTTTATCTCATGCACATTTATTCACTCTGTAGACAGAAACCTGGCAAAGTATCTGCTCATTGGCGTTTTGTAACGTCCACATGAGCCACGTCATTGTCTAATCAGTTTGATTTCTCACATCTGCTTGTATCTCTCAAACACAAGAGGAAGAAGAAAAATGACCCTGAAACTACTCCAAACATCAACTGCTGTGACAGTTGACACCTGTGAGCAGGAGAGATGGGGACAACAGTCACCCTCTCATTGCCCAGCCCTGTCCCATCCCAAGTGTGGCCATGCTGGTCTTCTGCCACAAAGCAGCAGCTGGCTTTGGTCTCCGAGACCTCGTGGTCTGGACAAGGCCATCAGAAAGGGGAGAAGGGATGTGGATGGAAGCCAAGCAAAGAGTGATGATGGTCACACCCACCAGTGTGAGGTTGTGTAAGAAGAGATCAACTAAACTCACAAAGAAGGGAGCAAGAAGAGGACATGACCATCAGCAGCAGAAACACATTGAAGTGTAAGAGGAGAAGCAAGTGATGAAAAATGGAGAAAAAACCAATCATTGAGGATTAGAGGAAATGCAGCAGCTGCTGAAGGTCAGCATCGTTGCTACGATGCTCTCAACCGACGCGTTGTCTCCTGTTAGTCATTCCTGACGCTGCATGTCCGCTAAGATCATTTTCCCACAACCTTCCTTGGGAAGCCACATGTTCCTGCTGCTGCTGAACAGCAACCTCAGACATCGAGGAATCCTCTGTCACCTCTGGCTCCAAAGCACAGGGGAGACGGAAGGAGCTCTTCTGCTCAGAAGAGAGCTGGGCACTGGACTCTGGTGGCACCTCCAGGGACCTCACCAGGGAAAGGGGCAAATGAGCTGCCAGCACTGGGCACTGCTGATTCTGGGTCAAAACCTCAGAGTTAAAGCCAGCCCAAGCCTTAGCCTGGAACAGAGCTCCTCCAGACAGGATGCAGAGAGAAGTGACTGAGCTGGGAACTTCACATCTAGTTTGCAAGGAATGGGATTCAATACCAAGAAACCCTCACCCTCCTATACCAGCTCAGGGCACAAATGGGAATTATTCTGCTCCTTCAATAAATGAATGACTCAGATTGCATTCCCACCAATAGCCATCTGGCCACGCTCTTGGCTGAAGAGTTCTGGGCTGTGATCTGCAGAAACCAAGACTCCTGTTGATGCACAGCAGAGAAAAAGCCTCGTGAGCAGCATCTGCATGAGTTGTTTAAAGTCATCTCAGAAAGAAAACTTGGGAGGGGACAGGAGAAATTTACTGGGGATGTAAAAGGAGATGGCAAATGCATAAAGGGAGCTTGATCTTTCAGACAGACCCTGCTGCTGGACACCCTGTCCCTGGCATTAACACTGCCCTGCAGATCAGATGGGGTAATACAGCCATTTATCCCCCTTACTCATGGTAAGCACATAAAAAGCCTTTTCTAGAAGCAGACTAAAAATAAGAATTTTTGCAGACATACAGGCAAGAAGCATGAACAAGTTTGTTCTTTCCTTTTTAGTTGTTTTTCTTTAAAAAAAACTGGTTCAGAAAATCCCTCTATGTGTATGTTCTGCAGGAGATTTACAAAAACATACAAGAATAGTTGCAGTCCTTTTGTATTACAGTATCTTTTTTGACTCAACATTTGATTGCTTTTAATAATGTTTTATATCTAACAACATTTTATATCTCACAATATCATTTTATATCTTATAATAGCTACACTTAAAGTAGTTGTTTACTCTTAAATACAAATAGAGTATTTTAGGAGATAACAATTTAAAAACTGCTTCAATTTTCAATGAAGAAAGGTATGAAAATGTTAATTTTATTTTAAAAACTTTTTACTTACATTTATATTGTCTGGAGTTTCAATCCTCAGATTCTGAAAAATAACATATTAATTCAACCTTTCAATTATCATCTTTATTAACATTGATAAAAATATAAAATCACAGAGATTGTTTGATTTTTGGAAAAAAAAGTTAAATATTCAAACCCAAGAGGATTTAGTATATCAAATTTTAGATTAGAAAAGTGGAAATTGAATTTACCTGACTGTGCCTTGCCATTACCTCCCACATTTGCTGCAGTAGTGTCAGTAATTCAGCCATGCTGCTCATATGGGGAGCAGCAGAGATGCCTGCAGCCAACAGGAGAAGGTAGAGATGTGTTTGCATCCTCCTGATGTGCTCAGAGAACCTCTAAGTGGTTCTGGACCAGTCCTCTATCATTTTATGGTCTTTACAGGGAAATACCACTTCAGGTTGGTTTTGGAAACTGACGCCATAAATTAAAAAGAAGAAAGAAAAAAGTCATTTGTTGACACTTTCTGGAATAGAAAGGTTCCAGTAAATTTGGTGTCTAACCCTTGGAGGACACCCCCCTTACCCAATCAGCACTTCCATGGAAAGAAATCAGGAAATTTATAAATATGTGGCTTTTCAACTTGAAAATCAGCAAGGCACAGAATGACCAAAGCATTATCAGGCAATTGTCATGCCCAAAGCACTTCTCTAGAAATCAGAGCCTCTTCGGTCATGATGTGGTCATGGGTGGGAAAGGAGGGATTCAGAGTGTCCTGAGTGAGTCAGCCCCACAGTCGGTGCCCTGGAGTTGATTTTGTGCCAGGACAGTGGTCCCCTTACTGCCCCATTCGCTGGCCAGGAGCTGAAATGGGGAAGCCCACCAGGTTTGGGAGGGTCACCATCTAAGGTCTCCCTTCCCTGAGGGCACTGTGGTGTGTCACCAGCCCAAATCAGCCATGACTTGTGCTTCCCACTTTCCTGAAAGCTGGAAAAACTCCTTTTTCATTTACTTTTTAGAAGTATGGGTTTATTTCACAAAAATGAGGGCAGTGGCAGGAGCTGAGCTCTGTGTCTGCTGGGCAGGAGCGGATCTGCTGGCCCTGCTGTGGGACCTGATGCCACAGCACTTACCAGTAAGTGCCTCCATCTCTCAATACTTTGAATTGGGGAAGTCAGGAGGCAGCAGTGGTTCTGTGGCTTGCTCAGGTCCATCCCTGAGCTGGCTGCTGCCCACTCACTCTATCTCTTTGCCATCTCTAACAACAAGAGGTTCTTTCCCACACTTTGTGCTGACCTGTAGAACTTTCTCATCACACAGCTCTGGGGTTTGTATCCTTGTAGGAATGTGACAAGTAATAAGGAAGAAGTTTTTTGCAATGAGGAGGCAAACACTGGCACAGATTATCTGCAAAAGCTGTGGATGCCCCATTCCTGGAAACATTCAAGGCCAGGGCTTGGAGCAGCCTGGGCTAGTGGAAGGTGTCCCTGCCATGGCAGGGGGTTGGCACTAGATGGTCTTTAAGGTCCCTTCCAACTCAAACCATTCTGTGATGCTGTGGACTCCACACCAGTGCATCTCTGGGGGTTCTGCAAAGAACCTGCCTGGCACTACCTGTTGCCCTCAGGCTGAATTTTCAAGCCATACAACTGAAAATATGAAGCCCCACTCTCAGTTCACTGCGGTTTTGGTGTTTTACAGTTTTTCTTTTGGTCTCCCTCAAACTCACACTGATTTTCCAGGCAAAGCCTCCTCTTTCCTTTGGCTGGAACCTGCCCTGTACCTGCCAGCCACTCTAAGGTTCAACTCCATTATTGGGAATCTCTGTGGGCAACTCTGTGGATGTAAGGTTGGTTGGAAAATCCCAATTTTTCACCCGTTTCTTGGCTGAGAGTTGGCCCATCCCCACTATAGCACAGAGTGAGGGGCTGCCTATGGGGCTGCTGCCACTGCCATGTGCCTCCAGCCCAGGTCTCACTGCCCCGGGGCCCCTCAGCACAGACAGCACATCTGTCTCCAATTCCACTCCTGGCCAACATAACTCCCACCAGACCTTGTCTCAAGCCTTTTCCTCCTTCTCTTTCACTTGGCACTGGTGACCACTTCTGCAGAATCTTATCATTGTTCCAGAATTTTGTATGACAGATATGACTATTTTTCCTCTTGATAAACTGCAGGAGGTAGTTCCCAGCTCCCAAGAATTCACAGGAATTTTCGTGTAGCAGCAGCATGAGCTGGGCTTTCCAGCAGGGAACAAGACTGGTCCTTCACCAGTTTCCCCACTCTATCTTCTGGTGACACATTTCAAACTCACTGCACTTTTCAATGTAGGGATTTCTCCTTTCTCCCCCCCAGCTTTCTCTCCCTCCCTCCCTCCCGTCCTCCCTCCCGCCTTCCTTCCCTTCCTTCCGTCCCTTCCTTCCCTTCCTTCCCTTCCTTTCCTTTCTCTTTCTATTTTTTTTTGGACAGTGAGGATGAGGAAAGACTGCAATGGATTCCCATGGATTATCAATCAGCCAAAAAAAAAAAAACCCACATATCTTCCAAAAAACCCATATATGAAGAGCTTAAAAAAGTTTGAATATATATCAGCTAGAAACTTTGGATGTTTTAAGTTTTGATCCCCTCATAAAAAAGGCCTATTATCATCAAGATTTCAAACTGGAAGGCATGAATGTAAATTAAATCCAGTGATAAACTTCAACCTAGAAAAACTTCTGTTGAAACTGAATTTTGGCTGTGAAAGGAATACAGGATCAGGATGTGATTCAGTTAGCAGAATTTTTTCTTAACCATCTGTTTCATGTCTTGAATTAATATTAGAGCCCTCTCAGGAGTGGTTTTGGAGTCTTACATGTTTCTACTTCAATAAAACAGCCAGAACAACAATCAGGTGGGATTGGCCCTGATCACTACCAGTGATGTCCAAAAACCTATGCTCTGGGTAACAGCAGCAGAAGCATCCACCAATGTGTCTCTTCTCCAAGCACAGTGCAGATTAGTTGTGCAGATGTCAGGCTTGTAAAGAGAAGAAAACCAGGTTATTATTATCTTCTGATATCACTACAAATGTAGAAAAGGAGGTGGAGAGACATTGGGAGATAAAGAAACACATTCATTTTAATGGCTTTTTCTGGTAAAATGAGTTGGTTTTGTTTTAGAGAAATACAATTTATTCTTTGTAACTTTTTGTTTTAGGATCTTTAAAAAGAGTATAATTTTATAAAGGATAGCTTGGTCCAGAGTCTCCTTCTCTGGAGACATTCAAAACCCACCTGGAAGCAATCTAGTGCAACCTTCTCTATGTGAACCTGCTTTAGCAGGAGGGTTGCACTAGATGATCTCCAGAGCTCCCTTACAACCCAATCATTCTGCAATTTTGTGAAATTTCCTTAAATGAGTGCTCAAGGCAGCTAAACTAAAATGTCTAGTGGCTGAGTTCAGTTTCCCTTAAGTTTTATTATGGCAGCTAAATATTGAAGGGCAAGACAATTCATGCTATCAAAAGACCATGTCTTGGTTCTAGACAGGACAGAATTCATACTTGCAGCAGCCAGGAGGGGCATGGCCAGGAGGTTACTCTATAGCAGTTTACATCATTGCCAAGAACAGAGGGAAGGGGGGTCTCTTTGGAGAAGATGTTCCTCCTGGTTGAGTAAGCGTCCCAGAGGAAGCAGTGAGGTAATGCCAGTACTGAGCTGGAGGGGACAGGTCAACTAACACTGGTTTCAAGCAATGACGTGTGAATGGTCTGCCTATCTTGTACACTTTGTCACTAATATTGTTGCTGTTACTGTTCACTTTCTTACTTCATTGCTGTCCAGTAAATTGTTCTTATCTCAACTCAGGATTTTCACCATTTGTGCTTCCAATTCTCGTCTTCAACCTGATGCAGGGGGAAGCAAAAGGAGAGGGGGAGAGGGCAGAACAAGTCTCAGTAGGACCACTAAATTGGAGAGTACTATTGCTAAACCACTATGTATTGCTACAAATTCAGACTTACATTAACAATTCCATGCAGTACATTTAACTAGTAAAAGATCAGCCATTAATTTCTGTGAAAAACATCCTCTAGAGAGCTACTTCAGTCTCTTACTATGACCTTCCAGATACACTCCAAGAGGTTTCAGTCATTTGTTCAGCCCTGGCCACTGCATCCTTCATGGAAAACATAGATGCATATCCTATAGCATACCTCTGTTATGAATTTCAGTGTACTGAAACTCAGTGCTAACTTCAAGAATAATGTAGAAGTTGACATGCCCCTCTAGCAGTAACCATGGTCATCCTCTCTCTAGAGAAAAGATGCTTTATTAGTGAGGGCCACATGGTGACACTTTCCTTACTCATGGAGCTTTCCTAAACCCTAAACCTTGTAAAATTTCCTGGAACTTTCAACACTGATGTGAAGATGGACAGCTATGGGATAGTTTCTGTATTTCTTCAGATGGTTGTTAAATATTAGGTGAATGAATACTGTGAATAGCTAGCACCTTGTCCTTTTACACTTAATGGGCAACTGTAGAATCTTTCCTTGGCCCTACTTCATCTTAACAGTGCTCTTACTTGTGTAAACTCATTCCTTTTATATTTAATTCTCTGACTTGTTTCCCTGGATCATCCTTGCCCTCCAGAGAGCACTAAGAAACACCCATGGCTTAATAGTCAGGCCTGTGAATGTCACAGTTCACAGGATCCTAACTTCAGTAGGATTTCAGCACTTTTGCAAACCAGAACTCTTTAAGCTGCTAATGCCCAGAAAATGAAGCTATAGTGGTGAAGAGGATGTGCTGCACTTAGGCACTGAACAGGTGTGAAAACACTGATAGATGTGGCTGATTTGTCTAATTTCTGTTTGTCTATTTGGTACATAGCAGATTCTGCTTGTGATGCTTTTTAAAAGGTGTACTTGACACTTTATGTCAGTGTGTGAA
Source organism: Hafferia zeledoni (assembly GCA_035583235.1). Taxonomy (NCBI): domain Eukaryota; kingdom Metazoa; phylum Chordata; class Aves; order Passeriformes; family Thamnophilidae; genus Hafferia; species Hafferia zeledoni. Next base: position 7,274,948 of record JAWWEV010000029.1, on the reverse strand, counting down.
TGCAGTGAAACAAGATGTAAAAGCCAGTGCCTTCCTTGCCCTGCTAAGATGTTGCTCTGTGATCTGAAGCATCACTCATTCACGTTAGTCAACCTGCTGGTCAATTGCAACAGGCTTTTGTAGAGCAGGGTATGCCAAAAGAAGAATTTATGTTTCTGCAGTCAAGAACACTGTTCTCACCACTTAAGGGAATTTGACTGGCATTTGTTTATTCCTAAGCATGTACATGTTGTAAGACTGATGTGAGATGCTGAGCTGGTCTTCATTTATTTCCTTTGGATTACATAAGAATGGCTTGTGAGCTCAACTGCTGTTTAGGTGAGAGAACATGAGGGCAAACCAGACAGAAAAATTTTGTATGCACAAGATAACTCCTCAAGAACTTGCATGTTCCCAATGTTATAGTGAGCCCAAAATCTGCCATTCTCACTGTATAAGCAGAGTAAGTAAGGATGCTTAGGAAAGTTTTGGATTCTTTGCGTATCTTTCAGTTGGTCTAAGCTTTAACATTAGACTGATTTACCTCACTGTAGCCCCATGGGAGAGAACAACGCAAGAAAAGGGTTCCTAGACACCTAGGCAAAAAATTTGTTACAACATGAATCTCTTCCAGTAATTTCACTTTTCTCTCTTGCTTATGATTACATATTAAATGAAACTGTGTCTGTGAAAATAATTAATACATATACAAATCTTGTGAGGGATCTCTGGCCAGAGCAGCTGCAAAACAAAATTATTCATATCAGTTTGGAATCAATTTTAACAGAACTTGAGAGCTTGTGAATACAATATCACCAAACATATCATCATGAGAATTTCATATTATCAGTGATACTTACAAACAACTTCTTATGCGTACCTAGAAAAATAGAGTGACCTTTTAATAAGTACTGAATTTGCTGAGAATATACTCAAGTTAGATGCGAACGCCCAGGTACCCACCCTGTGTGTGTGCGTGTGCGTGTGTGTGCGTGTGCGTGTGTGTGTGTGTGTGTGTGAGCTTTCATTCCTCTGGTGGATGGCCTCAGAGATGAGACTGGGTGTGTTTTGGGAGTCTCTGATGGTTTATGATACCTTCTACGACATGACAGCTGTCTCTCATGCCAACACAGTTGAACCAATAACGCTCCATCAGAACTTCCCCAGTGGGATTGGCAGGGACAGGGGGATGGGGATAGCTTATGTATAACATAGCATATTCTAGTATTTAGAAATGAGATTGGATCATTACTCAATAGCCCATAATTACAACGAAAAAAACCACAGAAAGCATTGCTTCAGGTCCAGCTTTCCTGCAAACTGAGCGCACATATTTGCAAACACTTTCTTCTTTGTTCCCATTTCCATTCCTCTTAATTTTCATTTTCTTTATAACACAAGAAACTCTGCGTGCAAGGAAAACCAAAATGTGCCGCATCCTAAAAAAAAACCCAACCAACCAACCAACCAAAAAAAACCACCACCAAAAGAACCCAAACAAAAAACCAGTAATCAGGCAACACATTTCTGAGCAAATATAACAAACCTGCAGTAACAGGGAAAGGCAGGGAAGCATAAGCCAAATGGCTCAGAAATGTGCTACCTGAAAATGACTTAATGCAGAAGTGTGGCAGTCAGACTTGCTTGTGAGCTTAGGAGATCTTATAGCTGTAATTATGAGATCATGAGCAGCCAATGCAAAAGCTTCATGCTTACCACAGACCTCCAACTATTTCACACTTTAATGTGTTTCCTTACATGGAAAGTAATTTACAACTAAGCAATGTAAAGGACTAAAGGTGTGCAAGAGAAAGGACAGCAAAGCCCACGTCCACAAAAGATTGTCATAAAGATTTGTTATGAGGGGAAGCACATGCTAGTGCCACCTCGATTTTGGGTCCCCAGCTAGTTCTGGTGCTGAGGAAAACAGATCTGGAGTATCCCATATTTCATCTGCAGTTGATGAGAGCTTGTGTCTGAAAATTCACCACAAACATTTACTATTAAATGTCAAATGCCTTAAACACAGGTCTTCATTGTTTGGCCCAGCACAATTAAAGTTAAGCATTCTCCTCTGTCATTTCTACACTTCCAAGGCAATCAGGACCTGTTATTTGCCAGAAAATAATTTTAGTACAACGCTATTGAAACATTATATGGAAGTTATCTAATAGCATAAGCATAAGTGTTCATCTGTGTCATGTTCAATTTTCCTTGAATGAGTGATAGAAATGTTCTCAGTTTCAAACAATACAGACATGTTTGTGAAATTGAATCCATTTGTTAGTCACGTTTTATCAGTCTACCGCTGAGCATTACTGATGAAACTAATTTAGGATCTTCTCATATAGGATGTGGTTACAGGTTGTTCTGATTGCAGATAATTTTTGCAATGAATTAACTTTATTTTCTAGTGGTGGTTCAAAATAATTACCTTCAGTCTCTGTGAATGATGTCCATTTTCATATACCTAATTTCAGAGAAATGAAGATAATTAATAACAGCGTCACAACATACTGCCATAATATTTCCTGCCTGAAAATTTTAAGTCTTTTCAGATTAACTCTGGTTTTGGGGAGGTTTTCTGATGAATTTCCCAACCAAAGAGCTTTGATAAGAACTTAAACTTCAGGGGACTTCACATCAGCTACTAATCCTTTTGTGGTCTGCCCTTCACTAACCTTTATAGGTAATTATGCTTTGACCAAGAGCATGGTTGTAAGGGTTGAGTTTTTTGTTTGTTTTGTTTGTTTGTTTTTCTGGGGTGTTTGTTTTTCTTTTTTATTTTTGTCAATGGAATTGCAAATAAATATATCTTGTATTGTGCTGATTTTATCTCATTTTTAAATCTCTTTACTTTTTTCTCCAGCATTACTACTTAAGCTGGGGTTTCGAGTGTTAAAAGAATGAGTACGATTTTTGATTTGCATTATCTAGTTCTTTTAATGTCATAAAAATTAATCTAATGTTGTTCACAACTGTGACCACCACTCAATTCAGTAAGACTATGCACTGCATGCAGGGCAGACCAAAAGTATTTTTTGTGTTTTATCTCCAGAAAATCTATCATTCAACAGAGCAATAGAGAAAAGCGGGAGCGCTGAGCCATGAATGTTACTCTAGCCATACTAAGACAAGTGCTGATGAATGGGTAAATCTCTTCAAGCCATTGTTCTTAAAATGGAGATTGACTCTAGGAACAAGGGCAACTCTGGAAGCACATGTTTCTGTCATCCTTTGTACTTCCCATTTTAAGCTACATGTTTTTATCCTTTGTGTGGAAATGCTGCATTTTTCAGAGAGCCCCTTGCATGTGTTGACTGTTAAATGCATTGCTCCATGACAAAACAATTGCTCAAGCTTCTTTATTGCACTCCTGTCAAAGTAGAAGAGAGCAGGGATATATCAATCCAATTTGCAAATAAATGCTCTTGACAAATTTTCTTACATTCTTATTAAGTAGAAAATTGTACACTCAAAGGCTCTAATATAACTACAGTTAGATTTTTAAAATGGAATAAAAGGCAACTCTTAATTTGTCAGACTTGAAGGATTTGGCAGGACTTTATGAATTTTAAAAAGACAATTATGTCTCTATTTTTTCCATGGTTCCCATTACAAGAAGTTCGTAACTCTTCCCTCAAGAAGGTCCGTCAAGATGGAAATGCTAAAATGCTACATGCCTGCCTCAGTATGGCAATTTCCATTCAATTTATGACCAAAATATGACACCTTATCACCTAGAACCCCAGCATGTGAGTACACATAAATAAGTTCAGAACTAGCTACAAAGTGGTCACAGGAAAAGTATGCTGAAGGTGTCCCCTCCACCCTTATCCTTCTGAGAGCCTGTTTTGTAAATATACCAAGTGCTATCATGCATATGACACTGTGATACTGTAACTACATTTCTTTTCAGAAGTCACTTCTTGTAAATACAGAGGCTGTCAAACTGAAGGGGAATATAGATACACTAAAAATGCCAGCACTAATTACTATGGTAACTCTGAAAATTCTGATGTTAAAATTAGACACTGGTTTACATTTGCCCTTTTCCCTGGAGAAAAAACCCAACTTAACATCATTTGCTGTATCTTACTTATAATGAAAATATTTCAACATATATACATTCTTTTAATAGAAAATATTTAAATCCAAATAGGAATTTCAAACAAACTGATTCTGATCTGAACACTGTGAAAGATTGTAAATATGAAGTAAAAATATTGTATGGATATGTTTTGAAGGTAGAACTGAGCAACACAGTTTGAAAAGCAGATAACAATTATCTTCAAATCCCCCTTATCTCAGCAGTTGTTAAAATGCTTTCTTTCCAACATAGCAATCAGCAATGCTCTATGTGAAGTAAAAGCTTGTAAAATATCACCCATTGAAATAATCAGAGGAAGGCTTAGGGTGCATTTAAGATGCACAGAACATGTTCTTTGATGAATTAGAATTAAAAATTGATTTTAAGAAAGATTTCTCTGAGAAAAGGGGAAATAAAAATTTACAATTAAAAAAAAAAAAGAATATACACTGAGATTTCCATCTTGTTATCAAGACTTTGCTGAATTTAATTGCTTAAACTCAATGCCTTAGTCTACAGATGTTCATTTCTAAACACTTTTGGATAGCATTTCCTACTATGTTAAATGAATGAGGACATGAAGACTGCTAAAGCATTGAGTCATGCAGGGTAAAGTAGAGGATTTCAATGCTGCTGTCAGCTATAACAGTTGCATTGATAGAGGTGGTGACCAGAGAGAAGAGCAGCCCTCCAATGTTTTTTTTTCCTCACACATGTCACAACCTGAGCTAGTCAGTGGAGGAACCCTCTTAGGCTGCCCCATGGCCCCCTCCAGTCACTGGTAGGTGAGGGTGGAAGGAGAATGACTGCATGCATAAGTCTTATTTGCACTGGCTCTGGGAAAGGGCTTGAATGTCTTTCAAGAGCCATGAGATGCTCCAAAGGCCCAGAGTGTAAGCTGTGTAATAATCAACTGTAAAATAAATATTGAAGACTAGTGACCTCTATAGAAATTAGCTCTGTTCTGTCAATTCAAGTCTTGAAACTACAGTTTTAGTTTTCAGACATAATCCTTCCATAATTGAATATTTCTTAATAGGGTCAAAATACACACATCTACCGACAGAAACAAGAATTTCTGAAAAAAAAAACCAAACCCCAACACTAACCAATCAGAGAGGAACATAAATTAGCAGAAAAGAGTGTTCTCATTTTTATATAATCAGATACTGCTCAATGAACAGTTACCTTCATTGCTAAAATTGTGGGAGAATTTATCCCTTTGTTCCGTTAAAAGTAACCATCAATCAAACGCAACTACATTTTTCTGGCTTCAGAAACTACTGCAAAAACAGTGATGAAGCTTGGGGTGAAGTTACTCGTTCATGTGAAGAAAGATTAACACTATATCCACCAATTTTCATAACAGAAAACTGCCAGAGTTTCTGTGTGCTTACAGGCTCAGAACTAGAACACAATGATGATACTCTATGCTGCATTATAGGCACAGTTTCTTCACTTTACAAAGCATGGAAAATGTGTGGGAGGTAAGACAAGGATGGGACTTTTAAGAGAGCAGGGAACCGTGCTCCTTAATAGGCTTCCCTTTCCTTCTCTCCCTTTGTCACAGCTGTCAGCTCATCAAATTACAGAAATGCTTTCAATATACCTTTCTGCATTAGCCTGTCATTAATTTTACACTTTGTTATTTCATCAGTGGATCTTCATTACTGCAATTTTGTTGTACAGCCTTTGATAAACACATGCAGTCTCCCTTTTTCATGCTTTTGTCCTATTGAATTGAAGGTGATGACTCCAGCAATTGCAAATGGAGTTAAGATAGGACAAAAATTCCCCACCACACAGATGATTAGGCGTTCACAAGGTGGCTCCCACTTCAGTTCAATTATTTCAGGAGACAATGTTTTGATATGAGTTAAAGAAAGGCAAATTCCCTGAATGTGTGGAAAGGAAGAACAAAACAGACTTAATTACATTTTATCTGGACTGGGTTCTGGTTTCAGTCCAGTTTTCTGAACAGTTCTTTGCTGCTGGAGTAGGATTTATACGTCTGTGCCTGCTTGCCAGCAGGAGTTGCTGGCAGGAATAACTTTGTGTAACACTTACAGAGATAGACCAGGGGCCCACTTTGCTAACTCATGACTGACAAAACCAAAATGTTGAACAGCATTACAAACACAAATATTTTTCTAAGGAAAAATTCCAGTTGACAGCTTCTGAAGTTTAAAGGCAAGTGAACCTAGCTAAAGATGATCCCTATAAAAGAATTGTATTTTCAGGTTTTTGTTTCTTTTTTGGTTTGGGGATTTTTTGGACTGATCCATGAAGACAAATTCCCTCTTGCTTGCACTGTTTCTCTCTCTTCTGTTTCAGGGAGGAGCCATGAAAGACAAGAGTGTGCAATGTTTTTAGAGGACCAAATTACTTGCTCTTGTAAACCTGTAAGAAAGACATTTAAGGTGGAGGAACAGCGAGTGGTAGAGGTGATCTTCTCTAAGCAGATAAAGAGAACAGTTCTCTGGAACACATACATTTTGCTATTGAATGCTCAACTATAAACTTGTAAAGCCAGAACCATTCAATTGAACTTCAAATTGCAAGGGGACTTAGCGGCAGAGCTCATTGATCTTAATGTGAATTGCATAGCTGGAAAGGATGTATTACTTTACAAGTGTATGTATTAGCTGTCCTTTTTTTTTTTTCTTTTTTTGGTTATTTAATATTTCCACCTACTGAAGCATTTATACATAAAGTGAAATGTTGGAAGTTTCTATAACAGAAATCTTGCTAAAGTTCCTATTTCTATGATTAATATTTCCATAACTTTCAAGAGATTGAATGCTAGCATATTATAGATGAAAGCATTATTTCTGCCAACTGGGCCTTATGAGATCCTAAATCAGTATATAATCGTATTAAAGGATGAGGCACAAATATAATATAAAAAAAAAATCACGAGGCTTTTTTATTACTAGGATCCACTGAAGCCCACAAACAGACTTGGTGGCCTACTTGGTGGTCTACATGGTACAGACATATGCCAAGAAACAGAATGATCCAGAGACCTACTTCCTATGTGTCAAATAAGAGTGAAAGGAAGAAAAATGAAGATGTATTAGCAAGCAAAATCCACTCCGACAACTGTATAAGATGCTTGTTTAAAAACATCACAACAGAGTTTGGCAGTAGTATCTTATGTTGATGATGAAAGGGGTGTGATGTGAATGGAGGTGAACTCAGCTCCAGAAGAGCAGAAAAGCAGTAATCATATTAGGTAATATGGAAGATGGGTAACTAGCATAACCCTGAGTTCCTAACTTTTGTTTACTGAAAATACATAATAAAAAAAATTGCTCACTCTGTTTTAGGTTTGCCTACATTTCTAATGGCTGTCATCTTAAGTCTGACTTCTAGCATGGCTTCCTCTGAATTCATCAAGTTTCTCTAGTCAAAAATAAGGACATTGTCAAATTTTTCCTCACACATTAAATATAATTGCCCTTGCCAAAAATGCATGTTTCATGAGAGTTACAATCTCTGTTATAAAACTTTAGGAAACCGCATTATACAAAGTGGGGCATGTGCTGCAATCAATCAGATTACTCAAGCCAGATAGGTACCTTCCACAAGCCATTAATGTTAATTGAAACTGATATTGCTGGATATGGGAGAATTTCTGAAGGGTCAATAGTGATGGTGATGATGATGTTTAATGGCATCCTATTTCTAGGAAAGGCATCTTGATCTCATAGGTTTTAGCAGGTTGTCAAATTGCATTGCTTTGATTAAACTTTGAGCTGGAAACCAATTGTTCCCATGATCAAAAATACGTATGCATGGCCAGATTTCACGAATGAAGATTTGGGAAGGGCTCTCTCCATGTGGGTGTGCCCTTCCAGTCTGTGCAGTGGATTTTTTAGGTGAGGCACAGCATGCACAGAACTGGCCCCAACATTTAACTGCTTGGGTCCATCTGCCATGGCTGAGTGAGCTTGGACAGTGACAGTGAAGTCCTCAGGACTGTCACAGCACCCAGTACTGACTGGGGCTGACCCTGCTGAGCATCCGAGATCTGACAGGATGGGGGCAGGGAGGCATTGAACTGCCAGGGGATGGTCCCTACTGAGATTCAAACTCAGGACCTTGGGATTCAGAGCCCAGAGTGTTCTCCTTTACGCTACGGGACTGCTGGGATCAATAATATAATAGTTGACAAAGCAAACCATGTCTGATTCCTTTGACATTTGTCCAAAAACAACTCTTGGAACTGGAAAAGTTTTCCACCAGCTTCTGCCAAAGGTTCTCTGAGCCATTTCAACTCTAGCAGCATAGGCTTGCACAGCTTTGTAGCTTCAGTGATGTTTGCATCCTCACCTTTTACCCCAAACAAGCTGACAATCTGTTTTCCAGGGTAAGCACTAGATTTCTCCCAATTTCTAATTCTTATCTATGTCACCATGGCATGCAGAGAGCCTGGTCACAGTGGTGTGCAGCTGTGCACCCTGTCATTATGCTTCTCCATCCCTTCTCCATGTGACATTGAGCCATAGCAAATAACCCTTTTCTTCTCTAGGTAAAAGATGTGGCACAAAACCTCCACAGCAGTTATTTCTTTCTGTCATCCTGTCATTCTTTCTGTGTTTCCTCAAGATGTGCTGTATTTCTCTTTAGGCCTGTAAGCACAACTTGCCTATTTGCAAATGTAGTGTCATAGTTGTCTGTGGGGTATTAACAGTGCAAGAAGTGACTGTCAGGGAGTGACAGTCCCATGACCCAGTCACCCATGACCCTGTAAGTCCTGGCATAATTTAGAGCAGGTATAGGGCAGCTGCAGTGTGTACTTACCAGCTGTGTGAGACAGGCATAGGAATTCTTTTGTCAGTATCTTGATACGGTTTAGCTGACTCCATCCCATTCAGGAAAAGTGAAGATATGCCCTAATAACCTCTCAAAGGCCCAGTGGCCTGTTAGAAGCCACTGTTACTGTTCTCTCTTACAGATACAGGAACTGCCAATCTTGCTTTCTCTAAACTTTTTAGTCATGGATAGTAGTCCCAGTAACAAACCTTACCTAAGTGGATAGCTTGCAGTCCTCTTAGAACAGCTGCAGAGACCCTGCTAGCTGCAAGCCTGTTCAGTTCAAGCAACTGGTCTCCCCTCCTCCTGAAGGTGGGAGCAGCCTTTTGTAACCTCAGCAATCCCTAGCCCCTTCTGGGGCTGAAGCTTTTTAAATAGCTCGTACAAGCTCTTAATGCTTTAAACTTTTAAAGTTTTCAGTATAATTACATTCAGCAAGCCCAATCCTTTACATTTGTAATCTGTCTTCTCCTAGATGATGATTTTTGTATCACTTTCCCAAAAGCTGAACTTACGCGTGCCACAACAGCAAAGACTGCAAAGCTTTTGAGACAATTTAGAAAATTCAAATGATCTCTAGTGTGGCTTTAATTATCCATATAATTTCATCCAAATGATATTCATCCTTTACTCTATTCCCCTCTCCTGCAGAATTTCATTTTAATAAAAAATCTCCTTGCAGAAAATCTTAAAAATCCTCCATTACTGCCATCTGTAAAAATGGGTTCATCTATAAGTGGCCCATGAAATAATATAAAATCCTTCTGTCTTACTCTCAAAGTGAGGGCAGATGAAGAGGCAACTATGATTCACTCAGATGGTTGAATGACAGATTTAAAAAATAATTTCTAAAATTAAAAAAAAAATCACAGAAGTATGGTTTATGCATTGTATGGCCTACTGCAACCTGCCTTATCAGTCAGATTTATGAATCCTATCTGGCAGCAAAAAGCACTTTCTGAATTGCTTCTTTTTGATAGAGTCCTTTTTCAATGCAGAAATAAGTGTCTGTACCAAAGTAAAATAAACATACTGCTCTGAAGGACTGCTTTTCAGTTTCTCGGAAACTGAAGGGAATTTTAGAAAAGGCAAGTAGTTCTGCAGTTTTGTTTCTCTTCACATCCCCACCAATCTCATCCATTCAAGGTGTGTGAGAAAGAAAGTAAACTCTGGTTCACACCAGGTTTTGTTGGAGGATGAGATGGAAAATACTAAATAATCATGAATTAAAATTTAAAAAATTATTAAGAAAAAAAATTTGCAACAATAAGACAGGTAGGACACTTAAACAGGTTTTGTTGGCAGCGCTGAAGGACTTGCTTCCTAAGTAAAACTTTATTTCATTAGAAGGTAGATACAGAAGGAGATCCAAAGTGCTGTCCAAATGTGATTTTAGTGGGTGGTTGCCTTGACAATGTCTACAAGTGTGAAGGCATTCCCAACCCATCAATTTTGCTTATTTTCTGAGCAAACTCAATACCACTGTGATACCATGTGGGCTTCTACATCAAATAGCAGAAATTTTACACCACACTTCGATACTACAAATTGGGAAGGAATCATATTAGCTTTATGCTCCTCTTTTAGTGCTGAAACATTCTCAAAGACTGTTTGGCAGTTAGGATATAGCCTTATGTGATCTGACTCATGACAAAATTTGGCAAGTGAACTACACATAAAGATGATGTGAATATATCAATAAGTACGTGGATAGAGAAAATCTCTCTAATTCCAGAGACATGTAAAACATAATCTCTGTTACTGGAATTCCTCTGTAAATTCTGAAATTGCTACAGTAATCTGGAGTGTACTTTTTAGTTATAGGAGACCTTGGAGAACTTTTATATTGAGTTTTAACAGATGCTTCAGTCTTACAGGTACTCCTTAATGGCATCAAAAAACTGTAATTTCTTCCTCCTCCTGTCAAATGCTGCCAGCATTAGTTTAATTGGTCACTTGCTGCTTTCCAGAGTTTTTGCCTTTATTGATCTGTTTTGACAGCCTCATAATGAAACCAATTTGGCAAATATTTTTTGCCACTACTATTGACTACCCCATTCACCCAGTTTAAGTGACCCAGAGTAGACAAAAAAGAATTATAAGGGCAGTAACTGAAGCAGCCATTTGCTCCCTTTCATAGGAGGAAATGTCACAACCTAAAAAAATCCTCAAGACAAAACAGCAATACATACAGAACATTTTCTATCAGTGTCAGTGACATTGGTCTTAGTGCATTTTCTTTTGTAACCTTGATATTATTGTTGCTCTTTGGTGCTTTGGACTAGGTTTGCAGGAACAAAAATAAGGTCACAATTTTGTCTATAGTTACCTGCTTTTATCAGAAAAGAACAAGAAAGAGACAAACTCACTATTTAATAGTAGTTGGATCACAGACCTAAAGACAAAATGACTTAGTTTATCAGTATAAATATCATGGCACTTATCAGATATCTCTGGCCATGCTGGTAGTCAAGATGGTCAACTTACCTTAGTTCAGTCCTCAGCAGGTAACTGACTTCTTAACAACAGCAGCACTGCAGTTTTTCTTAGAATTACAATTAAAATACTCCCTGAGATGCTCCTTTTCTGCCTGATCATTGCGTGATCTTTTCCCCCACTGGCATATTTGAGTATCCTGCTTACTGCTGCAGAACAACGTGGATCTGGGACAGAAGTCTTTTTGCACCTATGTGTGGCGGACCGGCTTAAAGGGAGACACCACACCGATGCGATGTTCAGGCAAATCTCAACTTTATTCAAATTACAACAACATATATGA